>VXBA01005924.1:0-70558 GCA_013399895.1 Serilophus lunatus
TGTGTAATTCTGTGTGTAAAATCTACTTTTGGGAGTTACTCTGAAACATTTAAGATTTTTGCCTCTCTTTTATATGTCTTTATCCCTTCACAGCTTGTGACAGAACTTGCTAGGCAAATATTTATAATGACGTGTTCTGGTTTCATATGGGGCAGAGTTAACTTTCTTCTAGTGGCTGGTACAGGGCTATGTTTTTGGATTTATGCTGAACACAGGGTTGATAATATAGAGACGTTTTTGTCGTGAGCAGTGCTTACACAGAGCCAAGGCCTTTTCTGTTTTGCATGCTGCCACACTGGCAAGAAAGTTGGGAGGCTGGGAGAAGACAGCCAGGACAGGTGGCCTAAACTGACCAAAGGGATATTCCATATGGCATCATGCTTAATATAAAAAGCTGTGGGGAAAAAGAAAGTAAGGGAGGTTTGGAGTGATGGTGCTTGTAATCCCTGTATGTGATGGGGCCCTGTTTTCCTTGAGATGGCTGAACACGTGCTTTCCCATGGGTAGCAATGAATTAATTCTTTGTTTTTCTTTGATCATGTACATGGCTTTTGATTTCCCTATTAAATTGTCTTTACCTCAACCTACGAGTTTTCTGGCTTTTACCCTTCCAACTCTCTCTCTGATCCTGCCAGTGAAGGAGTGACTAAACAGCCATGTGATACTTGGCTACTGGCTGGGGTGAAGCCGCAACATTATGGAAAACCTCTTATTTCATTATTGTTTAATTATTTTTATTATTATTTTATTCTAACATTAATTAATTAGCATAGTGACTTGTATGCTCTTCCTGACTACAATTTACCAAATATTTTTTTTAGAATACACTAAACAAAAATACCTTACGATAAATGATTCAGAGTATAGCCCAGCACCCTGGGACAAGAACAGCACACTGCTTGTTAGGTCCTCCTGTGCTGAGCACTGCATGGCCCCCCAGGTGCAAAGGAAAAGGAAAGGAAACATGTTGGTCAGGATGATGGTTGCAGCTCTGTTGAAGTAACTATCACTGTCTCCTCAAGAGGGGCAGTCACAGTCCTGTTGAAGTTCTGTTCCTCCTCTGGATCCAACCGTTGGTATGAGAAGTCCCAAAACCCGAAGATTACATATGTTAGGGTTCAGGTGAGAATGTCCTGTACCTCCCCCAGGGTGGGTAGTTTCACAATGGGTGGTTAAACTCTGTGAGTCATGGGATATTTTTGAACTCTGATGGTCTAGGTCATTACAATTCCCTATTATGCCAGTACAGTTTTGTCCATTATTGGCCCGTTAGCAGAGATAACCCCCACAGCTGGGTGTGAGGGAGCTAATTCCTCCCCGAGGGGAATTATCACAGCTGAGTCATTGTTGTTGAAAGAGACATTCCCGTGCCTTTCAGAGTTTTTCTCTTGCCTTATCTATTGTAGCCTGAGGTGTCAGGTGTGCTTAATTTTTGTACAGATGGGGTGCAAAGGGATGAATCTAGACTTTATAATAAAATGAACATTGTAGGACTTTTTATGCAGCTAGTGAGCATAAATAGACATTTTTGTGTAGTTCATTTTATCTTTGGAACGATTTTTAAAGCTAGAAGACATCCATTTGATCCATACTTTCTGAGGTAGGCTTTGTGTTGTTGAAGATATCTATTATGTGGATATTCTGGTAAATATCATGCTGGATATCTCCTCAAGAGAAAAAAATCCCCAAACATGAAATTCATGAAACTTGTGGTATAATAGGTATATCTAACCTTGCAGGGGCTTTCTTTTTTTGAGATTTCAAGTATCATACTCTCATAACATCACTTTAAGGACAACCTTAAAACAGTAAAGACTGATCTTCTGGAAATTATGAAATATTTTCTCTCAGCTGTTAACAATTATTTATAACATGCCATATAAAATCTCCACTTAAAGAATCTTAAGAAATATCCACATGTACATGTACAAATATGTGTATATACATGTGTGTTCAAGCAGCTGCATATATATGCATATGTATGTGCATTTATGTGTATGCACATGTATATTCAAATTATAAAACCTATGTATATCAAAAATATTTTCACTGAAACTCAAAGCATAATAGCTTAATTTTAAAACTGAACAAATTAAAAAATCAGTCATAAAAACATTTAATTTTTATTGGATAATGTCAGGTAAATATTATCCCATAGCTATCATTCAAGTTTACAGCAGAATTCTTTCCTAATGTGTCTCATCTGATTGCTTATATTTGCTTTTATTGCACATATCTCTTTGATCTCTAACCAGCTATAATTATGATGTTTTCGACATGTTTTATGTTTCTATAACTGCTGTGCTCCATCAGATTTGGTACTTATACTGTCAACTTCAGGCCTTTTATGTTCTTTTCATATTTGTTCTGGGTGCCCTTTGTTTATGGAATCTAATATTAACATTTAAGTGCACATTTCAAAGGAAAGGGACCAAAAGATGTCAAACATGCATTCACGTTATAATTTATCTATATTAAGTATTCTTTACTAAAGAAGTGCTCAGTAAGAACATAATTGATATGGTCTGACTGTTTTTTGTTGGGGTTTGGTTTTTTGTTTTGTTTTTTTTTTGCTAATGGTTGTTATTTATTGCTTTACTAAGGTGAATGTGCAGTAATCATACAGCAGAGCCTTTGCACCAACAGACATTATCATAAATTCAGTTTTCCTTTTGATGCTTTTGTTTCCTTTTTGTCCCATTTGGCTGTTTTTATTTGTTTCATGGTTTTTTACAGTACTCAAGAGGCAAATGTCTTTAGAATTTAGAGCCCAAGATTTTTCTTGGATTGGTCCGGACAGAAACTTTTGCTGTCTGTCTGTCCATCTGCCTTCTTCTTTATCTTTTTCTTTAATCTTTTCTTTATCTTTTTTTATCTTCATCATTCTTCTTCTTTCCTTTTTCTCTCAATTTGGAAAATCACAATAGTGCAAAAGAACACTGAATGAAATGTTGTTAGCGTGGTTTTAATAAAACTTGTATAAAATATATTTCCCCCTAAAAAATATGCAGTAACGTAGACACCTAGGTGTTGAGTGTCCAATTAATGCATGAAAAAATAGTCACCACAAGCAATGAAATGAATAGTGGAAATTCAAACCAGTTATTTTCTAGAAAGAGAAAGCTGTTATTATAAATAGATAAGTCTGATTCCAATCCAGACTGTGAGGTAGAAGTGCATTTCACTCACAAAATATTAAATTCATAAAGTTATTCATGCTAAAATTAATATATGATGTCAATGACAGGCATAATGATGTCTGAGCCTTTCCAGGCACTCCATTACATTTAAAGTAACAGCATGGGTGTTATAAGAGGAGGAACTTGACAACTGATATATATAATGGAAACTGTGAACTTCCGTAAAAGTGCCACTGTTGTTGAATGAACATTTCAAAGAGATGTGTGAAGAGAACATATCTCAGAGGAAAAGAGAACAGTATAAATACAGGGTTGATTCAGGACCTTCTCCAATACCCTACTGATTTCCAGTTAAACAAGTTTCACTTTTCCTAGTAATTAAGAGAAGAATTCATACAGCATCTTTTTGTCATACTTTTGTCCCATAGAACCCTGTAGTATTAGAGGTAAAATACAGAGGTAACAAGGAATGCTCTGAATTCTTCATATATAAATTCATAAGTTCCTGAAAACACACATACTAATTTAAGCATTCTCTTCTACACAGCAATGGAAGTGAAGAATATTCAGTAATAGTCCCTATTGTATAGACATATATATATGTATTTTATAAGGCAAACTCAGGAAACCCCTTCTTCACTCAAGAGCATATGAAACAATCATTAGTAATGATAATCCATAAAAGAGACTCACATCAGGCTGGATAGACATTGTCCTGTAGCTGCAGTATGCAGACGTTAGCACCATGACATTAATTTTTTCTTTTATATATTATTTTGGAGCTTGACAGAATGCTGAAACACAAATTCAGTTTTAAAGTAATTTTTTTTTTCTGCTGGTGTTTTTATTCTAGCTTTTTATTTTTCCACACAAAATTGAAAGATTTCCCTTCAACATTAATTTCATATAATCTTTTTTTTTTTTTTTTGGCATCCTTTTTTTTTCTTTTTCTTGCTCACACCTAATAAGATTTTCTTGATATACTCTTCCATTTTGTATTCTTTGGCCAATCTTCCAGGCTTTTTGTTTTCTTGCTTGTCTGTTTTGAATCAGGTCTTCTCTTTAGAAGGTACAACATTTTTTTAGATAGCATTCTGGCCTTTTCTACGCTTTTTCTTAAGAGGTTGCTCTACCTCTCATCACTTCCATATTGCAATGTGTGATTCCTTGTTTGCTATGCACCATGAATATCTGCAAGTATTACATTAGTTCTCTCTCAGAGGAACATAGCTATTTTATTCAGCATCCAAAATGTCCCTTCAATATTTTTGTGGCATTTCAGGATCCTAACAGTCCATAAAAATGTAATGTTTTAAACTTCAGAGCATGCTGTGCAAGAAGACTTATAATTTTGCAAATATGGAAACTGAGGCACAGAGAAGTTTGTTTAGCATCGAAAGGTCACACCAAGAGTTATTCAAATGCTTAATAGAATTTAGGTATTTCTTCTCCCTATAACTTTGTATAAGGATTAGACTTTTTCTTCAAAGTTGCTCAGTTCTGAAATTCTATAAAGAGACAAGATTATGAACAGAGAAATCAGAAGACGGTAAAGAAGGGATGCATTGGGTAATCAAACTTCTAACAGCTCTGTTAATTTTTGGCATCATTCCATCTATGCTGTCTCTTCAGGATGTAAAACATGCTTTATTATGCAGAATTAACATTGGGAAATGTCTTAATAGCCAATCAGATTTTTTTTGGTGATCATCTCTTAATTTAACAAGGTTATCATCCCATAGCTCTGAAAATTTAGTTTAGTTCATTTTACTACTTTTACCACAGCAATTACACCAACATAAACAACAATTAGGTGACTAAACACACAGTAGACAAATTAGTAATGTCCCTTAAAGTAGGTTTATGGCTCTCTTGAGCAAGTTTTAAGTAGAAAACTGTACAGAGACCAAATTCTGAGACTTTGCTTTGCTAAAATTTCATTGTACAGTCTCTCTGGTATTTCTATCTATACTGCAAACATAAATCAAAATAATTCTGTGATATAGATTTACAATGCAGTTTCTGACATGGTTATTACTTTGAGGCGTGATTCCTTCCAACTGTTCTTTTTTATTAAGATTGCAATGTAAACTGACAGTTTACCCTGAGGATTTTTTTTTCCTTTCTTTTTAGGAATTGCTACTAGAGGCTATAGGGTTTCTTTTGTTTTGTTTTCCAGTTTGCTAACAATAAACTGACTAGATCTGAATTTGTATGCATTATACTGCAAAACATAAAGCAATCTCTCATGTACCAGAGCAGAGTGTTTGCATATGCTCTCTGAGCCATTTATTCAGCACCACTGTGTTGTTTCATCCTAGGGCTTTAGTATGGTAAGGATGATATATTTCAGTGATATATTTCCTCTAGCAAAAGGCCTATTTCAGAGCCCCAGTTCTGTCTCTTTCTGTCTGGTCATTTCCAGTTGAATATCGGAGTTTGCTGCTTCCTTAGTTGTGTTGACACAACTGTTAGCAAAGCCATGCTCACTGAAATTATTTGTGCTTATAAATCAATCAATAAATAGATTCAGAAATATTGTATTTTAAAACTCTGATAATTTTGGTCTACTAGGAGTTTCGGCATAAAAAGAGGCACTGAGCTACTTTGGGGAGGAGGGAAGATGGCGTGAGCTGGAAGGGTAGGCAGAAATGTGTTAAACATTTTTCAGCTAAGAAATAACCAAATATCTGCCTGTGGCAAAAGGAAAGGAAGACTGTAGAACATTTTGGCAGATATTGAACAAGAACATCCCTTTTTTTTACATATTTTTAGTAAGATAGATAATGCAATTTCCATTTGGTATGCTTAGAAACACAACTCGACGCAACAATAGCACAAAACTTGCCAAGACCACATAAATTAGTCGGAGTTTTCAATCTAATTTGATGAAGAGTAACTTTTGATCAAGAAAAAGTCTCTTAGTTTTTGCATTAGCTTTCAAGGACATCATCAGGACTACCATGAACTGGAATAACTTATCGGTAGGGTGCTTTTGGTCTCACTGTGGTCAACTCACGGGAAACAGGAAGTCTAGAGCCTGAAAAAATACTCCAGTATCCCCCTACTGCTTGTAGACATCTTAATTCATAGCTGACATTTTTCAAAACTGATGAGTACATCTCAGCACTGGAGCTATTAATCTTCCGTTGTAATGTATCAATTGAATAACTAATACATAATACAGCTATTACACAGATAGCAAGCATTTCAAGCATTTCAAGACTCCCAGTCTGAGTCGTGGTATATGACAGCTACATTTTCAGAGCAGATGAAGGACGGCCTTCACTGTTATCATGACTATGTTCTTGCAGCCATATCCATTTTGATTCTGACTTTTTCTCTACTAAAAAAAGAGCTTGAGTAAATCTGGAGCTGGAGTAGTAGATCCTTGATCATCAACTCTATTCTCACGCTCACTCTCTTTGTTCTTCAGGATCACTCTGTTTAGCTCTCTCCAAGACATACATACTATAGCATACAGTAGGACAAAGTAGTATAAACATGATCTAATCTAGACTGTTCATTTTTTGCTGTTTTGATTTTTTCTTCTTATGTTTAATTGTGGATTTTTATTTTGTTTTAAATGAGTCTTTTGGGCTTCTTTTTCTACCAGTACTTGGTTTAGGATAAAGACTGCTGTTCAGCTACAAGGATGTGATTTGCTGTAGGGAATCATTCTCAACAGAGACTTTTTAGAATGTTGTATAGTCTTGTGTCTGAATAAAGAACACTGGCTTAAACATTTTCAGTCTTCCTGGATTTTTTTATGTCCTACTCTGGTCCTGACTAACTTAGGTGTCTTCCTGGCTCAGTCTTCTGGAAGTACATTTCTGAGCACTTTATGAAAAGCCTATGTGCTTAAATCGAAAAAGAGGATTCTCTGGTAACCAACCTCTTAGGGAAAATGTAGCAAAACACTGCAAAAAAAGTCTCTCCTGCAAAGAGATATCTCCTTTGCATGAAATCAGGCTTACACATATCCTAAATATATTCTCTTTTTTTTTTTTTTTTTCATTTTTTTAATAAACTTTAGTCATTGCAATTAATGAGCCAGGCATAAACTGATCCTTTCACACTGTTGTCACCAAGAACCTATTTCTCAAGCACAACAAAAGATATTAATTTAATCTAATTTAAGGACTAAATTAAAATCTGCATAATAGAAGGATGGTCTTCTTAAGGTCTTTCCATAGTCCACTGAAAAATAATTTGAGTTGGGTTTCTGTTCTGAAACTCCTTCTAGCTGTTCTCTTCAGAGACCATGTAAGATATAAGAACACTTACCTGTTCATCTAGCCATCTAGGCATTATTTGAGTTAAATATTTGAGGACAGTCAGTATTAGTGTTCCTCCTATTCCACAACTACAGTTAGAAATCTTTAAAAGAAATGAAACAAGATGTAGTGAAATGTGAATTTTCTTCATTTAATAGTTTTTATTCATAGTTTTTAGTTTGGCCTTGGAAATAATGAATAAGGAAATCTAAAATCAAGCCAAACACTTAAGGGCAACTGGATTTATTTCAAAGAAGTAGAGAACTAAAAAATATATGAAGAAATATGTGAAAAAATGTACAACCATCTGGACATCCTCCTGAAATCTAGGTGGCCTTGCTTGAGCAGTGGTGTTGGACAAGATGATCTCCAGAGGTCTCTTAAAATCTCAACTGCTCTATGATTCTGTGGCAGCAATTAAAAAATAAATTAGTTGAGAGAGAAATAGCACGTTTCAAGGGCATGTAGTCAAATTAACTTTCATACTCTGTAAAAATGTCATGAAATGCAAATGAGTCAACAGGATGGTTTTCAACTGATTCAGAGGTGTCCTGCCCACTTCATCCCTACATACTGTTATGATAAAATCTATAGGAAATTATTTATGTAGAAATGGTTGTCAAATCTGGAATTTAAAGCAAAATCATTTGCTTGGTTTAAAATTATACTGTGAAAAATCTCTTAGGTCAAAGATGAAATTTCAGTTCAAAACCAAGGACAAACATATCCCTTACCACTTTGTCAGTTCAGAATATCTATTAATCAGGTGGTCACTAACATACACCTGAGAGAAAAGAATCCAAGATTTAAGTCCCAATTCTAATTAATGATTAACTCAATCAACTAGAACACCTGCAAAAGTCAAAATTAAGAGACATCATACAAAGGCTCTTAAATCAATATCATTTAATAGTCTCCAAGAAAAGTAATTCTTCATTTTATTGATGCATAATTAACAGTAGCCTTCTTGTGGTTGCTTTTCTTAAAAATTGTGTTAGCCTGCACTAACTAATTGCAAAACATAATCAGGTAACACTGTTACCACAGTTTGTTGAAATAAATTTATTTACAAATATGTGTATAGTTTTAAGTGAGAACATAACACTTTTTAAAAAAAAAATATTAAACTTTGCATTTTTGAAAATAAAGGCAAATGTGCTAGTAATCTTTCAACTCATATTTGCATTTCTACCTTTGGCAGTGAATATTGTGAAAATTCATGTGCCCATGGCTAATCACGCACATAATTTTTTCTTCATTATTGAGAAGTTCACTACCTATAAGGTGTTTGTTGAGTTTAGGGGCTGTGTTTCCTGCGTTTCTCATTTATGTTGTACATGAATTTTTCAGAAAACTATTGTTTCATTTTAGTACAGAAAAAGAAAATCTTAAAAATATCCATCAGGCTGGAAAACTTTTTTGGATACTTCTGACTATTTGGCAACATTCTCTTTTACAAGTTACCTGTAATAATTGCTACTTCATTTATTGAAATGTTCTTTAAAAGCAATTTTCTATTCAATGCCTTGGGTAATTACAGTGGGAAATGACTGATAACATCAGTTGATATTAAATATTGTACTGCTAATCACCATGCAATCTTTCATGCAGTTATTCATTAGTTACTTCTTTAACTTGAATGGCTGACAATTTATATGGAATGCTTCAGTTATATGAATTACCATATTTTTATTCCCAAGAGAAGCCCTGCACTTCATTAGAACAGAATCATTCACATTGCTTTTCATTCATTTTCAAGACTGAAGTACTTTTATTTGAGAGTTCTGTAGCTGTAGTCTGGCAAAATATTAGGTTCTTCACTGTCAAATAACACTATGCAATGCTTGTACAGTACAAAGGCACTTCTGGAATAAACAAAGTCACATTGTTATACACTGTTCTGACAGTAATAAACAGCTGATTGTGGTCCCCAAGAGAACTTTGTGCATCTGTGTCACATTCAGGGAAACAATGCCATGCCCCCAGATATGTTCATGTTATTAGCTGACTGCTAGAGTGGATGTAGCTGCCATTTGCTTTGTAAACGTCTTCACTTTATGACCCAGGATGGATCATAATATTTGAACACTTAGGCTTATATATAACTCAGACATTTAAATCTCATGAGTCTCCCCAAAAGAGCATAAATATAAAATACACTAAATCAGTTTTAATAATGGAAGTTAAAATTGTTTTGGAAGTAACTTGTAGTAATTTGGTGGAGACCATGTATTCCTTGTGAAATATGGAACCATCTGTTGTATAGAATCTCATTATGTGATAACACAGTGATACACACTGCATAAAATCTGTGTTTAAAAATCTTGTTCCTATTCCACAGGCAACCAGACAATGGAGGAAATACTTATAGATCTTTGTTATATACTTTTCTACACAAAAATTGGACCCTTGGAACATTAGTTTTATGGTCCCCTGAAATTTAGCCCACATCTCAGCTCTTGCTAATGCATTACTGTTTCACAAGGCCAGAAGCACTTACCTCTTCTCCCTATTCCACAAGAGCTAATGATCTTACTACTGAACCTCTGGTTAACTTCCCCCAACTTCTTCATAGTGATAACTGCTCTTTTCTCTCAACACTCTTGCTAGTTAACATAATGAAGTTGAACTCAGAATATATGTTCCCAACAGGGATTTAGCTTGAAGTTTTCTCCTCCTGTTTTATACTGCCTTTGTTTCAAATGGCTCCTGTGTCAGCCTGGTTTTTCTGTTACCTTCAAATTAGTTTCCTTCCAATTTCATGTCTTGGAATTCAAATTTTATGTCTTGGAAAGAGAAGGCCGTTAAGAGTTTCTGAGAGTCATGGGAAGGACAACACATGTTCAGCTATGACAATAGCGGGTCATCTTCTTAGGTCATATTCAGACTCTGTTGGGAACACATTTTTTAATATTTTCTTGTCACCATTTGTATATATGTGGTTTAGGCAATCTAAAGAGTAAATTTTACTTTGAGTTTCCTAATCAAAATTATACTTCTTTCAGATAGTTAAATATATGAGCCTCAAGAGTTTACGTAACTAGTGAAAGCTCGGTCCATGAACTTTTCTTGAAAGAAGAGACTGTAGACACTACCTTGAGTGCTCATGTAAATGCAGGAAACCATTTTTTTATGAGGACTTTTAGGGCTTATTTCATTCAGAAGTCTTTCCTACCTGGAAGAGGCATCCTTTTCACTTTTTTCCCATGAACAGTTTGGATGTCTCTCCCTCTCCAGCCTTGCAGAGCATTTAACACTCTGAAAAGATAACTTGTTCATAGGCAACCTTGGAGCCCCTCTGAGGTGGGGCAACCAAGCTTTTAAGAATGCTTGGAAAGGAAAAAGTTTTACATTATTTCATGCCTGGCGTACACATGTCATTAAGTTTAGCATTCTCACCTTTGAAAAAGAAATTTTCCTAAGTCCTTCCACTGCCTGGCATTTTGGAGATACATGTGTTATCTTCCTTTGCAGTCCTAAACTCTCAAATGCAAATATAACTTTCCAGAAAAGGCACGGATTTAAACTCTGCCTGGGGGGAAAAAAATAAAGAAAAATTTCAGAATAAAATAAATTTAAAAAATTATTCTGAATAAGTACAATTGATTTTCCTGAGAAAGCAATGCTTAACATTCTGGCACAATTTGAAGCTAAATTTGAAATATTTAACAGGCCATTTGACATTAAGAAATATTTAAGAGTACTAAAATTATTTAATATTTTCAGGCACTTTTTTCAATACAAATATTTTTATTCTAGTCATAAGATTTGCCTAGTTTGTCAATATGCTCTTGATAGCACTAGAGAATAATAAATGAGGTGTTTGGAGTTCTACGTTTCTGGGAAAAGTTCTTTATCCCAAGCTATATAGGCTTTTTTTGTCCCTGGTCATTTTTCAAGGTTGAAAAATGTACTTAAAAATAAAGCAAGTATAAATGAAAAATCAGATTAACTTTAAGATTAGCGTATACAAATATTACTCTATATTTTTGGGGGATTGTTTGCTGTTTGGTTTTTTCGCTGGTACTTGCTACTGTTTTCAAAGTTTTTTGCATCTGTCAGACACAAGATCTACTAATACGTATTATGAAAAGTTTCCTTTCATTGGTAACAAAAAAGAAATTCACTATAGAAATTCCAAGACAATCTGACTCTTATTTTAAAAAATATGTTTCCTCTCTATCTGCTAATGATTGAGTGCTATCAATATGAACAGCCAAATTCTGTTAAATTACAGCTAAGCCACATTTCCAAAATCTCTATTCTTCCTCTAACCAGGTAGTTATAACTGTATCCCCCGGGCAACTATTCATTCTATTGTTCTGTTTGGATTATGATCACAAATATGCCAAATCAAGCCTCATACTGTCCTCTATGTTTTAGGATTGTTAGAGGAGAAGTATCCTAAAATTTGACTGTAGAATCATCTCGCAGTTTTCAGATGAAAAAATCCAATAATAGAGCACGATTGGGAGTGCTTCCTGAGAAATCATGGACCAAAAAACCTACCTCAACAGGAAAGAAAAATTAAGTGTGGTTTGAAGAGTGTATGTGGTCTATGTAACTTCTGACCTGTTCCATTTTGATAACTGAGGAGTTACATGAAAGATATGCTACAGGTTTTAACATATTAAGCTTATTCACAAAACTTTAAACACTTTTGTTCTTGCTAGATTTTGATCTATACGCTACTCATTTGATGTTTGTCCTTCTTTGTATCAGTCTATTGATCTTGGTGGTGCTTGGGTTATATTTCTGCTTTGTGTTTGCTTAACACTTAGTTGGATTTGAAATTATTAAATGCTTCTGTAAAACATGGCCATATACACAAATATATACAGAGAAGAAGGCCTTTAAGCCCTTATCTACAGCTAGCACTATTACTTCAATCTGAAGAGAAAAAAAATAGAGGATTACCATGATAAAATCTTTTCTTCATCATTTTTTTAATAAAAAAGAAATATATTCTTTTTTATGTGATATGAAGCACTCAGTGAAATGTGGCTTCATCCAATTTATACAAAATCATTAGTACTTCTTATATGTTTTACTAGATAAAGTGAATGGTATACTGCCCCTGACATGTTTAAACTTTTAGATTACAATCTTTGAGAAAACATACTTTTGTTTTTTCAAGTCATACATTTCCAACAGGCACACTGAATTCAAATTTACCTTCTAAACTTTCCTTTCATTAAACACTAGATATTTCTACAACTATGTTCAACATTGGAGGAAAAGAATAAAAGGGGGAAATAAAAGAAGAAAAATAAAGAGCATCAGAGATCAGCAGCAATTTCTTATCCAGAATTTCTTTACTTCAGAGGTGTTTCAGCAAACCTTAGACATGACCAAATGGTCCTACTTTACAGCTAATCTACCTTGTCACTATTGCAAGCTTTGTATATGCACTGATTCTATACCTCTGGGTCTTATAAATGTATTTTCTCTTCTCTGTCTTGACAGCTCTTTGAAAAATTATGTATTTGCTTATTTTCTTATTCTAAATTGTCCTTTATGATTTCAGGCATCTATTTGGTACTGCTAAGTAACATGGAAGCAATTCAAATCCCTCTACATATGCGCATCTTTTTCTTATTTCTCAATAATGTATAAGTGAATGTAGTGCTCAGGAAATTGAGAAGCTAATAGTCCTGCCTTGAACCAGAGGCAACAGGTGCGCATATATCTCCAGAGAACTGCTGACAATTTACTTCTTACCTGTCTTAGCATGTGTCTCTCTAGAGCTGAGCTTCTTCTGAAGACAGATTGCTGATACTTTCACATTGGCGGATATGAAAAAACAGAGTAAAAATATTGGCCTTGACTAGCTTAAAATTATGAATCTCATTTTCAGTTGTGATCCATTCATGATCTGAATTGAGCCTGTAAGGAACTAAAGGTAATATATTAACCTACAGCATCAGCAAGTGCCTGGTGCTCGTTGTTCTGAGGTTTTACAACTAAATATTAAGCTATTCATTTGAATTCAGTCTTACAACTCTAAAGCTTTCTTCATTTGGGCTCCAGACAATGTTTTTTGAGAATTTCCTAACACTGAATAATTGATGTCTATTGGCACATGAATAGAAACACATTTTCATCCCAAGATGTTCTTCTGTTTGAGTTAGACACAGCCTTAGCTAGACAAGCAATCCTGTATAAAAAAAAAAAAAAAAAAAAAGCCAAAAAACCCCCAAAACCTACTCTGCTTTCTCTTTCTTAGCTATTCTGTCTGACTTCAGTAGGCAGTAAAACTCTCTCCTCTGAAAATCTCACAGCACCCACAAGCAAAAATTGTAAAGCTCAAATTCTAATCTTGCTATGATATCTTTGTATTCTATGCCTTTCTTCTTCCTCTTTTATTTCTTTCCATCAGAAAATAAAGTGATTAAATACACTGAAAATTATCTCCAGTGGCACATTTTCTTTTTCATTTAAGATTTTCTCTTCTAGGAACAAGAATTTTGGGGCCTGATTCTCTGTTGCTGGGACCCTCCTTTTCATAGTTTCAAAATGGGTGAAGAGGAATAATGCTGTAAGAGTCTTTTACACCAACTATTTCCAAGCATAATTAACTTTATTGGTGAAAATTAAAGTTGGCCAATAGAAATATTTTCAATGAAAAGTAGGATGCCACCAATTTCTTTTCACAGGCAAAAATATGGTTTTGACTGCAGAAATATCAAAAGCACTATAAATTGTCTTTTTCTTGACAGATGCTGTTAATTCATGGAGATAAAAAGAAATTTCTTTTTGTTGAGCTCCACTGACTATATCATTGATTTCAAAATCACAGACTCATCACAGAACAAAACTGTAATTAGTACTAGGCTACCCAGACTGAAGTTGCTCTACACATGCTAATAAGTGTTTGTGGCATTCAGAGAGAGTTGAACTTCCATGAATTACAATTGTTGGCTGAAACAGATGAGATAAGAAATAACACAAACATGCAGTGTGCAGAGGTGAAGGGAGAGGTCAGCTTTACTAGCAAAGTTCATGATCCAAAAGAGGAAAAATCATAACAATCTCTTCATTTTTATAACTTTTGGAGTGCCCACCCACCACATCATTCAACTAAAGTCCATCTTACTACTATTTCCCTTATGCATCCAACAGCATGGTCCCTTGTTACGTAACCCCTCCTATGTCCATCCTCTAGTAGCCCTGGAAGCCTAACTCTGTGTTTTAACTTACTACTCCACTTACCTATAGAAAGAATGCAAGCACCCTGGAACACAGACTCTTCTGGCCCTTAATATTCCAAGTTATCCAGTACTCAGCTAAAGTGAATTCCCCAAAATATTAAGAACATCCCTTAAGGCATGGCAACTAAATCAGTCATCTTTCACTCCTGTCCATTCTTGATACTATGCAAATTTTGGAATCTTGGGTACTTCTTTACATCAGAGATAACTGGAAAGTTGTCTCTGGCCAATGCAGAAATTGGTAACAGAAGATATACAACCATTCAGAAAAGTAGAAACTACAAAAGATTTAGGCTAAGAATGTTTGGAGTGTTAAAAATGCAATCATGTAATATGATTCCTTTCACCATTCTTATGTTTTATTATTATTTTGTATTCATTATTGTTTTCTAAACTAAATGTTTTGACCTTCATAGCTCAAACAGGTTCTTAGCATGGACTCATAACTGACATGCTCGTGAGCATTATTTCACAGTCCCCAACAGTACAAAAGAAAAGGTAATTGGAAACTAATAAAAAAAAATCTTGGTTAGTTGAAATAATAATCTCTCTAGCAGCATTGAAATTATTAGGGTTGAAAAACCTAAAACAAAAGCATGTTTGAAATAGACATGTTATTGGTGAAAGTCTGATATTACTTGTTAAAATGACTGTTGTCTTTGAAAAAAAAAATCTACAATAATACAAATTGAAAACTGACTACAAAACCAGCATGGTGGAACTATTCAAGTTAAATCTGGACTGACTGCACGAGTGAATCGTGGTTGCAATATCAGCCAAACATTCATGTGTTTTGGGATCCTTCCTTCAAGAAGGAGCATTTCTTTATATCAGTGTATATCAGTGACACCACATTTGTTGATGTGTTTTGCTCTATACATTTGGAAGAAGGAAACAGCACTTTTACTGAATTCTGCTCTCAGAAATATCTAGGATTGAGTGATTCTTGCAAATTGAAGAAATCCCCTTTCTAATCTAGTTTCTAATTCAAAACTCTCATACCATGGTGCATCAGCTCACTCTTAACAACTGTTGGGATTGCTTGTCCCATTTGTATCATAAATTTCACTGGGACTTTGCAAAACACCTCTCATACAATTGCAATGAGCCCACAATAAGGTGTACACGTTACTGAAAACTGTGGTGTAAACATAAAGTAAAAACTCAGCCTCCATAAAATTCCAATCTGTATATGAGTAGTGTGTTTTCATATGATAGTTTGTGTTCTCCAAATATTTGCAGATGAAATGGTAGAAGTCAATAATGGAGAGGTCCTGTAGAGACAGATTTCAAATAATGAATGCTGTGAAAGGTGTTTATTTTCTGTAAAGAGAAATGCAGCATATACTAGCCGAAGGACATCCTCCAAACGACATAAGATTAGGCATCAAAAATGCAATCATATTTGTTTTGTTGTGCCCATATTGTAATTTCTCCGGCTAGACTATGTAAACTAAAGTACACAGCTTTTCAAGGATCACACTGCTTGGCCAAACTTGAAACATGAGCCCAGATGTGGTTTCAAAGAAGAATAACTGATTGCTGATATGAAACTCTTCTTTTAAGAGAAGCTTAGGATAAGATTTATCTTTTCACAGAACAACTTAAATGGTATAGCGGCCTAACAAATATAAACCATCAAAATAGCATGGTAGTGTGGTTTGAGGAACTCACATATCTCTGGAAAGCTATCTTGTGTTCATTAGTGAGGAGAAAGAAAATCATCACCTCAGCACTGTCTTGTTATGCTAAATTGAAGAAGTCTGTCCCCTGCTCCTGATGCCCAGTGACTCAGACTGCCTCGTGTTCACATTTTTCTCAAGGTGGCTCCCTATAGAGAAAATTGGTGGCCTACACACTAGTCCTTAAATGTCGCTGTGGCTCTTTTGGCTCGAGCCATGCCCATGAAGAATTAAAATATGAGTTTTTTTGTGTATTTATTCCAGTTCAGTTTTGCAAAAAATAACGAGAGGGCTGTGTTGCACCATACAGGACTCGTGTTTTTATTCTGTAAAGCTGAAAGTATGTGTTAGGTATCCTAGGATATAAGATTATCCAAAGCATAATAAGAAAAAAGGAAACAAATTCACTTCAGGATCATTCATTCTGCATTCAGAAATAGTCCCTGAAGTAATGACATCGAATAGTGTGCTCAGGGTTTGTTTTTGAGGGAATTCATTGGAGCAGTCTGAGGGAGTGAGCTGACAGTTAATCACGGTGGACAACAGGAAATCAAGTGCTTACTCTCCAGCTCTCTTTTGGTCAGTAGCCTATATGTGCCCTGACATTTGTAAGACTCTGAAATATATTATTTAGTTTCTATATAATGATTAAGTTTGCCTTCTTAGAAACAGTATAAAGATATTTATATAATAGAGAGCTCAAGAACAACTTCACATATCCAGATGGCCATCAAGGCAGTGAAAAATGCCATTTTCCCCTTGGGCATCTGTCAGCCCAGAGTCACTCATTCTCACGGACTTTTCTGCTTGCTTATGCAGACTGGACTGATCATCTGCAGATGGAGCTCTGCTCTGGACTGGAGGAAAAGGAATCTGGCTTACTGCTAATTTTTTGACTCTTCTGTTTCCTTTGATCTAATGTGTTCCATCCTTTGCCTGCTATGGAATAAAAGATATCTCATTATTACAACTTCATGATTTTCATTCCTTCTGTAACAATTTTTGCACGATTTTCAATGTCATTTATTACATTCCAGCAAAATTATTACCTTTCACTGAAATTACAGGGGAGGGGAACTAGAGGAGGGAAGAGGAGCAGAAAATGTAGTTATAGGTTTTACAAAAATATCTTGAAGATATAGGTATATATATATTATATATATGTATATATATATATGTATATGCATATCATAACAACCAGAATTTAAGCTTTTATTTATGCTAGTGAGTATTTGGATCTCATCTGTGCCACAATTGACATCAGATTTTTGCAGATGGTATGCAGGTGCTGGTTAAATGAGTGTGATTGAAGGTCATCATCCTGATGGGATTGGATTTCATCAATTTTAAAAGGTTTTATAAATAAAGAAAATACCTAGAAGGGATGATTTTAATTTTATTTCTCCTTAAAATTGTAAAAAATGTTCACAGTATAAAGAAAAAAGAAGAAGAAAAGTTTCTTCAGGAAACTTCATCAGCTGCACGGATCCTTTGATTCAGTTGTAAATTTGTGTATGCTGATTAGGAAAAGTCTTATTTTTCCTTCTTTTTTTTTTTTTCTTGGTGATTTTTTCCTCTAATTACTGGAAAACCAAGTACCATTTTTGTCCCGATCCTGCATACAAGTACAATAATAGTTTTTCAAAAGTTTGCTTTAATTTAACAAAATGTGTAACCTATCTATGTGGCATAGGCTTAGAGGTTTCCAGAATGGTTAGTGGAATATGGGTTTTTTGCTCTCCTGGGTTCTATCATATAAGAAAATTAAACAATTCCCTAAAAACTATCATGTTTCCCTATAATTTCAAGCATCAATCTTGGACTCTCCTTCCCTACTAATCTCTGTTCCCTTCAGTACAACACAAATTCTAAAATATATGGATTAGAAATCTTGGGAGGTTAGAAAAAACCTATGGTAAAAGATTATTCTGGGAAGGTATACTAATAAGCTCAGTGGAATTATAGGTTAGAAAGTATATGGCACTCCTATCTATTTTGATTGTCAAACTGAGTCTCTAAGTATGATTCTTCATACCTATGGTCTTCCACAGACAACTTAAAAAATGTGCATTTGATAAGATTAGGAGGTAAGGATATCAAAAATCCTTTTGTGTATGTCTGTGCCTGGTTATGACCAGCCCACAATTTCTCTAAAGACAAATTGCCAAGATCTGATGAGAAATAAATGACTTTGTGAATATCTTTTTTTCCCCTGAGCAATTTTGCCCATGTCTACAAACAAACACTTAGTATATAAGAGGGAGATTGAAATTCATGTTTTACTAGCAATCTTTTGCCGAGTAGAACTAATCTGAATGATCAGAAATAAGATAATTGAAGACAAAATAAAATAAGACAAAAGATTAGGGACATCACAGTTACAGAAACAGAACTGCAGTTTCCTAACTCTTGTTTTTCAAGCCCTGTGCGTTGTTTATTACTAACATTTTTCGGTGCAGCAGGGTACTGGAATTTGAATAATGACTGTCTAACTATGCTAAATACCTGACCTGGCTACCCCAAGCGAAAATGCAACAACCCTGGAGACAGAGAGAGAGGAGATCCCTGCTTGCACCAGTCTCCTCTTGGAGCCACCCTTTCTGCCTTTCTCCATTTCCTGTTATTCCTGAATTGGACGACTGACTTGCCAGTCTCAGCAGCAAACCGAGGGAACACCCGTGTGTGTAGTTTTTTTCCTTTTTTTAATTCTATATATATACATTTTAGTAAATAAATGTTACTTCCTTTTTCTACATTTTTGACTGAAAGCGTCTTGATTCTACAGGTATAGTAAAGTGGAGGGGGAGATTCTTTCCATTTCAGGAAAGTTCCCACTTTTCCCTGGCAGATACTGTCTTAGCATATAAAGAAATCAGGTTTGATAAGCAGGACTGTACTCTCCTGAAGATGTGCTGGCTGTGACCAATGACTGCATTACCTATCAGGTGTTTTTATACTTCCCAGAATAATCTCCATAATTTACCAGGCAATGAAGTGAGACTGACAGGCTTGTAGTTTCTGGGGTCCTCCTATTTGCCCTTCCTGAAAACAATGTTCACCAGCTTCCAGTCATCTGAGACCGCCAGAGATTTCCACAGATTCAGAAAGGCACATTCAAAACCTTCGGATTTCTCTAAGCTAACTAGAACCATACCAGTCCAGAAAACTCTTTTTCTAATTAAGCAAAGTTCTCAAGGTAACACTGCATCTTAGTAGGGCCTGTTACACTTAGCACGGCTCCATCCCAGCTCCTTCATTTAGGGCTGACCTAATTCACACAGCTGTTATATTGCATTTTCCAATCCTTTCGAGGAGATGTGGATTTTTCCATTCATGGCTGTGCAAAAAAGACATCAAAGATAGATAGAACAATTATTGAAAAAGGCAAAGCATAAAACTATTCTCCCAGTGGATTATTTTTGTTTAATGACTGCAAAATTGTCCATTTCCCTAATTTTTCTCCCTTTATATTTCAAGCCATATAAAATATGCAGGTTTAATTCCAAACCAAAGGCTGACAGGTTTTGAACAGTATGTGTGAACTGGCAATACCTTTCACATAATGCATAGATACTTCTGTTTACCTTATTAAAACAATAAATTGTCCATTTTAACAAGTGTGCCACCACCTGCTGCTTAATCAAATAAGTAGTCATAAGTTCATTTGAAATAAAGCAATCTCTGTTAATGAGAACATCCTCATACAAATAGTATTTGTCTACACCTTAAGAAAAAGATGATGAGTTGAGAAACACAAGAGGCATGTTTACGAAGATAAATGAGCTATATCCTTATATACATTTTTTCTTTCCAAAAAAGAAAAGGAGAACAGAATAAAGCTAAGCGTCAAATGAATAAAATCAATATGGAATTAAATACTAACCCTAAAATGACAAATTAGAAATGTTTCCTTATATATTCATATATCTCAGTGAGTTTCCTTTCAAAATTAAAATCCAAATCAAAACCTACTAAAACAGAGAAGAAAAATGAATGCCTTGCAAACAACAAAAATAATGATTTGACATATCATCTCAGAAGGAAACAATAGCTATATATTCATGTGATAAGAACAATTTCCTTATATTTATGAACCGAGAAAAATGATTGAAAATGATGTCTTACCATGCTTTCAATAGGCAATAGTCATCTTGCAGAAAAGGATATAATTTGTGACAACTGTAATACAGACTTCATTTTTTATTTCATTTAGAAAAAAAAAAAACAAAAACAAAACAAAGCACAGCTATGATTTGCTGCCTACCTATTCTTAATTAGAATACCAAGATCCATAATAAATCGCTGGGAACAAGAATGAATATTGTAAGGCATATTTTAGCAGTCCCTGCTTCTTTCAGACCTTGATGTGATAGAACGTTCAGAGAATCACAGGATGGTTTTAAGGTTGGCTGGGAGCTCTATTGTTGAACTACCCTGCTCCATCAGGGTCAGCCTGGGTGGATTGCTCAAGGCTGTTCCCAATCAGGTTTTCATCTCCAAGGATGAAGACTTCAACCAGCTGTCTGGGCAATGTGTCCCAGAATTTAATCACCCGCACCCAACACAATGTTCATTGTGTTCAAATCCACAGCCCGTAAATTTGAGTAATTCAACTCAAAGACACTGAAGGATGTTTATGCTAATTCAAATGCTTGGGTGATATTCATCCCATGCAACTAAAGTTAATTTATAATCACAAAAACTTCTGAGTGAAATAAAAAGTAACTGTAAAGTGGAAAAATAATTCTGATAATTTTTATCTTCCTTATTTCTTACAGCTATGATTTTTGCCCATTTGCTTCCCCTAGTCTTCCTCAAGTTTTCTTGTTTCTCTATATCCTCTTCTCTCTACATTCTTCATTGTACTTTATCGCTCTCTCTCTCTTTGTTGAACAGCTCTCTGTCTTTCAATTGTCATTGTCATGATGGGCATTTTGAAAGCATTTTACAAAAAGGATTTGCTTCAAAATATTTCCTAAGCTGTGTGGATATGTACATGTCAGAATTATTTCTCTTGCTATCATTCCTCTGTCATTGCTGTGTCCTGTACCTAAGGACTTAATTCCTGCAAACTGAGCTTTTCCTATTAATTCCATTCACAGTCTATTATCATATCTTCTTGATATTTTGTCCTAACTTTTTTCCACTTTGTGCATATTTGAATGAAAAATTAATGCAAAATTTCCTTCCTCATATCATAGTTCTTCAATTGACTGTATTTTCTTCTCACCACTTTCATTGCACATCAAATGTAAAAGCACAGCAAGGAAATCTATTTCTTATGGGTACATGAAATGCTTCAAACTAACCCTTCCATTTAATACACAGTGCAGAGGGTTTGAACTCTGCAGCTCCCCCAGGAGAACTATGCAAAAACCCTGCATAATGCTTCAGAAGTGTGGTAGTAGAAGTAACGTAGCTGTTCTCTGCTCCTTAAAGTTTCTAAATGTTCTGCTTCTCTCCAAAGTATTATTCAAGAAAACCAGTTGTGATTTCATTGATTGTTTCTTTTTCAGTTGCAATGGGGAAGGAAGTGGGAAAACAGCTTTTGTTTTGTTTGTTTTGGATATGCGCCAATATAGTTTAGACATATTTTTTCACCTTACAGAGATTTTCACTGTTTGGTTTTTGTTCCTTAATGACATTTCTTCTATCTATCCTATTTCCCTACAGTCCTTTCTTCATTGTAAAAGACATTCAGATTGTGTGGGATAAAATTAATCTTATTCAAATAAGTATTTTGAACTTAAATTGAACTGTTGATCGGGGCTCATTTCCAGTTGTCTATGCACCACAAGAGCAGATCCACATGCAGAAATTACAAAGTAAGTTATAGCTTTTGTGTACTTTCTCCCACAATAATGGTTTATCCCTCACAAAAGGATATTATTGGTCGCCTCAAAGTATTCCTTTCCTCTAGCTTTAGTTCCCAAAAGCTGTGCACTAAATCTAAGCAGACTATCCTAGGCCCCTCTCTAGGTGATCAAAAGAGTTTGACACATCCTGAGGACAATTTAGATGAAGTGACAATCCCTGTAGCAGTTTCCCTACTCTCTATTGACTACTTGGGCTTGCTTGATTGTGATGTTAAATTATTACATAGCTAAAGCTAGATGAGAAGAATTTTATGTTTATTATTTGAAGACACAACATTGCTGTTCATTGTTTCTTGTGTTGTATTCTGTGAGTGTAGGTTAGTCTGTAGCAAACTCCAGCACACAGTAACCACTGAGAGAAAAATATAGGAATTATGCAAACATATACACATATATATATAATACATACATTCATACATACATTCTATTTTTGATTCCATATGTTCCCTGCAAAGCTGAACTTAATAAATATTTAAATCCATCAAACAGACTTCACGAACTTCTCATTGTAGTCTTATTCCTTCAGTTCTTACTGTCTTCAAAATACTCTAAGTTTCAATCAGCTAAGTTATTGCAATAAGGTGAAAGGGCATCCTGTCCTTTCCAAGGTCTACTGGCTCACTTGTGTAGTAGGTCTAGTTTCTTGCATGTTATTTTTTTGCTGTATATTGTAGTGTAATCGTTTTGATATCAGATCCTGGAATAAAAAGAAAAATTTAAGTCATTCTAGCTTAAGTGGACACAATTGTCAGACAATATCCTACAAAGAACTTTTCATCCACTGAAGAATTTTGGTTGTTCCAATATTTTGTTTCCTCCATCAACAGAACTCTCCGATTAACTGTTGGAAGCCAAGCAGGTTAACTGTAACATATAATCTATGAGGCATATATGACATACAGAAATAACCACATATATAGAAATAACCACTTATATGGGACCTTAGTAATAGCTAACATCTAAAAACCTCCTTGCAAAATCTTCCCATTACTGCTTTAGTGATACATAGAGAAGTGGACACAAAAGGGAAGAAGCAACTTCTCACACGTGAAATTAAATTTTTCTATAAGAAATAGTTTCTAATGTGTAATATCTCAATTTAATTATCTAACTGCAATCAAACCAAACAAGAACAAATGTTGTGGGTTTGTATTCTTAACAGAGAATTCAGTTTTACAAAGATATTTTGCTTATACTGGACTAGCAGCAAAATACTGGGGAGTTTAAAATACATTTAAAGTAGAAATCTTGAAAGTTGGAAGTATATAATACCTTGTAAAGCAGTCAGTGATTCTCAAAATATCCATGACACTTTGCAATGCCTTAACAATGCCCTATAGGTCATGTTGTCTTTATATCATTCTTAAAAAGAAAGTATCGTGTTTTTAGTGAGAACAATACATTTTAATTATGTAGCATATGTGTTCTGACAAAACTAACACTTTTTACTCCAGATGAAAAAAAAAGACCATCCTTAAGGTGTCGATGTTATTTTATAAGGAAGTGATGATTGTAAGGATTTTTTTCTGAGAGGCCTGTGAATTCTGAAACGTGTAGTTTGGGAGACATGATGCTGAGGATTTTGAATTGTGCATTTAATATTCAAATATTAAAGGCAGTGTAAATCGTTATTTTACTACAGAGATGCATTTTCTTTGGGACATTTTGGATGTTATATTTTCTACATTTTTCTTATACATAAATTTTTGGATGTTGTCAAAAAATACCAGGAGCTTTAAATTACAGACACTGAAAGAGTCCATACTCTTTATTTCATAATGTATTCCTTTTTATGTTTAGATCAAGATCTGGAAAGGTAAAAACTTAAATGTAATCTTATTATTTTAAAAGGATTGAAGACTTTTCTGAGCTTATCTAGTTAAGAAAAAAATCCACCAAAACCATAAAATTTTACAACTTCTCATGGATGTGAAAAAAATATCATTTTGCTGTTTTCAAAACCAACATGGCACACAAAGTCTTCCATAGATCTAATTCAGTATTAAACACAGCTTTTTTTATTTGTCTGAATCCTCCTATTGAGAACCTATATATTTTACCCTAACACTTGTGACTCCACATGAAATTAAAATTGCACAAAATATGCACAAAGTAGAGTTCAATTTTAAAAAGTTTCAACAACTCACCACTTGTGGAGTTAGTCATCTTATAAATATTGTAACAAGAATCCTCCAAGACCACTTCATTAAAGCTGTAGAGGAAGAAAACATAAGGGAAAGAAAGAGACACCCTGCCAGAACAAAGTCATTTAAGAGAGGAAGCTCAGGAGTCAGGAAGATCCATAACATTGTACATGAAGTGATGGTTCCTTTGTGACATACACAACATACTAAATAAAGATATTTAGTGTTGACTGCAAACTTGAAAGTCCTGTGTACCATAGGACCAGAAGATTTATAGTAACCCCAAAGCCTCCTTTAGGATATTACACAGGAAAGGAATCAGAAAGTTTATTCATTTTGGGAGCACACTGGAAAATACATAGTGTGAGCTGACATGTAAAAAGCTCTGTGAAGAACTATTAGAGCGTCAATATTGCGAAGATGTGGAAATTGGAATAAGAAGGACAGTATTCATTAGGGTGATACTGGGTGAAGTTGTATAGAAAATAATATGTGACAGTTGGCATTTCAGTCTATCACACTGCAAAATGCTCATCTTTTATAAAAGACTGTAGGAACTGAATGAATGCTGGCATTTATCTAAATTCTCTTACTCTGAGAATATCTATACTTCCACTATCTAGGATAAAAATGTTTAGGGGATATAAACTTTGACCTTGGCTCTGAGATGTAAAAAAGCTGCTAATGGTCTAGGATTAGCAAGATTTTTACCATGGGTATTCTTTTTTCTCAATTATCAACTAATAGGCATTTTCTAACCCACAGTGCAGTATCTGACCATAACCACTGTCAGAAGCACATTTGATTCTGGTGTATTCCCTGTGTTCCTACATTCTTGTTTAAATCTATTTTTCCACAGGATGGTATCAAGTGATAAGTTACAGCACAGTCACATACTAGCACTACTAAATTTTTATTGTTCTTTATGCATGTCTTCTGCCAACAAATGTTATTCGAAGGTCTGGTAATGGTGACCATCATCTTCATATTTCTAAAATAATGATGACTTCATGGCTATATAAGAAATACAGTTTGTAAAGATATCTGTACTTCTTTCCATTATATTAATAATTTTCACTGCTACCGTGTAAACTTTATCATTAGTTTACTTCTATAAAAAGGAATCATTCCATGAAGGCAGTGCCTTCAAAATGGAGACAGCTTGATAGTGAAGAAGTTGTTGGTTCTGAAATAATCAGTCACAATTATTTTTAAATTCTTTATAGTAGCCAGTAAAGCATCAGGTGTCACACAGATATAAGCAACTCATCCATTGAGGTTTACTTTTGGGATGCTAGTTTGTTTATTTCTGTCTAGTGCCTGCAAAATAGAAAGTACTTGAATGATGTTAAAGGACATGAAGGTGAAGTGCACACATTTCAAAAGTTTAGGCACCAGCAAGCTACAGTGCCTGGATCTTTTCCATTTATTTTCAAGAATACCACTCTTTTGGCTTCTCTTGACAGTAATAAGTATCTATTGTCTTTTAGATTAACTGATCAGGTAGATATAACACAATACTTACTCTCCCAGAATAAGTATTTTCCCAGAAGTGCTCTTGTGAAAAAGAAACTAGAAGCAACGATAGATAAAATATTTTCTGGCTTTCACCATAAAAAGAGTCAGGGTTGGTTAGAGCCTAGAGTTTCTCCTTATAATGGGATCCCCAGAGGAAATTAAGAAAAAAAAAAAAAAAAAAAAAAAGCTTTCAAGGTCCAGAAAGTGAGGCTTCACCAGACCATAAACTAAGTTTATTAACTTTTTTAAACTGAGAAATCTCCAGGTCGTGTTTCAGTTGCCTAAGCAACAAAGGCTGCTAAGCAACTGTGCATATCCAAGGTGTCTTGTCTAATTTCAGAGGTTTTGGGGTATTCTACATAGCCCCTCCTGTTGCTCTAGGAGACTGGGTATCCTGAAGATCTTGTGACATCTCCAATTTAGATTCTGAAGCAGGACTAACCACTGATGCCAGTTGCTTTGTTACTGCACTGTCTATATCGGACACAATAAAAAATGAAGTAGCATTTTCTCCAAACGCAAGCATTTTTTTCAAACAAATCTTTGCTCCAGACAAGTGCCTGTCACCTCAGCGATTTTCCAAGGCACAATATTATTTTGCAGTGCCCTGACCAGTCTCCAGGAAGGTTCTCTGCAACAGCTTGAATCCTGTATACTCAACCTCTGCTAAGGCTGCCCAAGGCGTCCGCTCCTCTCAGCAATTACTCAACCTCTACATGAGGTCTGAATTCCTAGATATTCCCAGAATGAGTCCACATGCTCTTTGCCCATACTTCTCAAGCTCTGCAATGGGAAAGAACAACCCTCCATTGGTTTCACCTGATCTATTCTTCTTCAATTAAAATAATATTCAAATCTAAAATTAACATATCAAACATGCTTCTTTTCACTTTTTTTCTGTTTTCTCCTTTGTAGAACACACAGCTTCCAGAAAAAGTGCATTATAAATTAAGAGGTACGGAGATGCTGCAGTGGTAAAGCAAAAACATAGGAAAGTTGAATCTGGATTGAAATATTGTTGGGATATTAGTAAGTCAATGGTGTCTGTATCTAGCAGCAGAGGAGAAGGATCAACATCAGACAGCCTTAGAAAAATGAGAATCTGTGAGTGTAGTAGATAGGTTTGACCTCAAAGGAAAAGTTCTGTAGGTTTCATGCCAGTGAAGGTATGCAGGCCCTAAGCCTCATGCTTCAAGAGATACTGAAATGAGGCCTTCCTTTGTTTTTTGACATCTATAAGTGATAAATGATATTCTGTTGGTTTTAATTACAGCAACTTGCCAATCAATCATATAATCAAGAGGGTTGCATGAACAAGACTTTGTCCAATCATTTTGCTTGATTTGTCGCATGGACGCTTTAGCAACATATAAAAGTGCGTGTGTTAGCAATAAAGTTGTTCCTAGTTTGCTTCCCATCTCAAGCCTGTGTCAGTCTGCATTGTTGCCAGGACTGTTCCTTCCTTTCAAGTAGCTACAATAATCAATGTGGAAGTGACGTAATTTCTGAACTAAAAGCAAGGGTTTGTATTTGAGTAATTCATTTTGAAAGGAAGATTTTGCCTGACAAAGCAGTTCCAATTATTTTATGTGATACTAAGTGAGAGCTAATTAGATGCCCAAATTATTTATACAAATTAAGCAAAAGCCAAAACTCCAAAGGGGGTAATTAAATTTGTTCGAAATTAGTATTTCATTGAAGAGGCCTGGAGAGATGCCAACGGCAGGATGCCTCCCTCAGAAAGCCTGTTCTGCACTATTCTGTGAATTCAATAGTTGTTCAAATGGTTCATAAAATAGAAGCCTCCTCGAGTAAAAAAATGAAAACATTAAGGATTCACTGTTTGTATTTGCCTTTCCTGTATTTGTTCAACTAGCAACAAATGTTATTAAGGGCTTATGGAGAGAAAAGTAAGTGACTGAGGAAACAAGGAGAAAAAAAGTCACTTCTTTCTCAATAGGGCTTTAATTTTAATGTTAAAGATGCCATTGTGATACTACAGCTATATTGTGGTCTAGAGTTTTGATTAAAGGATGTGCCTATTGCACATCTCTGCAGGGTTAGGTCTAAAGCACTGAAGCTCAAGACAGAACTACTACCTTTTTTCTAGCTAATACAAGCAATTTAACTTGTGCTAACATATTTCTGTAGCAAATTACTGCAATTTTTCTCAGTCTTAGTCCATCAGAAGTAAAGCCAAAACTTTAGCCACCTCTTTTCCCCTCCCTAGGATCACTCTTTTACTTTCTTCATAGCAAAAGGTTTGCAGTGGCGATTTTGATCAGCTTTCATGCTTATGCAGAAGCATCCAATGGGGATTATGTGCGTATTCTTACCAAGATGAACACCAGCTGCAGTTTCACGACTCTCACTGCAGTGATGCAAAGCAATTCTAGGATTTCCAAGAGAAATGCGCACTTAACCTGATAAAATGATACCTTGTTGAAACAGAAAATTTCTGGGCTTTAACATCAAAGATTTTAGATTTGTCACAGTAGTAAATTTGAAAGGAGAATGCATTTATTGCTGTCATAAGAAAATATGGAAGTCTTTTCACCATTTTGTGGGGATAGAAGAAAGCAAGAAAAATTCTTCTCATTCAGACTTGAGACAGCATAAGAGAAAAAAACAGTAGTTTTGAAAAATCAGAAGAAATTCTTTGCACCCTAACAAAAACTAAAATATCTTCTCTATTGAATAAAATCAAAGTACTATTCTCTCCAGCTATTGGCTTTTACCCAAAACAAATCTTAAATGTTCACATAATTCAAAATCAGAAATTTCAATAGTAAATTTATCTATGGTACTCCTTAAAAACTCACTTATTCTTTTCCTTCATATACTGTTTTCTTGATTTGTATCATAGTCTGAGAAATCACACTGCATCACTTCTGCAAATCCCTTTGCTAAAACTCATAGCAAAAAAAAGCTAGTTCTTGCTCCAATGTATCTATTCATTGCCATTTCTTTTTTATTCATTATTAAATATAGTTCCTCCATACTGTGTATCTCTAGTAAATCTTTAAAACCTTTGCTGAGATCTTGGACGATGCAATCTGAAGAGATTATTTTTGGACAAAACCTAAGATTTAACTAACTTCTGAGTGCCATCTCAAATCCACTGAAAATTATTCTATGTTTACTTAAGTGTGCTGTTCCCCTCCCGCTCCCTGCAAGGTCAAAAGAAATATCTAGGAATAGGAGAAGACTATCTTTGTAAGTAGCTTCATTTTACCCTTGTAAACATTTTACTCAACATTGAAAATGCACGTATGTATATACACATTTTTAGGGCATGGATTCTTTCTTTTGGTACATTTTATTATACTGCTCTTTGAAGCAGTAAAATTAGTCATGGTACTTTTATTGATGTTGATTATAGGGATGTCTGATTGCATTTAGTATTCATCGCACAGTAAGTGTCTTTTATAACCACCTTACTTTCACAGATGATTTGTCCCACTGTAAAATCATTAAGGACATTCATTAGAATTTGTCACTCTCTTTCAGAAAACTAATACTTTTCAAAATAAAGGTTCAATTGTTTGTCTATAATTTCAGTCAAGTTTTCTTCTAGGATTTAAGCCATTTTGTATTTAACGTACTGCTAAGTGGCTCTGGCATTGCTTAATATTGTAATAAGTCTTTCATTATCATTCCTGTCTGCTGGTAAGAGTCAAATTTAGAACTACCTTCTTCCTAGTATCTTCAATGCCAGAACCCCTTCCTCTAGTTTTTAAATAATTCACTGTAGATTGTGTTAGGGAACCCTTAAATAAGTCTATTCTTTCCTCACTGAGAAGGTGCATTACAGTACTCAGGTTCTTTGAATCGCATTGACCCTGTTTTGACCCTTATAGATACCCATAAGTGTATAGTAGGTGAGATAGATAGTGGGTGGAAAAACTGTGTATAAAGCTGAACTCAGAGGATAGTGGTCAATGGATCGATCTAGAAATAATCTAATAAAAATAATTTAATTAAATAATTTTCCTTGGGAGTCAATGAAAGGCCTCATTAACGCTCTTGATGATGGACATTAAACCAAAGAAGAAGGTAATAAATGGATGGATGCCATTCAGTGATTTCAACAAGCTGGAGGAATGGACTGACAACATTCATGAATGTCAAACAAGACAAATGCAAAGTCTTGCAGCTGAACTACAATAACTACGCAGTACTGGAAAGTTAGGAATTGACTGGATAGAAAACAGATCTTCAGAAAGGTACTGGAAAATTCTAGAGAACAACATATTAAACAGTGCACCTTTGTAGGACTCTATGATATTATTTACTACATTTCCATTAAATCTAATGAGACACCAACCACGTAAATTAGGTTGGATGCTTACTGTGTCTACAGATTAGAGCATCTACATTTGAGCTGATCACTCAGTGCCTCCTATCCCCTTTATAGACATTGAAGATCACTACTGGGGAGCAATTCATCTCTCCTAAACTAAATTCCTAAAACTAGATTTTAAAAATAAGACCTCTATTCTTCCAATTTCATATACTACTTCAAAATACATTTCAGAGCTGCTATTTATACCTATAGCTAATGAGATTAAATGATGTGGAAATTAACATTAAATGTGTGTAAGATTAAATATACCCAAGTCTTTCTCCTAAGTTGCCAGCCATGGAAGTAACACTTACCGTATTGAGAAAACATTTCTCTTCTACCCTCCATTAGACTTTTGCACACTTTTAAAGAATTCTTTTGCTGTTAGGAATAACCTGAAGCAATTAAACAAATTTTACTTTACTGGTAGATATCATTAATATATGAGTCTTTTCTGGAAGTGACTGAAGGGCACACCTACAAGCCAACAGTTCACCTAACACTTATGTCTCTAAAGTAACCACAGGGAGCTCCCCTTATTTCCTATGCCCTCCCAGGATGTGCCCACCCTTTCAAAGTAGGCACAGGAGTTCTAGGCCTATGTTTCATCGTGCTACCTCCTTATCTATAGAAAAGAATGCAAACATCCAGGAATAGGCGTCACAAAAGAGAGACAGCCCATAATTCAAACTACACAGCTAAATCAAATTCCCTAAAAATATAAGAAAAAAAACCCAGGCATCATGAGAAAGAACATTTTTAAAAACATGCTATATCTTTTTTTCCTCATACCAATAGACTAAAGTATCTAAAAGCTATAGAAACTTTTTCCTTTTAATACACAACAGGAGTTTGCCTGGCTCACACTGACTCACTCTGCACCACCGATAAAATATCCTTATTCTTGTTTATAGTCAGAATGCTATGTCAGAAAAGTTGTTGCTGGTCACCAGTGCAATGATGAGCTCTGCCCTTACAGTATTTCTCAATGTTTATGCCACCCTATTGTGACCTAAATGTGCAACATTATTCCTTTCTTCTTCCTTTTCCAGTCCAGTACTAAGTGGAAGCAAACTTTGATTTTGTGTCAGATATTACTTTTTACCAGTGTTTGCATTTGATCAGACACAAAAAGGATGAATGTATTCATCCACAGTGTGCTGGAAGGCTAAAGCACTAATTAATCATAGGGCAAATATATCAGGATTTATCAATAGCTAGCTGAAGTGTTCAGCTAACTAGGGTGCTCCAGCAGAATACCCAAAAGCCATCCAGTTACTGGATGTGCCCAAATCCACAAAGACTGCAGCCCAGATTTCTTTTCTTCACAGCACAGACTGAAATGTGGTAAATTGGTTAATGGTATGAACTAAGGCTGGTGATTGACAGGACCTGCTACTTGGCCTTCGCCTTGCACCTATAGAAGAGGTGCACCTGAAAAAAATCTTCCTATGATTGTGCTGAAGAAAACTTTAGACCCAAAAGACTTTTTCATGTAGCCATACTTAGTTAGGGAAGTTATGAAAGAGCCGCACTGAATTATTACACACAGCTTTCAAAGTATGAAAATAACCCAGATGTACTCAAAAATATTTTTGGTAGTAAAATAACTCCCACAATCTGTTCATATAATGGCTGAAAATGCACTGATTGTCCTTAGGATATAAATTGGACATATATGTATATTTTAGGGCTAATATGCTAGAGTATAAAATATGTGCATATGTTTCTCTCATTCACCATGAAGATCTGCCATTACTGTCAACTTCTCCTTTACTTGATTTATACTGTCTACCTTCCCTCCAAAGCTTCATTTTCAAAATACACCAAAGGAACTTCATTAATCTTCTATTCATTTTCATTGGTGTTACTATAAATTATTTTACCCTTAACATTTGAATAAAAGTAAAACCTTTCTTCATTGCTGATTCATGAAAACTTAGAGCATGGGTGAGATTATTTTTCTCAGTCGGATGCTGATAAATAGATCACTTGAGTTTTTCTTTATTCATAAGTTCATCCAGAAAATAAATTATTTTGTATTCCTGACTTTCCACAACTATTTTACAGCAACAGTGAAGTGAGTGAGTTCAGAAAAGTTCCCTTAACAATAGTGGTCTGAAATAATTACTAGAATAAAACTGGTAGGACAAGGGCATTTATACAAGAATTGCTCAAGCTTATCAATTGACCAAAGTTATGAATTCATTCATCTGTTAGTCCATACAATACAATGGGGAACTCTATAGATTTGGTTTTTACAGGTTTGTCATTTTTAAGTAGTTCTGTAGGCTATTTTGTCAACAAAAGAAAAAAAAGTATTTCACTATCAATTTTTTTTCTTTTAATTTTTTTTAGGACATCCTCAAGATGAGTGAGTTGTGTATATTTTAAGAGTGGCAATGTTAACTGCCATCAGGAGCAGCCACCTCCTCCAGCCCCAATGTCTCTGGCCTGGCTTAGGGATATGGCTGCCATTTTCCCCTTTGTGGGTTCAACCAGCAGCAATGCAGAGCATATACTCCGCAGACACAGTCACAGATATATGTGCATGGTAGCATACACACATTCATAGGACAGAAACATGTCTCGTCCTACAGAGAGCCACAGACAAGGCACTGTCCCCAGCAGTCCCCACATTTAGGACTCACACCAGAAACAGACAGACACATCCCCTCAACCTCTTGGGTGGGCAGAGCAGATTGCTAGTGCAGCACACACACCATACTCCCCAGGTTTGCAATTCATCTCCGAGCACTGACATGGCCTGTGTGCCTGCCCAGCACCCCTGCACAGATTCCAGCACCCCTTACCTGCCCCATGGGTCCCTAACTCATCTCTGGATGCACACTGCACATACATAGCACTCACAGACTTGTCCCATGGACATACCACACCAAGTCCCTCTGAATACCAGCACAGACCCTCGCACCTCATACCCCTGCTTGGACTGGTGGCATCCTACTCACTGGCTGGTCAGACTGGGATGACCCCCTTATATGTGACTGGCCCATTTTATACCCCATTCTATTTACCTCTTCTTTGTTCCTCTGTGATTCACTTTCTCTGCACATACCTCTGTCACCTGGTATAGTCCAACTGATGATCTCCACTACCCAGGGCCCTCAGGGTTGCATTGTTGTCAGTTGTGACATCCCAGTTTGCTTGCAGCTCCTTTATAGCCCATCTGTTACCATGACTGGCCAAGTTTGTTTTTTGTTTTTGTCTCCATTACATTCACCTGTCAACTTTGTATAATTGTATCTGCTTTCCTCTTTTTCCCTAGTTTCCCATTTGGTAAGGTCTTTGATCAGATAACTGTGCTGGAAGAATCATTCCCACATTCCCACAAATCCTCATCGATTTGTGTGAAAGACCAGATCTGACTCCTTCCCTTTTCATTTGTCAATCAGGTTTGTATCTGCCTATGTTCTTGCTTATGGCTTCCTCCTTTTCTCATTATCCCCGTTTGCACTGAAAAGGTCCCTGCCCATACACCATAAAGGAGTTCACGTTTTCTCCTTCCACATACCCCCAACAAAGGCAACAGCTGAACAAATATACTTTTAGCCTTATAACAGTAAGGCCACTGCTCTGATCATACAGGTCCAGAAACGTGGTCAAAGCAGGGCAGTTGTACCTATTTTTAAAATAATTGATGTAGTTGCAAAACCAGAAAATCTCCAAGGCAACTCTTCTTACTGAATGAAATTCAACCATGTCCCAGCAACAAATATATATTTTCCAGTGTATTTTCAGAGCTTCAGCAAGTGATTTTCCCTTTTGAACATAATACTGTGTTAGCTTTATGCATTTACACTATAGAATACACTGACCATTTCCAAGAAAACACTATAGGAGAAAACAATCATCTCCTAAAACAGAAAGCACATTTATGATTAAAAAAAATAAAAATAATTGTATATCTAAAATGTTTTTGTCTCAATTTCTGTATCAATACACATTATACCTAGTCAGCTGCCCAGAGTATCTTACAGCTAATATCTTACAGCAGGAATAAGTTTCTGCAGAATAAATTCAGATATTTCATTTCACCCTAAAGTGGTCATAGCGCTTGCCATTCTCCAATGGTTCTACCACTGCTTTTAATGGATTGATTCGAGGGTAACCATATACATCTGTAGGCATTTTAAAATGACCTGCAAATTAAAGGAAGAATACTCTAAACTTTGACTTCTCAGCTCTGAGTTTTGAAGAAAAAAGAGCATCTTTAAACAACAATTAAGAACCAAAAGTATTTAAAAGCTAAACCCAGGAACTTTCTCAAACAACTGTAACTGAAGGCAACTGAGGCAATATTTAAGATATAATTGTGAAGGCTTTTCAAATTTCCATGTCTGTGCAAAAAAACATTTCTGTGAGGATCCTATTTTTCAAGAGATAATGCCCAAGTCCAAACCCTTCTCAGAGATAAAAGAACCAGAATGTTTATGCAAGTCCTTCTTAAAAATAAGTCCCAGAATCACTGAATTAACTAGGTTGGAAAAGACCTTTGAGATCATCAAGTCCAGCCTATTGCCAATATCACCTCATCAAGTAAACCACAGCACTAAGTGCCTTATCCAGTCTCTTTTTAAACACTTCCAGGGATGGTGTCTCCACCACCTCCCTGGGCAGCCCATTCCAATGACTAATCACTTTCTGTGAAACATTTTTTCCTAATATCCAGCCTAAACTTCCCCTGATGCAGCTTGAGACACTGTCCTCTCATTCTGCCACTGGTTGCCGGGGAGATATGAATTTATGGTATATAGGAGAGAAACTGTAATACTAATTTGTTGATGCAAACTTATAAAGAAAAGATTTTGTTTATTTGGTTTTATTTCAAATTCTTTAACAATATAGAATAGTACAGACTACAGACTTCATTACGGACTATATGATAATGTCTTTTATACTCACAACCTGAAAAAAAAAAAAAAAACACCAAACCAAAACAAAACTCAAAACATACAAAAAGTATTCAGGTTTTTGATATTAACATGTCTTTGCATTAGCTAACTTTGTTGCCATATTTGCTGTACTGGATAAATTTGCTACATTGATAAAATAATAACTATTTTTGAAAGTATAAAATGCCATGCTTTTATTAATTTTTAGTAGAATTTTAGCATCTATATATTTGAAAAAAAAATACTGCATATCTAGTTCTGCATTGCTAATTTTATTTATGCCTAAGTTTGTCTCTGCAAGCAAACTCCTTCAGATCATGCCCTACGAGCACAAAAATATGTTTATTGGGATTATTTTGGTTTATAACAGAAGCATAAAAGGCAGTAGGGAAATGAACATCAGTTATCAAAATCTGAAGAAAAGTCGAAAACACAACACATCTCTGTAGATGAGTACACAAAGCAAGGAATGTCCTTTGAGAGGAATTGAGCCCAGAATGTGGTCATTAATGTCATAAAGTCTAGTCAGAAGACAGCAGCTAATGTTATATCCTAGGGGTCAATACTGGATCTGGTCTTATTCATCAGAATTATAGGGCAGAGTGTATCCTGTATGCCGGTGATACAAAACTAGTAGGAGTGGTTTCATATACCAGAGGATCATGCTGCCATCCAGAGGGACCTCAACAGCCTGAAGAAATTGGCTGACAGGAGCCTTGTGGAGTTGTGTAAGTGGAAGTGGTAAGCACAGCACCTGGGAGGAACAACCTCATACACCAGCACATGGTTGAACAACCCAGCCAGAAAGCACCTTGTCAGAAAAGACCCTAGCCGTCGTGGTAGAAAACTAACTGAACATGAGCCAGCAATGTGTCCTTGACACAAAGAAGACCAGGGATATCCTGGCCTCCATTAGGAGTAGTGTTGCCAGCAGGTGGAAGGGAGGCATTCCTTCCCCTTAATCCTAGTGAGGTCATATTTACACTTCTGTGTTCAGTCCTGAATTCCTCAGTACAAGAGAGACATGGACATCCTGTAGACAGTTAAAGAAATAGTGCCACAAAGATATTTCAGGAACTGAAACCTCTCTCCTATGGGAGAAAGACTAAGAGACCTGGGACAGTGTAGACTAGAGGAGAGAAGACTCACAGGGGTTTTAACAGTGCATATAAATGGCTGTATAGAGGGTCTAAAGAAGACAGAGCCAGGTTCTTCTCTCTGATGCCTAATGACAGGATGAAAAGCAATGGGCACACAATGAAACACAGAAATATTTCCTGAATATCAGGAAAGATATTTACTGTGAAAGTGACCAAGAACTGGCACAAGTTTACCAGGGAGGTTGTGGATTCTCCATACTTGGAGATATTTAAAGGCCACCTGGACACAGTCCTGGTGAATTCTTCTTGGTGGAGTGTTTGAGCTGCGAGATCAGATGAGACCCTCAGAGAGCACTTTCAACCTCAGCCTTTCTGTATCCTGGGATTTTATGAATGCTTAGTCTATCTTCAGTGGGCAACTGGAGGAAGAGCCCATATATGCCCTTGTCTGTTTGTAATACTCGCTAGAGCGGTGTGTCCTATTAAAAAATACTATTTGAAGCAAGAAAAATTCTTTTATCTGAAATAATTGCCCAATCAACAGCGCATAATTCAGCTAAATAATGTCTCCAGTAACAACAGTTCTGTTCCTAAGAGTAAGGACTATAAGAAAGGATGTTTAACTGCTGAATTAGTGTATGGGAATTATCTCTTTCCCTGTAATTAACTTGGAAGTATTATGGTGTTGTCTGTCTCACTATGTTTAGGGAAACTAAGTTGCCAGAAACACACATATGCATATGGATTTACCTATCCATATATTGTGAAGCACATTTATTTATAATCCTACTATACTGGGATGCCTCAGTTTAAAAAACAGGAAAACCTGGTCAACTGTTTACCTGTTCTATGAAATCCAGGGTGTCAGCCTAAAGACTTGATGTTATTCCCTAGAAGATTATTCTTTTATAAGATTGGTCCCACTGATTATTTTCAGCCAAACTTGGCTCCAAATAGCTTATCCTAAAAGTACACGTCTAATATATGTATGCAATATGATACAAAATATGTCAGTATCATTAACAGGGTATGTAGAAATGAAACGTCTTAAGTGATTAAAATGCAACTGTAAAACATCCTGGATGAGGTGAAGTATAGTAATTTAATACAATCCTAGTTCCAGAGAGAAAAGATATAGAACACACACTACAGAAAAGAGAGATTACTATCTTAATGAAAATATGAATAATAAGATAGAAATAATTAAGCAGGAGTTCAATAGGACAATTCACATGCTTAAGAGATCACCAGTATAGTCTAATAATTTCTACAGCTGAGCACTTACTGATTTCAGTATCATTGCACCTAGAATGGTTGTGAAAACACAATGCATGAGGTATAATATTCATGTTAAGTAATTTTTGGTATTAGTTTGGATTTCTTCAGAGCTCTTTGAAAATTGCAGTACTAAAGAAATGGGAAGACCTTTTATATACTGCTAAACATAGCCTTAATTAGAAGTTTTACAATAAGTTACAGGTTTGATCCATTTGTTATCCTCCATTCACAATTTAAGGCTATCAGTCAACAGTATATGAACCTCCTCAGCCAAAGTGGAAAAGGTGTTGCTGTGTAAGATTCAGCAAAAGTCTCAGTAAAACAGAGGTGCATATTTAGGTAGTCAGAGCTTAATTTGCCTACTTTTAGCACTAAATGTTAGGCCTTTTTTATTTAAAACTATCTATGACAAAATGCTCATTTTTTGTTGTTGTTGTTGTTATTACCACTATTACTATTATCAAAAAAGAAATAAAGAATATGTTTCAAAGTTAATTTCCTCCAGATTTAGAAAAGAATCAGAGATAGCCTTCTGGAACTTTAGTTGAAGATAGATTCAATATTAAAACACTCAAATTTAAGTTATTAGATTTAGAACAAGTATGTAGCATATATATTTTTTCCCAAGCTCTTTACAAACCTGAATAATGACAAGATTTTTTTTTTTCCTGCTACAAATTAAGTACTTAACTGCAAGTCAACAAAATGACATATCATCAATTACATTTCTTATCTAGGTAAAAACTGTGCTTAAAGACCTTGGAGCAAGATGCCAGTAAGTGTGCCTAGACAATTCAACAGAGTCAATATGAAACCAAACAACCACTGATCAGTGGAATGAGCATTCCAGGTTTATGGAAGTAATAAAATGAAAAAAATATCAAGTAACATCAGGACACGACATAATTGAAAAGTTCCATACAACACTTTAGGCAACAGATGTCTGTAGCTATAACCTCAGTTTTTGAAAAAGTATAGCTCAGTGGAAGACTGGAGCTGTACTGATTGAATCCAGTTGAGAGCTCAGTCTAATTATCTCTGTATGCAATGAGTAATTTGCACAGTTGATCACTGAGAATTCCCATCACACTGTATCTATATATATGGAGCACTTCTGAGCCCTAAATGAGGATCTTAACCCAATACAGAGAGAAATACAATATACATCATGATTTACTGCAGTCTACTAAAATCACTATGTACAACCTTGTCTGATGCTGACAGGTCTGAGATTTGATAATACAATTGCAGGATTTCTTGAAGGTATGATCTCTAAATAAACTAGCAAACTCAGACATGCAAAGGTATCCTGAAAGCAAGCAGTGGGAAGTTTATAATGATCAGTTAAAATAAAAACATTCTAGTTCAGAAAGATTCCAGTCTGTCCAGATTAAACTCTTAGTGATACTATTATGTATCAATACTGTGCAATTCAAACTTGAGAGGACTTTAAACTTCTCTTGCAGAGAGCATCTGATCAGTCATATCCATTGCATCATGGTCTACATTATATTACTATCATTATTCTCCTCTCTACAGAATATTTTAAATGCAAAGCCTGCCCTAATGAAAAGATCTTTAGCATAATAATCTAGATACAGGTTTAAGGATGCTGGTTTTAGGGTTTTTTTTTTGTTCTGTAGAAAATACAGATTTCTTTAATTCATACAAGTAGCAGTAGAATTAAAATTGTATTGAATTTTATTGTCTTTAAACTTAAATAATCAAAAACACAAATCAGAATTGGACATTTTGAGAGATAGAATAAGTGATATGTTGATATATCTACAAACTACCAATGTTTTTCGGCAAGCATGTTTAATTTATCTGACATTTTCCAAGTTTCACATACATAAAACAGATTTGCTTGGGATTTAATATTGAAAGTTTGCCATGTTTATAAGAAAACTTAGCAGGAATGTATCTTAAAGGAATGGTTGTAAATGCCTCAACCCTGACAGTGCTTAAAGCCAGTTTGGATAAGGCCTTTAGCAACCTAATCTAGTGGTAGGTGTCCCTGCACATTGCAGAGGGAGTTGGGACTAGATGATCTTTAAATTCCATTCCAGCTCCTTAACATTCTATGATTCTATGAATACATAAGATGTTGACTGGCTGGATAGCATGACAATTTTTTTTTCACATGCAATGAGTATTAAACCAACCACCTGTAACACACAGGCCTGTGATGTCCCAGCTGAAAAAATATGTTTTTCCAGAAAGATATTAGAAATTGTGATAATTAACTCCGCTATTTATATTTATAATAAATGATGGAATCCCTAAAATAATTATCATAGATTCACTGGTCTTGTTATCTAATTGAGTCAGAAAGATAGTGTGTGGAAGGGCACGTTTGCCTGCAGATATCCTCAAACTGCTGATATGCCACATGTGCCTTTTGCTCACTGCAGTGCAGTGAAATCATCCAGCAGCTCCAGTTTTCTCCCCAGAATAGCTTCTTAACAGATGGCATCTTGTCATTGTCAGTGGCTTGCCATCCCAGAAAGCCATAAGGATCCATGCAGAGACTGACACTTTTCTTTCTCTTCCTGAGACATCTAAAAAAACCAGCCAATAATGACCTCTTCCTTTTCACAGAAAATTCCACCTTATGTCAGCTGGTTTCTTTCAAGTCACATTGTTCCCATTCTGCTGCAAGTGTGCCAAAAGGACTTATGCTTTTTGGCAGCTAAGCCATAAACCAATCAATTGCCATCAGTGAAAGTGACATACAAAAACACAAACTCCTTTAGTTTATGGTGCTGCTGCTGGTCATCCTGATAAGCAGTGTGAGCTGGTTTTCAGCATTCCATCAGCCCTATGAACATCAGTTTAGAAATTAGAGTAGACACAGCTAGCACATAGCTTTGAATCACTTTGAGTGTAATTAAGCATGAAGCATAGCTGAGGACTTTATTTGATCTAGACTGGTAATTTTATTATTAATCCACTCTACAGAAAGTCTCTATACCCTTACGGTGATGACTTTCTACAACACTGACTGAATACTCATGTTTCATGCTTTTTATTTAAAAATAAATGAGGACAATTAATGTTTACTCTCATGCAGTATTTGCATATAGCTGTACCAAAACCTCCCACGGAATACAGCGGAACTTGCTGTAGTATCTCATCCCTGAAGTGGAACAGGCATAACTGTAGTAGATAACACTGTAGTAGATATGATGAATCACAGCTCAGTCATCCTAAAATAGTCTAGAGGATGGATCTAAAAACTCCGGAGACCTTTCTTCTGTTCAGAAGAACTAAAGCAGCCGCGCATGAGACCTTCCTCAAGGTAGTAATAAAATATGATTTCTCTTCTAAACTCCTGGATCTTGCCTGACCTAATCAAAGAGATGTATCACTGGGTTTAAAGTTTAATGCTGGAGTGATCACATGCTCATTAGCATATTGCTAAAATAAGTTAATTATTTTTGTTATTTTAAAAAAAATGACGGGTGTTCAGTTCCTTCTTCCTACAATATAATTTTTCACTAAAAAATGCTGATTTGAAATTTAGTGCACTGATATTTACAGAAAATTGCTTATCTACTCAAATTTTGAAGTTTTACAAATCACTTTTGCAATAAAATGAAATAATTCATAATAAGATATAAGAGTTTAAATTAGAGTCAGAGAAGATTTATTATTATTTCTGATGTACCAAACCTCACATCATGATATGTTATTATCTTGTCTCACCTTATAAAAATGCTTTCTTGGGCAAATAAGTAATGCAATTTCTAGTACTGTTTCTGCTCAGTTAAACAGGGTCAAAAACAGCACTAGGCAGGTCACTGTATCAAAGCCAGTGCAAGCACTGTGTAGTAAAACAAGTCATCTTGAAAACTTGCCAGATGGTACTAATGGTTATTCAGGAATTGTTATAGTAATTTAAAACAAAAGTTCTTCTTACTAAGAGAAAAATAAAATGCTGTCACAAACACAATTGATTTCTTATGTTTTACTATATAAGGGAAATATTAGATCACTTAAGCTTTCCCATCTAAAACTAAGTTGTGTGTCCATGTTTGCCATAGAACCAGAGAAAGTGAGACCTTTCAAAATGTAATTAATCTCATTGCAAAATAGGAGACTTTAGTTACTCTCTATAGATTTCTTCTTTTTTTTTTTTCAACTGATTGCTTATTCTATTACCCACACATAAGGATCTACTGCCATTGGATATATCCAAGAATAGCTGAGGTATCCATAAATTACCTACTCATAAGATCCAGAATATAGAGAAGACTCCTGATCTTCTCAAGAGTCAGTTTTTAGCCTAGCAGGTTAATTTAGGAAGACTCAGTTGACTTTAAATGTCAATGTTTAGGAAATTAAATCAAGTTTTAGGCTATAAGAAGCTCCTTACTTCTTTATATGTATATGTGATACTTAATGACATGTTTTAGTGGTACACTTGGTAGTGTTAGGTTAATGGTTGGACTTAATGATCTTGGAAGCTTCTTCCAACCAAAAGGACTCTAAGTCTATAAAAGAGGCTTTAGACACCAAATAATGTGTATTATATAGCACTGTATGCCATGAATACATACTTTTAGATGTCTGAATCTGTAGTCAGCTGGGTGAGATTAATCTGACCTAAAAGTCCTAAATTATGCGTTTAACTGAATCACATGTAAAATATTGTTGTGGTTTAACCCCAGCCAGCAACCAAGTACCACATAACTGTTTGTTCACTCCCCACAACAGGAGGAGAATAAGTAAAAGAGTGAAACTCATGGGTTGAGATGAGACTAGTTTAATAATTAAGAAAAAAAGATAAGAATAGAATAAACTGAGAAAGAGAAATAAAACTTAAGAGAAACATGTGGTGCAAAACACATTTGCTCATCACTTGATGAACACTGGACAGCCTGTCCCTGAGCTGCAATTAAACTCCTCACAGCCAACTCCCCCCAATTTAAACACTGAACATGACATTCTATATAATGGAATATCCTTTTAGCAGGTTTGGGTCATCTGTGCCAGCTGTGCTCCCTGCCAGCATCTTGTGCACCTGCTCACTAGCAGAGGACAGGAACCTGAAAAGTCCTGAACTTAGAATAAGAACTACTTAGCAGCAACTAGAATATGAGTTATTCTAAAACACTTCACATCATGGACAGGGGACAGGGAGAAGGGGTCCCTTCTGGCCAGGTACCACGAGGAAGAAAGAGGTCGGGGCATTGCTGGGCTCCAGGTGATGAGCACTTGAGCGTGAATCATTCACCTCTCTTTTACACATCCAAGTGAAACTACACGAGCTTGATTGAGTGGGATGGAGTTAGCCTACCTCAACACCACAGTTCCCACTGTGAAGGTGTTATTTCATCCCTCATCCAGTCTTAAAACTCTTTACAGTAGCCCTTACTACTTTTATAGTAGAGATGAATATGGTTTAGAGCCAAATTCGGTATTCGCACACATTTTATGTATCAAAATGAGAGCCAGGTATGCAAATTTCCAATATAAGAAATGGAAATATGGCTTGAGTCATCCGCTAAAACACAGGCATCTTGAGCTATCTGAGATATGCTAAATTATTTGAGTAATGCACAGAATTGGTGATTAAGACACAGGATGTGCAGAATATCTCTATATAGGTATAAGACACCTATACAAGGCTCGCATTGAAATTCCTGAATTCCTGGAGCAGCAGCTGGAGATCAGAAAGGATAGTTAAGGGCCTTTCAAAATGTATGAGGTATTTTTGTACTAAGATAACCAGATAATCTCTGGAGTCTATTATGCCATTCTCATTAACATATTTCGATGAGTAAAAAGAATCTGATTCACAAAATCCAATTTTTCAAAAAATATTTATCAATAAATTTCAAATGGGTTTGTGTCTGAAAAAGATCAAAATCTAAACAGAAATCTATGTCATTAGTTTCAGTGGAATTAACTTTGGATTAAAACACTGTTCAATACAATGAGGAGTTTTGTGAAGATAAATTAAATGGACCACAATTTTATTTATATAAAATTACATGAAACACAAGTCTACCTCCCTTGTTCTAAGATAGCTGTAATTCTTTTATCTATTTTAATATTTGCTTTTAATGACTGGGGACAGAAGAAAAAACTGGAAAAGATTATACTGCGATTAACTTTGGCAACTGAGGGGGAGTTTTGCAGATCAGATGTTAATCATGGATGGTGCTGAGCTGAATCCCATCGCAGGAAAATCCATAGGATTAGTTGGTAGAATAAACAGTTCTGGGTTTGGCCAGTCACTAATATGCCTAAATATATTTGCTTTGGGGAATGAGCTTTTAAAGAAAGAAAGAAATATGCATTGTAAAAGTTAGTGTTAAGTATTTCAGGAAGTTACCTGAATCTCTCGAGGAATTGTTAGCAGTTCACATGTGTTCTCTAAGTTCTTTTGTGTATCAATGTGACAGGGATGTAATTGTTCCCCACATGGATTTACTGTAAGCCAAAGGCACACATTGCCTGTTAATGATAGTGAGACTTATAGAAGCATAGATAACTAAGCAGCCAGTAATTTCTCATGGCTATTCTTGCGTGAAACATCTGTATAATAAAAGAAAAATCCATAGCACAACTATTAGAAACTCAAAAGTGTTGGTTTCATTTTCTGATTTGCTTTTGCATTTCATTTTTGCATCATGCAGAAGTGGCTGACTATTTCAATAATTAAAAAAATATTGTCATGATGTCACCTTATATTTCTTAAGCAAAGATGAATCCATGGCATGTTCTAATGTCTTAGGTGCCATGAGATGTGACTGAGCAGTCTCTAACCTACAGCAATGTGAAGCCTATAACAAAAGCAGAACAAATGGCTTGTGTCCCTGCTGCTCCCCATCACCCCAGAAAGCCAAGAGAGAGATAATTATATAAGAACAGTGGGTGGAAGCAATTTTGCTGCTGGCATTTGTCAGATAAAAATACTGACAAGCAAAGCTTGGCATGAAGAAATCATTATTTACTCATATGTGATCATATACAGTTTGACAGGTATCATTCAGTTGCTGACCTGCAATGCAAATAAGACCAAAAAAACCCAGCAAAAAACAAAACCACATTGTCAAAGCAAGGTTATTTCTTTTTCTGACCATTGACAAATCACAGTCAATATAAAATGGACACTCTGTGCAGCTGTAGTTATTTGAAAGACATTCCTATCAGACTTTTACATGGTGCATTGGTGGTTTATTCTGCATGATAGAGTGGAGCTTTATTTCCCCATTTGGAAGAGGATCCTTAGGGAATGAGCTGAGCAACTCGGCAATGAGAGTGACTTTTTGACTCACGTTTTGTGAAGGAGAAACATGTGAGGAAACAACTTTTTGGTTAGTTTTATGAGGATCTAATAAGTGCAAATAAATACAAATATTAATGTAATTGGTCACACTTTGGAAGCAATTTTTTCATGACAGGTGACAGCTATGATGTTCATAAACAGCCCTATTTTTGAAGCATTATTATATGGAAGTGAAAAATAGTTCAAACTGAATGTATAAACAACATCACAGCAAAACACCTCCAAGTGACATATTGATTAGAGCTTGAATGAATAGCTTGAATTAAATTTGGGTCATGTGGTGAGTGGCTTTTTATGACAAGGCTAGAAGCATGAAAGCCCTGACTGAAATTTCAAAAAATCTTTTGAATAAAATTAAATTCTAGTTCTGCCTTCTCTCTCCTCTTCCTTCCCTGCCATGCTTCTATACGAGTACATCTTGAAAGGTTTAAAGGAAAGGCAGATGGTACCTTTCAAAATGTTATTGTATAATTTTACATTAGTGTGTACCGTAGTGTCATTTCTACTTGATATGGAGATGAAGAATATGTTAGCTCGAGGTTGTGCATCATTTTCTATGATCTCAGCTGGAGGTAGGATTGTTCAGAACTGGCACAGCTTGAATATTGATACAAATACAATTATAGCATCCAAGTAACAGAACTGAAAAATTGCTAATCAGATTTATTAATAATTATGTGTGTTATTCTAAGAGTCCTGACCCCTAGTGAGCCATTTAGGAAACTTTCCAAAACAAAATGTGCTATGAGCACACTTCCACATGAGCAGCTGAATGCAGAACTGATCCATCAAATTTTGTCAAAGAGTGAATGTTTTTTTGAAGAATTTGGAGGGGGCGAGCGGGAAACGGGGAAAATTTATTTCCATTCATAACACAGACAGGACTCAAAAGTGGAGACATTCACTGAATTCTGCAGTAGTAGAATAATGTGTGTCACCAACACTACCATGCTAAAGGGAGTAGAAGAAAGGGAAGAGGAGGGGGGGGTAGAGGGAGAGACACAAATGAAAATGGAAGCTCTTTAGAAAAGAGCATATCATGTTGAAGTACTCAAAATTGCTAGCCCCTTTTAAAAGTCTTTGCCATGACTATAAAGATATACTGAAACCCTTAAAAAATATCAGAGCCACTAAAAAACAAAGACTTTTTTGTACAAGAAATTTGGCATTTTTAGTCAACCATTCAAAAAAACCCAAAAAAACAACAAGGTGAAGATTCCAATTTACTTTTGGAGAGGTGGATCTAGTATATTATAAAGAAAGAATAATTTTCCATTTTAATTACAGATGTTTCTACATGAAGGCTCAGAACAGCTCTTCTTCATGAAACTGAAGACGTGTAAGAGGTGTCCTATCTCAGAAAAATGTACAGCTTAAACACATACTGAGCATATATAGCAATATCTGCAAAGGCGTATGACTATTCACTGTCATTCCAAAGTGTTTTTCATTGTAGTTGTTAAAGACTTTCCTTATGCATTCTACAGACATATTGTAGGTAAATTTCTCATCAGTCTGTAGTTTTAGAAATCCTGTTTAGCTATTTTGTGTCTACTAGTAAAATTTGTCTCTTATCAGATCTTCATCTTGCTGGCCACACTATTTTGGATACAAGCCAGGATGCCATTGGCCTTCTTGGCCACCTGGGGCACACTGCTGGCTCATGTTCAGCAACTCCTAGGTCCTTTTCTGCTGAGGATCTTTCCAGACATTCTTCCCCATGCTAGTAACATTGCATGTGGTTGTTGTGACCCAGGTGTTTTGACCTTATACTTAGTCTTGTTGAAACCCATATCACTGGTCTCAGCCTATTTATCCAGACTGTCCTCATCCCTCTGCAGAGCCTTCCAGCTCTCCAGAGATCAACACTCCCACCCAACTTGGTGTCATCCACAAACTAACCAAGAGTGCATGCAATCCCCTCTTCCAGAACATTGATAAAGATATCAAACAGAACTGGCCCAAACAGAGCTCTGAAGAACACTGGACCATAGCTAGATGTAACTCCATCCACCACCACTCTCTGGGCTGGGCCATTCTGTCAATTTGTTATCTAGTAAAAAGTACACTCATTCAAGCCATGAGTAGCTGGTTTCTCCAAGACCCCAAGACTGAAGAACTTAGATATCTCGGTTATCTTCCTTTGAAATAAGAAATCCATGCCTCAAGAAAGGAAAAAAAAAATCATACTTTTTATTAATTTTATTTTTAAATTTCTTGTCAAGTACCTTCATGCATCCTGTCTTTAAAATAGACTCATAAATTCACATAGATTTGCTGCACATATTAATACCTATATTCTATAATGCAAGTCTGGTCTGTTTGAAATTAAAGGAGTTTTTTCTCATTTTCAGGCTAGCTAATTTTTTTCTATTTTTTTCTATACATTGTCAAATTATAAAAAAGAAAACAATACCTATTTTAAACAGTAAGAAAAATGTTTTAACATTTCTAAAAGTTTAAGTATTACATCAAAGTTTTGTATTTGAAACATTTTGATAATGCTTGTCTAAATTCCATTAGACAAAGACAAGCAAATGAATTCAGTGTCATTTTGTGAATAGTACTGGTCTTTCTCACTCTATATATTTTGTTGAATTCACTACTCACCAGCAGAAATTGCCAAATTATTTACTATATCAGTTTTCTTCTAGAACTATGAAGCCAGAATATAAATCAATTGTAAATTACATATTCCTCTTGAAATAATTAAAAAAATATAAGATTTTAACAAGTTATTGCCCAAAGCACTCAGACATAAATGAAACACCGCAAGAATTCCTGTTCATTACAATGGATATACTATTCAGAGATATTTTAATCGTAGGAAGGGAAGTAATCGCTGAAGAACATTTTAATTTTCAGGAATTACATTTTGAATGACAGAATCAAAAATATCATGCTTGCTAAATACATAACTATTTTCAACCTTAGAAATTTTTTCTCACTTGATGAGATATAAGCAATTTTAAGATATTATACTATGCAAACATAAGATCACAGGGTAGCCTGTTGCATTTCACATGATTCAGCTTTAATTCCATGCGTGTCTCTTTACCTTCCAGCATTATTTATGCAATTTGTTTAGTTTGCTTTACAGGCTTGCCAGCATTGATAAGGTGGACCTATTGAACTAAACCAGAATAGATGTAATAGATCAATACATTTGAGCTGAAGAGCTTTAATTAGGCCTTCCTGGTCATTTTATCAATTCTATGGCATTCCATTGGGATTTGGATAACACTATGTCTTCTGTAGTGCCTGAGATTTACAGCACTCCTGCCCCACTCTGCCAGTCACATCACAAGGTAGACAATCAACATTAAATCACACAGCAGAATGTAAGCAGAGTATTCCAGAACATAAACTCACCCCTAAAATAATATCTTTGAGGTTCTAAGATCTTTCCAACATTAATACAAATTTGAAAATCAAGTTATTTTGAAATTTCCTGCCACAACATTATATTGTCATTCAGCAGCAAATTAAAAGCATGCTCCACCTGAAGACTTTTACTTGTCAGTTATGACAAATGAATTTGTTACATTTGTCAGGCAGATGGGATCTACTAAAACTTGTAGATGTTACAAACTCCAAAGAGTGCTTTTCTGCTACTGTAGTAGCTCTACTGGTTTGTACTTCATTTGAGATCTATTTGCCAAACACATTATATAGGATTTAGCAAACCTAAAGTAGATAATCTATTCATATGCATTAGCTCCTATCAGGATTAAATTCTTCATATTTAAAACTATTTGGTTATCTGAAATAGCAGTTGTTTCTTAACTTCTTTGTTGGTCTATTTGTTTGTCTACTAAATGGCAGAGGAAAAAAATCAGAATTAAAATGATTTCATAACAATAATAAGCATTCTCATAAAATAAGCAGATGACTATACTATGGCAACTTTTACTTTCAAATTTTTCTTTTTAATGGACAATAAGTAGCCATATTTTTTCATGTAATTTCTACTGATTTCCAGCGATTTCCAGCACGTTGAGGGACAGAAATACAATGAGTAAAAACTCATAAATGTTTCTAAATACAGAAAGTAATTTGCTAAGCTGCATTTGGAAATGATTGTAGGTGATAAGGATGATACACACTAGATCCATAATTCTCTATAGGGACAGCTACATAGCAGTCAGAGACATGAATATGAAACAGGGTCAAGCATGCCTCAGTTACCTTTCCTTTAACTAGTTCAGGGACCCTCAGAGATGTAACTGTCTTGCCATTGGCTTAAACTAGAGCTTCAAAATACACCATGCATTGAAGTCTATGCTGCAATGTCTGTGCACTAGCTGCTCTGAAAGCAGAGATGACTCTATTATCCCTTACAGAGTCTGAAATTTCTCCTCAATTGCAATGGAAGTATAAGAATATAATATCTAATTTATAATGATATAGAAAACATGAACTTTGGGGAAGACATCAAATGAATAACAGATAATAAATTCAGTTATGTAAATGTATTTCCTTCTCTCACATAGAAAACCTGCAAGATGTGTAAGTGCTCTTAGTAAAAATAAATAAAGCAAATGCATGGAGAATCTGAGCTAATTAACACAACACTGGTCATATGAGGCAATCATAACTGCATATCATTTCACTTGACCATAAAGATTACAAAATTGACTAATTAGAAAGTGAGGCTATTCAAGAAAGCAACCTGTGTATCCAGGTGACACAGTTTCCTAGTCCATTTAGGATACTTAGGCTAGTTTATTTAGATATAAAGGATGAATCACAGAATAAAATAATGGGTGAGGTTGGAAGTGATCTCTGGAGAAAGATTTTTTGATGTTCTGGAGGAACTTCATGTTTATGCCCATTGACTCTGTTTCTGTCACTGAAGACTGCTGAAAAATCCTACCCTGTCTTCTTTAGACCCTTTCTTCAATCATTTATACGAATTATAAACTCCCTCTAAGCCTTCTTTGCTCTAGGCTGAATGTCTCTCAGACATTTCACACAGGAGAGATACTCCAGTTCCTTCACCTACTTCACAGTCCCTTGTTGGACTGTGTCCATTTTATCCATGTCTCTCTTGTACTGGGAAGACCAGAATTGGACACAGTACTCTAGGTGTGGCCTCACCAGCCCTGGGTAAAGGGGAAGAATCATCTTCCTTCACCTGGGAATCATCAGCCTTCTTTGTATCAACGGCACATTGCTGGGTTATGTTCAATTTGATCTCCACCAGTACTGCCATGGCCTTTTTTGCAGACCTATTCTCCAGCTGGGCATGCCCCAGAATATATTCTTTCATTGGGGTTTCTCCTCCCCAGGTGAAGGGCATTTTCCCTGTTGAACTGAATGTGGTTCCTGTCAGCCAATTTCTCCATCCTGTCAAGGTCCCTCTGGATGATAGCACAGAACTCTGATGTATCAGCCACTCTTCCCAGTTTTGCATGCTACAGCAAAGCCAGGGAAATAATGAATAAACTACTGAGAGTACATTGTGCCTCATCATCTAGCTCATCGATGAAGACTAGAGCCAATATTTATCCTGGGGCAAATTTGTTTGCCTGTAACTAGACTTCACTACCCTGATCCCCAACTCTGGGCCCAGCAACTCAGCCAGTTTACAATCCTCCTCACTGTTTCCTCATTCAGACCATACTTCCCTAGCTTCTCTATGAGGAACCTACAGGAGGCAGTGTTGAAAGCCATACTGTAATCAATGTAGACAGAAGCCACTGATCTCCCTTCAGCTATCAAGCCAGTTATTTCATCAAATGAGGTTGTCAGGTTGTTCAAGAACAACTTCCCTTTGGTGAAAAAAATGTTGCCTACAACTGGTCCTATTCTTGTCCTTAATGAGTTTGGAAATGTTTTACAGAATGATATTGCCAAGGTCATCCCTCCACAAAGGTAAAGGTATAGATGCATTGCAGTTTGCTAAAATTGTCTCATACTCTGTGGGATAATTGTTACAATAGCTTCAGACATTGTGATGCATAATCTGCTATGTGGGAGATAATATATTTGATAAGTCTAGATCATATAACACGAGAAATTATGCCTTCAGTTCCATATGGAGTACAGAGGAATCAGTGACTTAGAAAACATCTTAGGGAGTTCATAAAGGAATTTACACTTCCAGCTGACTATATTGGTTAAACAATCAGTCCATTCTTTTGAACATAATGCAGATACTACTTATTTAAGTAGTTTCAGAGACAATATACTTGCTTAACTTCTTTCCAAATGAAATGTTCTATTCTGATATTTGTTTTCTTTATGGAAATAGAAAGGATTAATCTGTAACTACCTTGATGGGCGCGCTCAAAATTTAATAAGTACAACCTTAACAGGATTTGAAAATTCTGCTGTCCTTCAACTGAGATATTGACATTCATACATAAGGCTTCCTATTCTTTATTTGCAATTTTTTAGAATTTATAGATACATTATTTTACTCTCAGCATAGGTCTTCTATATTTTCTAGTTAATGAAACAGAAAGATACTAATATTTCTCTATTGAAGTTCTTGATAGTCAGTAGCTTAAAGTAAAGGGCAAAACTATAAAACTGCATATGTTATCGCAGTTCATCCCTGGAACACACACATTCAAGCGCTAATTGAAACACAACTTATTCATTACACAGTTTAGGACTCTTCTCTCAGTTAAAATAAATAGGAAGGAAAAATTCAACAATGTTTGGCAGTATCTTTACCTGTCACTTTGTGTCTTGAGAAAACTGGTAAGTTTCCTTGAAAAAAAAAATAAATAAATAAATTAAAAAGTCCCAGTTAGTTAGGACTCCAAACCTTTAACTTCAAACATACAAAGCATTTTTCTTTCAATTCTTTATCATAAACTAATATAAAATGTCACAAAAGATATACATATACAACTGATTTCACATTATCTGAGTCATTCATGTACTTCAGTTTCAGTAATCCATATTTTTTATGTTTTGTTTTTTTTCACACCATAACTGTTTAGGCTTTGAATACCTCATAGTTGCAGTTCTCCATATCCTTAATACACTGAGTACATTTGCTTTGACATTCCTGAAGTCCAAATTTTATTCATCTATGACTCCACAAGCTTCACACTGCTGAAATAGTAATTTCAAGAGCTTTTCACCACTTTGTAGGTTGAACTAGAAGGGTAGAAGAGCATGCTGTGGAGTGTGAAGTGGGGTCTTTCACCATCTCACAAATCCCCTGACAAGGGACAGTTCCAGGTTCAGAGTGATTGGCAGCTCCTGCAGCTTTTGGACCTGAACAGCTGTGCATTGCAGCTGAGCTGAAAAGAATCCTCTAATTATCACAACGTTAACAATCAACTGATTCTGGCCAAAAGGGACCACAACTGAGAAGTCGCTTTGTAAGCTACTTAAAATTTTTCATAGACCACATGCAGTCTGCAGTCTGCCCTTTGTGACATTAGACAGTCTAGTAGCAATAAAAGTAGTGGTATTGCTGCTAAATAATTAAATTATGCTAGAGAAATACAGTAAAAATTTTATTAATGTTCTTCGTTATAAAGTAAAGTGTCCTTTTATATAAGAAAATCCTGACATATTGAAGACAGTTTAGCCTAATTCCTGAAGCTAAATGCTGGTTTAAGTGCTATTTTGAACAGGATGGTAATGATTGTTTAGAGGTGTTTAACACATTATAGTCTTTAAAGAGAGAGGGGGAAGGAAAATAAAACCTGACACTACCACTGTACAATCTAATGGCATGATAAGGCTGAAGATGGTAAAACAGAGATATGCAGAGTTTTATAAGGTAATATGGAATACCTGTCTGGAAAATTAAATGTGTTCTCTTCTGTCCATTCCAAACTGAGACTTTTCCGTGAGAGTATTTAATATCAAGAATCAAGGTTAGAGAACGTCCACTAATTTTATAAAATGTTCTACTGAAAAAATGAACAAAGTTAACAAACTTTGATTTTTTTCTATCTTTCTAATTACATAACACTTTTCAACAAATCATTGAAAATGGTGTATTTTGTGAAACGTTTTTAGTTTTTAATAAAGAAATTTATTGCCTCGGTTTGACTTGACTTGTGAGGTATAAGGGCTGTAAGGGTTATTCAAGACTTGACTGAACAAAACTACAGTTGGTGTAATCTATTGTAAGTAGTATCCCCACTTAAAAGAAAGTTGGATTGCATGACTTCCAGAGATCCCCATATTCTGGGCCATTAATTATTTGACAGAAGTAAGAAAAATGTTTGGAAAATATATGAAACCTGTAATAAGACAATAGTCATTGAAATCTTTGCAAAACAGAAAATCAGACATGAACAGTACTTAATTTACCACCAACAACATTAGAAACTTACTTCATTTATATTTAGACTGGATATGCTTAGACAACAACACTACTTAAAGCTTGCCCCCATTTTTCAGGAACTTACAGACAGACAAAAAGACTGTGTTTTGGGGAAAAAAGAAAAAAAAAAAAAAGAAACTTCACATGAAAAGGATTCATTAACGTTAATAGAAATATCTCCTGATTTCCAATCAACTTGACATAGCAGACTTGTAAAATACACAGGCCATTGACACGTGTCAGGGTTAGGTTCTTTTTTTCGTTTTATTATTTCCCATCCTGAATTTTATTTTATCATATTTCATATTGTCTCTACCATTTTAGGAAAACCACGTAATATCCACAAACAGTTTCACATTTACAAAAGCCGTACACTAATATTTTTTTTCACTCAAGCTATTGTCAGGATTAATTTATAATTTGTTATTTTAAGTCAGTGTTGACTAAAATACTGTAGTTGTCCCACTAACTTCAGTTGTATTTTTGCCTGAGTACACAATACAGTATTAGTTTATTATCAGCAAACAAGATGTTCTCTGATATTTTAATTCCCCTCTTAATGAGAGGCTGGATTTTCTTTTCTTTTATCATTTAAGTTGATGTTTTCCTGCAGCTTTCTAAAAGCCAAAAGTTGAATAAATGGAAACTAAGAAACTGTCAAAATTTCCTTACACACTGCTATAGCATTCAGAGCTGGTACTGTGAAATAATCAGAAATATTTTAAATGTAACATTCCTTATGCATATGCTGCAGAAAATACAATTTTTCCAGACCTTGTTCCAGTTAAAGTGGAATAACATACATTTGGCTTGATATCAGCTAAACTTCAGGTTAATCACACTTTTAGCTATCACAAAGTGATGGCATGCAGAAGCTGAAGTGAGACTTTGCATTTAACGGATGAAATTCTATTTGCTACAAACTGATAGCAAGTTTGGCAGCTGAATGATGTATTTCCGGAAATGGGAAGATGTCCTAGAAGTAACTCATGGCTGTTTCCAAAGATTTATAAAAACTAAGTTGACACCTGCATCACTGATAGAGGTAATTTTGGAGCTCTTGAAATTCTACTGACCCTAAGATAATGAAAATACCACCTTGTGCACATTTGTATTCTGTGACAGGTAGCATGGGCTTATGGCTCAGAATGTGAAATACTATCATTATGTGCTGAAGGAATTCACACTAGCAACTGAGGGCAAACACATAGACTTGAAGACATTTCAAGAAAATGCAGATACAGTACTCAGAACCAAATGAGAGCTCTACGCATAAACAATGATAACAGGTTATTTGGATAGTTAATAAAACTTAGGGTTCTGCAGGATGAGTGCAGCCTTGTAACTAAGCCAGATTTTTTTTAAAGGATTTTTTTAATCCTGTATCACAGCAAGAATTTATATTATGCCTTAAGACAAAACAAATCCAGTGCATATGAAAACTGCCATGAAATGTGTTTAGAAAAGTCTTGCTGGGGAAGAGGCGTGCATATTTATAATACAGACAGCCATGGGCTGTACAAAGTAAAGCTTTGCTTATAATCCAAATAATGTTTTTAACAGTATTTTCAGATAAGAAGGATATGTGCTAAAGTCTGATCAAAAGTATCAAATCTTTAGGCTCATTCAAAATGTGGATTGGCCATATGAAATGGGATGATCACTTTATACTGAAATGCAGCATAAGTATTAATGACAATCAAGAGAAATCACTGGAACATTTTGCTACTTTCATCAATTTTGTTAAAAAAAAACCCCAAAACTTCCTACCTCTTTCCCATGATTTTGTTATCACATGCACTTGTAAAGTGTTTGAAAATTCACAGAGATTAGAGACAAAAAGGCAATCCAGCAAATGGTCCTAAGGAGACTGGTCACCACTGGATAAACAGGAAATGGGTAACCAGAGAAAAGGAAATATTTTTAAAACTCGTTGCTATGAATTTGGAGTTAGCATAAAGAACTGAGACATTTACTTTACAAATCAGAGCCAGCTGGGGATCATGTCAGAAAGGAGATAAACAATTATGTCTCCCTCAAAGACAGTGAATAGAAAGGGGGAGAGTAATATATTGAGGAAATTAATATCAAGGCTGTACTTTTACAATATTTTAAACCTGGAATGTTTGTGCCTTTCTGGGACATTTTTTCAACTGATTTTTCTTTATTCAATTAGTTACTTTATCAGCTGCCTTTGGTGCTGAAGATTTTTATTGAAACAAACTTCTTTCCAGTAAAGTTTGCTACTATGCTTGTCCCAAGGTGCCACTTGACTGACAAGTTTGTTGTTACTTCATTAAGGACTGAAGTAATGAGACTCTTGTGATTAATATAGCCAAGGAACGTGTATTAAGGTCTCTGCTACACCTGGGCGCTGTGGTTAGCTTTCATTCAGAATAAGAGAGAAAGGGCAAGACTTCATGGCTGCAGCTCTTGCACAGGATGGACATTTGATCTTGAGTCTGTGTTCCTCAACCCATATGGTGTCATAGCATTGCCCCATTCTTCAAAACAATATGAGATTTATTAAACAAATGCAGGAAAGCATGGGGAACATATTTTTTTTTTTTTAGAATTCTGTTGTCATTGCTTTTCTTTTTGAAGCCATGGCTTAAATCTCAATTCTCTGAATCTGTATGGGGCCAAGTTTGGGTGGGGGGTGGGGGCTACAGAGCTAGGTTCTTCTCTGAGAAGCTGCCAGAAGCTTCCCCCAGGTTCTCAGCTGACAGAGCCTGTGCCAGCTGATTACAAGACAGATCCACACTGGCCAAGGCCAAGCCAATCAGTGATGGCAGGAATGTCTCTGAGCTAACATATTTAAGAAGATAAAAGGAGCCTATGTTGAAGCTGCCTCTTCCTGGGACTGTGATTTGTGAAAAAGGACGCAGAGTTGAGCAGGTTTTTAAGAACCTATGAGAAGGACTCATGTTGGAGAAGCGCATGGAAGGCAGTCTCCCGTGGGAGGAACCTCACACTGGAGCAGGAGGAGTCTTCTGCCTGAGGAGGAAGCAACTGCAGAAAGAGCAAGAGGTGAACTGATATTAACCTCCATTCCCCATATCCCTATGCCACTGGGAGAGAGGAAGGAGAGAATCAGGAACAAAGTTAAGCCCACAAAGAAGGGGTGGGAGGAGGAGGTTTTCTTTTGGATTTGTTCTATTTCTCATAATTCTACTCTGATTTTGATTGATTGTTTATAAATTCCATTAATTTCCCTAAGTCAAATCTGCAAAATCTCTGCTCTTATCTTGACTCATGAACTTTCTGTTATACATTCTCTGCCCTGTCCAGTTTTCAAGGGGTAGTGACAGAGCTGTTTTGGCAAGTACATGGCATCCGGCCATAGTCAAACCACCATAGAATCTAATAATTAATTTCTAAAGTTAAGTACAGAAGCCTACATGTGTGTAGTGTTTGCTTAGAGTGAACACATAGTGTCTTCATTTGATGGTGGTGGCCTGGGATTATTTTAATATTACGATAGTTTCAGAACATTGAAAAAATTATAGCTGCCTTTTTTTTGCATCATATTTTAGCATAGCCTTTACTAAGACCTGCTCTATTAGAAATAATCACCAGGAAATTTTTAATTCTCTTTCTACTCCTTTATGATCCTTGAAGTATACCACAATTTTTCCCCACTTTCCCTCCACCTCCCACTATTCATTTATTTTATGGCTTACAGGAAGTGAACAACTTTCACTGAAATCAGGGGTTTTTTTCAGTGTAGGCTAAGATGATAATGTGTCAGCTTACTGTATTCACAAAATGTCTCTGTGAATGTCTATAATGGAAGATACCCTAGTTTAATTTTAAAAATTCATGCTAGTTAAATCCCACAGCTTGAAGTAGTTTAGGAACAGATTCAGCTAAATAGTTAAAACCTCTTTTAGGGCACTTTTATTTCAGCCCCACCAGTTAATTCATTCGAACTGTGGAAGATTAACATTTTTTCCAGTTTTCAAGACATCTGCCTGCAAATACCAGGAACACATATGACTCACATCAGGAGAATAACCCCAGGTATTGAATAAAATCTACCAGAAAACTTATATCTAACTTATGAGATATACTGGGTTTTATTTCTTACAGGATTTCACACAGTCATAACTACTTGCGTTAGAAACACAGCTGTGAAAACAAAACCCAGATAAAACCAGACCAGTTTTCATAAATGGATGTAGTATTGAAGAATGTATTGTGCCTCCTGCTTCTATTAAAGGAATAATTGTCTTACCACTTTCAAAACTTCATTTATGTACCATAACTAAATAACTATTAGTGGCTCATTCAAACAAAAAAAGGGGGGGGGGAAAAAAGGGAAAAACCATCAATCTTTTCCAGGTGCTATATTCTAAAGAGCTTTTTATTTTCAGTAGAATAATTCAAGTTAGAAAGGAACTTTGATAATCAAATGGTCCAAATCCCAGCTCCAAACAGGGTCTAAATCTCCGGTTTAGAAACAATTTAGATTTACATGGTAATACATTATTATATTACTTGATAGTTGAGGGCTGCCCAATTTCATTTGACCCTTTAATGAGAATCCATTTATGCTGATTTTCATTGATGCTTGCTTTGGTAAAATTATAAATTGACCAAGAGAAGAATTACTGACATGCTCGGAAGTATTTCCTCCGGTTTTCATTTTTGTTTTCTTCCATATGAGTGAACAAGTATATGATCTACTCACAACATCCCATCATGTGTTTTCATACTACATTTTTAAAATTTTTTAGAATAAATGGTACTCAAGAAAAACAAGGAGAATAATGCAATAACAATTTCATCTTTACTTTCCAACAAGCAATGCTCTGTTCAGGACAACAGAATTATCTGCTAAAGTGGCATTAATTTTCATATAACCTCAGTATGTTTGCTAAAATTAATTTTAAATTTATATTAAATCTATGAATGTTTTAAAGTTGCTGCCTAAGGAATTATCCACAGGCATATTCCAAAATCCTCACTTCAGCATTTATGCTCAGGAAAGCTTAACCAAATCAAAACTCACAGCTTAGGACAAGTAGTTTTCACCTGTCATGGTTTAAGATTCCAGAAAAGTACCTTTTGATATGTAACTGTGTTGAATCCTTTTAATTTTTATTTTTTTTTTTTTTTTGCTTGTTTGTTTGTTTCCCATAGTAATTCAGAGCCGACAGCATTGCCTGGCAGGTCGATTGAGCTCAGGAGGTCTGGGCTGTAGGGCGCCATCCCAGGCGGCTGTCAGTGGTGGTGGCTGAGAGCTGGGATGGCGGTGTGGTGACAGCAGAGCAGTGGCTCTGGCCCAGCTTGTCTCTGGCCCAGCTTGTCTCTGGCCCAGCTTGTCTCTGGCCCAGCTTGTCTCTGGCCCAGCTTGTCTCTGGCCCAGCTTGTCTCTGGCCCAGCATCTCTGGGGTCAGCTGGTGGAGCCGCTGCGGGCGGTGCCGTGGGGGGAGGTGCGTCCATGGTGTCCACTACGGCTGAGGGATTTTTTCTTTCATCCATATTTTTATTTTTTAATAAATCTTGTTGCACTCCTCTAACAAGCTCTCATCCTAGTTGTGGTTAAATAGCCCCCTCACCATTTCAAACTGAGACACACCTTATTCATAACATCCTTTAGAAAAAACGCCAGGTCTTTAATGACAGGTGGCTTGTGATTGTGGATCTATGTACAACTGCATTGTGATAAACGTCAACCAATAATGTCAGTCACACACCCCAGGAGTCCACAGAAACAGTCATATAATCGAGTTAATGTGTATATTTAAATGTAGTTGCTACAATCAAAATATTAAACTAAGAGGGGATAATTTAGCTCTGAGCTTCCTGGAAAGCTGCAAGCTCTTCAGTTCTTCACACTAAAACACCTTATTTAAATTAAGTTAATTTGTTTGGGTTGTTTTTTCCAGGCATAGGTTTTCTCCTCACGAAAGAACCTAAAAAACAGAAGCTACACTTACAAGACATACCAAAACTACAGTATTTTGTCAAAGGATGAGTGCTCAGCTACTTCTTTATTGGGAAAGCGTTTCTTTCTTCTAATATAGAACTTAAGTTCATTTCTACCTGCAAAAAAAATGGCAAGAAATTGCAAAGTATAACTGGAATGGACTTCAGAGAAATCTACCAATTTCATTGGTGAAGTATTAAATCAGATCATCTCTATAAAGAGATAAAAGATAAAATTCACAAATTCAAGAAAATACTTTAAATAGAGTTGGACCCGATTTTCTGATTCCTTACCATATTTATAGAAGCAAGCAAGAAAGGATGTTGGGTTCTTTTAATACTTCCTTTGCACTTGTTTATCTGGCTCTCCTCCTGGAAATTAATCATGGACTGTTATTCACAACATCAGTTTGAGACAGACACAAACAAACGTACTTCTTTCTCCAAGTTCAAATTCGGTATGGAAATGTTGCTAAATCCATCTACACAAAATCCAATGTTTCATGTTACTAAATATCCTGAAAAGTTTGAAATACACTGACAAAGACCTAATTTTGTCATCTTTTGAGAAAGCAGAAAATATTGCTGAGAGAACACAAACAGCATAACCTATTTGTGAGGAATTAGAGGAAAAAGACTTTGGTCATATACTTGTTAAAAAATTGGCCATTCTGTCATAAAATAACTTTCCTCCTGCTAATACACTTCATTGTTACAGAGGTCATTGTTTGTTTGAATAAGGAGAAATAAGCTGTGAGAAACAGTTTATATGAGGAAAATGCAAGATGTTTGGTAGAAGCACACATGTTAATAAACAGAGTAGAATTCTGACTGCATAGTTGCTCGTTGAAAAGTTTTCTAAATTCATGACCATTATGTGGCTAGGGGTAAGGGAGCTAGGGTATGCTGGAAAACCTCCAAATGTATGCACATGATTATGCCTAGGTTTTACATATTTTTTCCTTTTCTCTGAAAAGAGCTTTGCACAACAATATGGGAGATATTTCCTTTGTTTTGCAGATGGAAGAACTGCCCAAAGGCAGTCAACAGCCTTGAGGACAGAACCAAGGCCCTAGGTGACCAGTATACTTCACTGACCCTATAGCACTTCAGTTTACAAATCTAATTATTACTACTTCTTCTTTGAGTAGCTTTTCTCCTACCTTACAGCACACCTACTTTAACTGATGAGATGCTTAATTTCACACTGACATGAAGTATCGTTCTAAGTTTGGACAATAAGCGACAATGGATGAGAGATGCATAGAAAAGGCAACAATTTTATTGAATACGTGGGATGGTTGTGAAAATGGGTGGGTGTATGGACGTGGGTATGAATAAACCAATATGAATTTGGCATAAAAGCGATGAACCAGAGGAAAACTTACAAAAAATAATAATCAATGTCCTTGAAGACACAAATGTCCCTTCGTCCCTTTAAACCCAGCAGCTGTGATGTGCTGGGAGTGGTGGAGATGCAGTGACTCCTCCGGGCGGTAGGTACCACTCGGGAGCGCGGGGGGTGCAGTTGCTCCTTCCAGCCAGCAGCAGGCGCTGCACGTCGGTAGGAATGGGCCTGGAGAGGGACGAGAAGCCACATAGAAACGGGATGGTGGTCTCAGAGCACAAGGGAACTCCCCACACAGTAAGGTGACCCCACAGCACTCAATCCAAGGGCTGAGGGGGACAAGGGGACACCCGGGGATGGGAAAGGGGCTTAGCGATGACGGCACGTGAACCCGGGGCTCCAGTGCAGGGTCTGTGGCGAGCCGGGGCGGCGTTCGGTATCCATGGGGGTCTGTCAGTGGTCTCAGTGGTTGGAAAATGGTGAGTGGTGGATTCAGGGGTTTTTAGGAGCAGGTGGGAGTGGCAGGAGTCGTGCTGGAGCCTTCCAGCAACAGCACTGAGGGGAGCACTCTGTCCCTTGCTGTGTGCTGGTCTCACACACACAAAAGAGGAAGATGGTGGATCTCAAGGTCCTTTTTAAAGTCCTCATTTTGGTTCTCAAGGTCCTGAGCGGCCACCAAACAGTCCCCACCCCCCTTCCCAAGTGCCTGCTGAGCAGAACAGTCCATTAAGCATAGAGGAAAGGGGCTACAAAAGCACACTGCCTCCCCTATCTCTTGGCTCAGCGGGCTCCGAACTAGGCCTGGCAGGGAGGGGACTGACTTTCTGAAGTTCCTGGGTGTTCACTGGGGCCTCCTGCCGCCCCGCCCTGGCAGGTGATGGCCAGGGCATGGTCTGCCCCCACCTCCTCTGCTACTCAGAACTAACCAGAGACCCAAAATCAGGCTGAGGCCTGGTCCCAGGTCTTAGCCCCACCCTCCTCAAGCCTGGGACTCGGTAAACAAAGGGGAAGAGAGTTTTTCTCGTTCTCCTTTCCAGTTTCCTGCCCCATAACAAGTATATAGGTAATATTTGCAAAGATCAAGATCAAAGCCTTTTGCTTAATGATACCTATGAACTCTAAAAGCAGAAAAATCTGAGGTATTCTGTGGTGAATCATCCTTTTACGTTTCAAACTAAGCATTCAATGAGGAATAGTGGTATTAAAAAAAAAGCACTAAACAAGCCAACACTTTTTTCTTTCATATACTTCATTCTGCCTCTAAATCTGGCATAAAAGTGCTGTAACATCATGGCTCTATGGACCTCATATCTTGATTTCTTCAGTACTGAACAGTCTAGGTTTAAACTGGAGGTAAGACACTATCTTCTGATCTGATACATTTATAGTCACTTTACACTAGCATTTAAGTTTACATTTATATTAGCTTCTTAGACTTTTAAACCCTTTAACAATGACAAGATCCATTAATAATGCATTTAAACATAGTTGTCCACACAAGGCTCCTTTAGAGTTAGAAATTATTATTGCACACAATTTTTGAGTGAAACCACAAAGTCTCTGATATGAGACTTGGCTGCATCTCTGAAGCTGTCATTCCTAGTGAGGGTCTAGTCATAAATCAGCTGCATTTCTGAGTAAGATCTAGGCATTGGCACTATGAATAGGACTTTACCTGTAAGGTTTAAGAAAAGAATCCCAGTCTTTTTCATAGTCTTTCAATGAAAGCGCTGTCCTTTGAGATGGGAAGTAGAAAAAAATCAAAGACAACATGCAACTTAGAAGCCCACCTGTCACCACTATAGTTTTGTACAAAAGATTAATGTCAGTAAAAAAAATAAAAAGGACTGAGAACACTACCACATAATTTTCACAAATAATGAAATGATTTCTGTTTCTGAGACTGAAAAAGTGCTAAGTCATTGAAATACTCACACTTGCTTTACAAGCAATTTTATTTTAAATTGACTAGCCTTTTGAATCTTGAGTCCTGACCAGTACACATTTCCCTTATTATGCATTAGTCTTGGTAAAGTCAATACACTTAATTATATGCTCTACACTTAATTTGAATAATTATTTTGCTGAATCAGGAACTAAATGCCTGAAGACACAGTGACTCTATGAAGTGCAAAATCACGCAGGTAGTGTAAACAATGTGTATCACATGAGCACGAGCTTATGTTTAGCTTTTAATTGCTAATACAGTTGTCGGCAAGGATATCAGCACACTATTTCTTCAAAAACAGGAATCTTTCAGAAAAGAAAGCTACAATATGAAAACACTTTTTGTTTTTCCCTAGGAGCAGATTCCCCTGCTGAGTTTTTCAAGGTAAATCAAGATTCTGGCAGGAAGTAACAGGCATCAGAAATTATCCCCAAAAAAGACAATGTGCACTTGATAAGTTAGGGAAAATTGCACTTTAAGTTTTAATTTTAGCAACACAAGCAATATTCAATTGGAAAATGGTTAACACAGGTCTTTATTAAAGGTCTCTTTATGTTGAAATTTATTTTGTAGTCTTTGTTACTGTAGCAGAAATGCATGAGTTGGAGATGGATGGAGGAATAACAAGCATTTGGAGAAAATATGCAGAAACATGCATTGTCACTTGGATGACTCCATCCACACAGTGTGATGAACTGAAGCGAAGGAATTAGTAATTAGGTAATTGAAAATTACTACGGAAGAAACAAAGGAAGGCAAGAAAAAGTCAAAGAGACAAGAACAGTTAATGCCTGATCCTGTTCATAAACCATTATACAGATATTAGTCGCATTCAGTAAAATTTTTCACAGTTATATTCAGAGGTATTACTACGAACAGAGTTGTCTGAGTAACATATACAGACTGTAATAGTGCAAACATTGAAGACGTCAGTGTACTGAATAAAACATGCCTATCTCAAAACTCATCTGAGTTCTGAGCGTTGAATCACCGAGTCAGCAGCCTTAATTCTCTTACCTAAAAAAAGTCCTAAATGCCACTTTAGATTTTTTTGAGTAACATACAGTCTCTAGTTGCTTCTACAGAAAAGAGCAGATATGCTTGATGATTTTCTGTCATGTCTACCATCACTGTACCAATGTTTCAGGCACTTTCATGGCCACCCTCTGAACCCACTCCAAAAGACTGATGTCTTTCTTGCGCTGGTCTCCCAGAGTTGGACACAGTACTCCAGATGGAGTCTCATGAGAGTAGAGCAGAGGGGGAGAAGCATCTCCTTTGACAAGCTGGTCATGCATCTTTTGATGCAGCCCAGGACACAGTCCTAACTTAAGGAACAAGTCTCTAGAGTGAAACAGTGCATGGTGAGCATACATTTCAAAGTGACAAAATTCACATTTGTGGCTAGAAAGCTTCAAATAGATCTAATGAAGGCATATTCTCTTTAAGTTTAATCCAAAAGGAAACAAGTTCTTGTACTCTAGGACAGTTTCATAATACTAAGCCAAACAGTAAATGGGCACAACCAGGAGGCACATTCCAAAGGTGTGTTACTGATTTAAGCTAAGACTTTAGCATAGATTCACCCTAAAATGAAATGGAATGAAAAATAAGGCCTATGAAAGATGCCCATAGGCCACTTTCTGAAAAGGTAGATAAAACATTGCTAGGATGCACTAGAATATCTCAAAGGACAAATATATCTGCAAGTTTTAGACTCTCTAGGTGTCTCAGTATAGATGTCCACCTACCAGCTATAGCATTTAAACTTCTACTACAGACAGTGGAGGACTAGAGATTGCTGTTAATACAGACTCCTGTGGCACTCAGTTAGCCTCAACATCGTCACTTAGCTTTGATCATATCTTCATCTCTCCAGACATCACTGGCTATTTCAAGGAGCCTCAATCCGTTTGTCCAGGTAAGGGTCTCTGGTACTATTTCAAATGTGTAGCCTAGAACGTCTGCTCTTGGATGACATGGATCTCCAGTTGATACTAATGGTTATGTGTATATGTTACATGTACTGCATCTCTCATGACATGAACGAAAGTGGCTGAATTAATTCACAGTAGGAGAAAGACAGCAACTGTCATTAAATTGATTTCTTTAAGAAATGTTTGTTTAAAGCACTTCAAAATTTCAAGTATCTTCTCAAGTCTTAAAAGGCAGCACTTAAGAGCTAAGCTCCTTAGAAATCACTTCATCCTAACTGCAAAGATGTCTTTCACTATACAATGGAAAAATGCTGTAATGCTTGGTGCAGGAACGACATGCACAAAAGCTCAATCTCACTATGAAAATGATAAATCATACCCTCAGTACTTTCATGCCCTCAGTTCAGCTAATTTTGGGCACATTCCAAGTAACAATATGCATATATAAGACCATTTTTTTTCCAGTGCTCATAGAAGATATAAATAATGTGCTCTGGCTCATATATTAAAATAATATTAACACATAGATGACTTCAAAAAAGCTAACTTTCTTACAGAGAGTAGATATTGCACAACAGAGTTGGATGTGCTCAAAAGCATATGAGACATGGTATCTTCTGGGAACCACATGACTGGCATTTTGCATTATCTATAGTAGATTATAAAACACATTGATGAAGATATATCGAATGCTTCATTGTGGTATTTCCTACTTTTTTCCTTTTTCAGCAATGACCATACACTGAAGATTGCCTCACTCTGATGCTTAAAATCAGAGAGAGGAAAAAACTTCTAAACAAATTTATAAAGGTAAAAGTGCAGTTCTTCAATGGAAGCTTCCAGAATTCCAAAGACGCACACTGGGCCCCCTTATCATCCCACATTTATAATATTAATCAATCCATCCACCTCTTAACATATCCAACCAGAATTTGTTTCACCCCTGTGCCCTCCCCTGGGCCTGTCCCCCTCCCCGGCCTGGAAGTTCTCTGGGATCTCTGGGACCTCTATTTTGACTTGCTACCTTGTTTACCTCTCAAAAACAATGTTAAACATAGCTTTGCAAACCATGGGAAAAGGCTTGCAAGAAAGTTTATGACTGAAAGCCTATAGTCAGGCTAAAATTTCAAAAATATGACAGAGAAAACCCCAGGCATCACCTCCATTAGGCTGGCATGCCTTTTTTTTAACCAAACTGTTTATAATTCTGTGTTCTACAGCTTCTTTATCTAGGGTTTCTTCTATTTTTGAGCAATACAACTGTTTTGCTGACCAGCAGCACATGACAAAATTTGAGGGTTCTTCAGCTTTCCAGGCTTTCACTAGCTTTCATTTCCTTTGGTTTTCTAGTTTTCAGGTCTCTCCTCTCCTATTTGTCAGTCTTCTCTCATAGTTGCTCTTGCTACTTCTCATCAAGTTTTCTACCCATCTCCTTTAACAGTTTAATTTTCCTTTCTAAACAGTTACAGTCTTTTTCAGCACCACATCAAACAATTTCCTACCTAGCTACTGAAAAACTTTCCTATTCTATTCTCATTTCTCTTATCTTCAGGCTTCATATCCTTCTATTTAGGTATATCAGTGGTGTGGTAACCATGAAAGTAGTTTTATCTCTTATATATGGAAGTAATTCTTACCCCTCCAGTTGTTTGGGTTTTTTTAAACTGGTCCTTAAAATTTTTCAGAGTTTTTTTTTGATCACTCCTTATCAGTCTATATTTTTCCATCTTATTATTTCAAGGCAAAAAATGTACAGCATAAAGAACAACATTTTTAAAACAAGTTACTTGGGAAACAGGTAATTGGAAAACTAAATAGCTCATGGTGATGAGCTCTTACTTTAATATGACATCTGGATAAGCAGCTGTGATTCTTGGATGCGTAAGCAAAGAAATACCGAGTAGAAGTAGAAGTAGAAAGGTGTTCTACAGCACTAATAGTTATTCCTAGAATATTATATGTGCTGTTAGTGTCCACATTACAAATAAAATAAAAAAAATTTGAATGTGAAAATTACAGCTTAGATAAAAATATAGGAGGTCAGGAAAATATTTTTTAATCAGTTATTAAAGGAGTTTGTTTCAGTTAAATTACTGAAAAAAGACAAAAATGTAGATTTGATCACTGCCAGCAGAATGATATTACTGTAATAACTGCTGAAAACTTATATCGGGACACAAATAGATTCTGAGAGGTATAAGGCAAATGTTGATGTTATGATTCTGTCCATTTTAGGATTTTACAGTATCATGATTTTGGATAATCTCAAAAGAAGGAGCCCAAAGCCAACTATTTTATAGTAGCAGTAACAATACTAGTTAAGGTATGATGACACGGAGATTAGTATGTGCTAGCAAACACAGAAAAAATCCTTCAGGGATTTGATTTTGCTGTTATGAGTAGAATCATAGACTCATTTAGGTTTTAAAAGATCCCTTAAGATCATCAAGTCCAACTGTAAACACAGAGACAAATCTACTACTAAACCATCTCTCCAAGGGCCACATTGACATGTTTTTTAAATAGCTCCAGAGATGATGACTCAATGACTTCCCTAAGAAGCTTGTTCCAGTGTGCAATAATGCTTTCAAAGAAAAAAAAATTCTGAATATCTAATGTAATGTGGCACAACTTGAGACTATGTACTGTTGTCCTATGATTTGTTAATTATATCAAAGAAGATTTGTCAATAAAGGCGTGATGTAGAAGTAAAATTAGATCTAGTGACTGAAAGTAGAAGAGACTATGTAATCAATGGGAAGGAAGCAGCCACTAAAATAATTTACCTTGGAATTCGGTGGTGTATTGATTTGTTTGATGACTTAATATCTTGGATTTCATGTTGTTTTAAAGGGTGTTCTCTAGATCAACCATGTCATATTGATTTAATATAAGCATCATTGATGAAATCAATTCTATGGTCAGGATACATGTTAGTTACCCATCAATGAATGTAAGGGTCTCTTGGATTACCTGAATATATGAAAAGGAAACAAAACCAACTGATACAAACTAGAGGAACCACAGAAAATTTATTTTTCATAAAAGGAATATTTTTTAAATTTCCTGAAAATTTACTGACACTATACTACTAAGGCAGCCTCAGAAAGTAGTATCTTCTACATTTCAACCAATCTTCAAAACCAATGTACTAAATAACAGAATAACAAAAGGTCCCCTGGCCATGCTGAAGACAGTATTTACAGAGCCATTGGAAACCCTTCCATTCCTGAAGCCTGCTAATATTTCTGCCATCTTCAAGAGGCTTCTCATTGTCTGAGATTCTGCAGCTCTGAGGCAATGCTTAAATGTTTTGCTCAGACTCACTTCTGGCCTGTTTTTTTAGTGGTCAATCACAATCAAGTTCCAGATACCACGTCACAACAACTGATTAAACTCTTCCTATAGAAATCACAGCTGATATTGCTGTACTTTAAATTAGAAAAGAGATTATATTTTGCTTTCAAAGAAGACATTTTAATTTGAAAGCTTATAAAAAAAAATTCCTCAAATAATGTCTAGTCCTTTGTAGATATTTAAGAATAGTACAGAATATTTCAGAACTGTAATGTAAGAAAAAACTCTTCTTCATTATGATCCTGATTTATAAGATGTTTCTGTGCCTTTTACTGTATCTGCTTACAAACAAATCCTTGTTTTGCAGGTAGTAAGAGCAAAGATAACACTGACTTCATTAGCCAGTCCATAGTTCCTCATTGAATGGCTGCAAGGACCCACTGCAGTGATGACTCAAGGTGATAGCAGATATCCAAGCTTGGAGAAATCCCACTGATTGCTAAGGGAAAGACTCTTGAGAAAGTAATTACAATTGCATAACCTATGATCTAAAAATTCTGGCTTTATCTTATCTGGAAATTCAATATTCTTTATTATAGGAACTAATGACTAGATTTATGACCAGAAATGTTTTACCCAGAAGTACCAAAAATCACAGCTGACACATAGGCTCAGGAAATATATGAAATGTAACTACATCCTTTAAGTGTTTCATAAAATTAACTATGTTGACTTATACTGAATTTAGATTTCATAACACTGTTCTGTTGCTCAAAGTAAAATTGAATGGATCAAGCAAAGAAAATATTTATGATCTCCAGCAACAAAATAAGCAAATGTTATGAGCTATATTTATTTTAAAACAAACAAATGCCACCAACCCCCTCCCAAAAAAAACTTAAAAAGACCCAAATAAACAAACAACCCCCTCCCCCCAAAAAAGATAAACAATCAAAAAACCAACCAAAACCAAAACACCACAGGAGACCATTTGCAATGTAAAGAAAATAACTATTTAACTGACTCAATACCCAGGGAGTTATACTGAGATGAGCTCAGTTTACAGAGACAGACTTCAGGTCTGACTGACCAGTGCTAAGATAACATATTGGAAGAAGAGGCAGAACAGGACTCCAGCAACAACTAGAAAATGTGTGTAATTTAGGGCATAATTTAACACATAATTTGAAGCGGCTTTTGTGTACAATCACAAGATGCTCCCATTTTGCTCAAGGCAAAGGAGCAATGGTAGGGAGTGCCATCTTTGCATCGTACATCACTACTTGCTCTGGAATGGATGCCTCGGCTTCCTTTTTCAGACAGCTTGCCTTGCTATTTTTAATTTTTAAGCAGTCACAAGCAAAGAGGCAAGTGGGACAAGATCTAGGAAAAACTCTGAGGCGTTGAACAAAATTTAACTGGGATGTGCCTGCAAGCTGAGCAAAGCTGCAATTTCCCAAAACAGTTGCCTGTCACAACCCTGATTACATAGAATCAGGTCAGACAGAAAGATTTGATAGATCAGGCTGGTAAACACAATATTCAGACTCATCAAAACTATTTAAAAAAATTAATTCGACAAGCCATGTAGCTACCCACAGGAAAAGAATATTTTCAGTTAAATTTTTTAGTTTTGAAGCTTCAGTGTATTTTAATCAGATGTAGAAGTGTTTCAACTTCAGCCTGATTTCTTCAGAGACTAAGATTTCAGCTTCTTGACAGCTCAGATCCCAAGTGTGCCTGAAGATAAGTGAGAATAAGAATGCCTTAGGAACCCAAGCTCCCATCTCAGATCTCCTTTTCTACCAACATGCCCATCACACTGCCCCTACCCATAGCCTTCAGAGTGCAGGCCAGTGGCCCCTCATTCAGCCTAACTCTAAGCCAGGACTCTCAGATGTAAATTCAACACAAAATATAGAAACTGTGTGTTCTCTCTGCACATGCTGAGGTCCAAACCAATTATATTTTTGTTGTTTATACTCAGAGCTTCTAACTAGAATTTTATTCCTTCTTCCTTATGGCCATATTTCAGCTTCGGTTGTGTTTGCTGATGCCTGCTGTGACCTATCCCAGGATCAGGAACCATCCAGAGCACTCAGAGCAATATATGTGCATTGCTGAGTAAAAACAGGCCAGGCAGTGAACCTGAGACATAGATCCTTGCTTATCCACACTACTGAATTGTTGGATTGCTCATTGTTTTTTTTTAAATAACTCTAAAAGACACATCTGCTAACAAAAGGAAGTAGATTAAAGTAGCATGTATACCAGCAATCCTAAACCACATGGTGTGGTTTCTAATCCCATTTTAACTGCTAATATAGACATGGCCACTGTACATCACAGTTCCAGCCTAACCTTGTACAAACTATTTCTTCATGCTGAAACCACAGCAGAGGTGTGATTCACATGCATATTGTTATGGGTTTGGAATTGGGTTTTTCTGGGGGAGGGGGAAAATGTTTGGACTGTTTGCTTGTTAGATAAAACAGGTTTTTTTAGACATGAAGGAAAGACAAAGTCTCCAAATATGTGGAGCTTCTCCTGCCTCTCCTCCGCGGTCAGGGGGTGGGGAACCAAGGGATGCAGTGGAGTGGCGTGAGGCCAGGACCGAGTCCAGGACCACCCTGGCTGCTCTCCTGGGCTCCCACTCGCCAGTGCTGTGTGCAGGCAGGGGCCACTGCGAGCGGCTGGTCCCTGCGCACAGCGGGGACCCCGCTGGCAGTGCCACTGGCTCTGGGAATGCCCCGCAGCCGGCAGCGGTGGCAGCTGGCGGCCCCCAGGAGCCTGAGCACATAGCAGATTTGGCAGGAGCCACCATCTTGCCTATGGTGAAATCCCGGACAGAGGGATGGCACCCAACACCTACGTCTAATAGCAAGACAGTCTGACCGGAAAGAGGACTCCAAGTTCATGCAATATCAGGGACCCATAAAAGCCAGAACCCCAGAAATCCGATCACCTTTTGACCGGCTCATCGTGGTCCAGTTAACATCAAGTGCCAT
>VXBA01005924.1:71314-86322 GCA_013399895.1 Serilophus lunatus
ACCCATAAAAGCCAGAACCCCAGAAATCCGATCCCCTTTTGGCCGGCTCATCATGGTCCAGTTAACATCAAGTGCCATTCCTCCTGGTCCCTCCTGACTCCCCTTACCACAGAGCACCATCTGAGGTCCAAAAGTGGCACCAGGGACCACATAGCTGCAACAGTGTGGTATCTGTTCCCCTTGGGTTCCTGGGGGGAGGGTGCTTCTCACTGTGTTTATCTTTTAGAGGCTCCAAGACTGGGAGATTACCATCATCGAGGCGGCTTTCCCTTCCTTCCCCCTGCTCCTTATCCCACCAGCTGGCTTTGAGGAGCAGTTTGTTTTTTTTCTTTTATTGTGTGACATTGTCGGGTTTTATATTGTGTGTGTATTTTGTTTAGTGTCTGGGGATTCTATAAGGCCTTTAGAGAAAAATAAACCTGTTGCTTGCTGTTGAATCTATTCAGTCTTTCATCGCTGTTCCGCACCTAGTGGTTCGAACTACCACACATATGTACCCTCCTTGTGTGGATTCAGGACACGCCCACCACAGGCACAGAGACCTGGGATGTGCTCTTAGGTCAATATAGCATTTCCTTACAAAAAGAAATAAAGCCAGAATTTTCTTGTCCTTAATTTTAATTCCAAATATTTTTCAGTTTTTCAATATTGGAAAATGATTTATTTTATGTTAATATTTCATATTCCAGAAATGCATTAATATTAATATATTATAATGCCTAAAAATGATACAAGGCATAAAGCCTACGTTTGGTCAGAAATAGGTTTTCTTTCTCTTTCTTCATTTTATGTACGAGAGTATATGAAACAAACAATTCTTAAGTTCTCTTATGAATCTGAGGAAATTTTTATAAGGTAATGTTTTGAGGGATGTGGCAGAGACAAATGGACAAAAAAACCCTATGAATATTGATGACTGGCATTCACAGCAACCAGAACATCCTATGATTCACCTTTACCTTTTTTGGGTTCTTTAGGGAATGTTGGAGGGGGATGTGAATGCATATTTTTAATTTTTTCTTAGCACTTCAGCTTCTGGAATCAAGTGGTTATAGCGGATTCTATAATTTAATTTTTCATTAAAGAAACTCACAACCTTTGCAGTTAAGAGAGAACTCAAAGACATGAATTACAAGTCCAAATCAGTCAAAAAGCCACCAAAAATGTTGTGATTCCCTAAGGTTAGAGTCAAAATTTCTGAATGTTTCTTTTGGAAAACTTGGCCAAGCTGCCATATGATAGTATCATGCTTTAAAAGACTGAAACCTAGATCCTGTATGCTATAGAAATGATCATAGAAAGGGGTTATGCTCAATGTGGAGTGTACGCATATATTCCCAAATCAAACACAACATGCAATTCAAAGTGATTTAGAACTTAGTCCTCAGTAAGCAAAAGGGAAGAATAGCAAAATATGAGCAAGATCCATTTGCAGTCTAAATGTGACTGACGTATTTATTGCCTAGAACACTTTATGTCTGTTTTTCTGAGACAGATTGAAGATGCTCACTTTTCCTTTTTTTTTTTTTTTTTTCTTAGCTAATAAGAAACACAAGCTTCTCTGAAATAAAAAAAGCTCAGAAAGAGTTTTAATTTTCAAATGAGCACCTGGGTTAGTCAGTTTGTTCATCTTTACCACCAGTGGGCTACACATCAGTGTTATGTCTAAAAATCATCTCCTACTCCTCCACTTTTCATATAATTTTGCACTGTGGACTTTCTTCAGTTTTCATGTTCTCCTCTTACAAAAACCCAACAAAATTACCTAGGGACTGCAATAAACTCTCGGAAGATTTCAGTGACCACATGCACAGACACACAATTACTGCATTCATTATCTTGTTCTTTTCACTCAGCTCTGAAATTCAAACACCTCTAGCATGAACTGTGGGAGCTGTTCAACACCAATGCACCAATGTACTATTAGAAAAACTGTTATCAACACTTTAAAGGATGAAAAGCTTACAAGATGTTATTGTTATATCTGATTTAGAATATTTTTTTCCTGCCGAAAGGCTATTTCTACTCTAAACCACACAATTAATTTTGCATAAAATTTCTTATTTGATCTGGTTTTTAATTCTAGATTTTTTCACTCAAAAGTCTGACCAAACTAGACAGATTGCAGGAATATTCTAAAGAACTTATTTTCAACAGAGCCAGCATTTTTTTGAAGGCTATTTTGTACTAATATTTCAGTTTTTACTAGAATTCCTGCTGAAGTCTTATTTCATGAGATAGAATTCAGGAAGATTGCAGCTTGAAAACTATAATTATTAAAGAAATTAAAAAATCACCTTGCTGATACTTAATTGCCTCAATGAAAATATACTTATATCTCTACATTGCCCTCCCAAGACCTCACCTGGATTACTGTACCCAGGTTTGAGTTCCTCATCACAAGAAGAATGTGGACCTAATGGAACGTGTCCAGAGCAAGGCCACAAAGAGGATCAGAGCACTGGAGCATCATTCCTAGGAGGACAGGCTGAGACAGTTTGGGTTGTTCAGCCTACAGGACTGGGAAGACCTTATTGTGGCCTTTCAGTACTGAGAGATGGCTTTTAATAAAGAGTGAGAGTGACTTTTTTAGATGAGTTGATAGTCACAGATCAAGGGGAAACAATTTTAAATTAAAAGACAAGAGATTTAGATTAGATGATACAAAGAAATTCTTTATTCAGAGGATAGTGAAGCACTAGAATTGCTTGCCCAGAGAAGCTGTGGAAGCCCCATCCCTGGAAGTATTCAAAGGCTAGGTTGGCTGTGAAAACTTGATCTAGTGGTGGCATGCCTCCCCATAGTGGGAGTGTTGGAACTCTATTGTCTTCCATGTTACTTCCAACCCATGCCTTTCCATGAATCTATGTTTCTGTAACTTGCTACCTTTTTTCCCATTTGCACCTGGATATGCTTTAGAGAAATAGCATGGTTCAACATATCACCTATTCTTATAAGTAAGGAAGCACAATGACATTCACAAACCATAAAATGACAAACCATAGTTAGGATTTACAATAAGTATTATTTCCTTCTTTTTTCCACCTTTCTTTTGTAATATAATTAATCAAACTGACCTTTAGCGAGAAGCTGAAGAATCTTATACTGCTTATTTCAGACAAATTATTTTTATTGTTAAATATCAACAGAAAAATATATTGGTACTACTAAACCTGAACATTCAAAATAAAAACATACAAAGGGAATTTCTGAAAGTATAGTTAATTATTGCTATTAGGTGCACTATCAGGGAGCATGAAAGTCAAACTACATGACTGCTAATGGAATACTCAGGGACTCTGATCTCGATACCAGGGAAGTCATGGTGGTGGTGACCTCCATCAAAGGGTTATAACAGTAACACACGTAAATTTTTCCAAAGTCGCAATATATAACTGTTAAATGATTGGTGCTTTGATAGTCATATTTTTTGAGGGTAATGTATGACCTGTCATGACCTCAAGAAAAGAACATGCACCAGAGGAAAAAGGCTCATGGTGAGCTAATAAGGGGAGGTTATGACATTTTCAGAATGAAGGAGAAAGCAAATTAGTTTAAAACTAAGTCAGATAAACCTATGTATGCATGAGCATGAGTTCTTATATTCACTTGTGCACACAAAGGAAATATTCTTTTTTTTTTTTAAGCTGCATAGATCTTTAGATTTGGAATTTTAATAAAGGTGAATGAAACAGACAAACCTATTTCTGAAATTCGAACAATTAAAAAAATTGAATAAGGATGCGATTCTTGGCTGTGACTGTTACCTTAAGTTGATGTTTTCAAAATGAAATATAGTTTGCATGTGTAAGATCCCTGTCAAAAATGTGCAGATGTGACTGCTTTGTTACAAACCAGAGAAATAATCTTCACTTTTTTAATTCAAATAGACCACAGAGTTTTTGTTACTGTTCTTGTGCTTTGTGCATGCAGGAACATAAGAAAGTCAATGACCTATGGTTTTCTTTGAAGAACACTTACAGCAAAGATACTAGAACAGGAAGAAACTCTTAAAATTGTAGTTACTATAGATGTATTTACTAGCTCTATTACAGAGACAGAAACACACAGAGTAGGAAAAATCTTCAATATTAAGACAGTGACCTCAAATAGAAGATTTTAATTTAATTATTCCCCTTAAATAGTCTTAGTGAACACTTTGGCTTACCTAAATGTCAAAAGAAACAGGTCATAATATCCAAATCTCAGGTAACAAATTTGCAATCCATATATGAAACATTTAAAAGTTTTGATGACAAATAGGTGGACATTGCTATACACTCCAGAATTCTCAGATTTGAGGACTTAACTTATGGTATTTGAAGATAGAAGGTGTCTTAACTTGAAGAGAACTGCTTATCTCTGCTTATCCTTTCCAGATATAAACTTACACTTAAATTAGGTAGCTGACCTACAAAATCACTTTTTCTGGAAAAACAAGATAGATACTGATACTCTTTCATCCTTTAGTACTGACTAGGCCAATGATGTGAAGGTGTGAGTTGAGAAGACTTAAAAACTGTATCTGTAAATTTTCTTAAGTGGACCAAACCTTAAAATTTTAGTCTCATCAGATTCCAAGCTCCCTGAGAGATGAGTCTCTCAGTTTATGTTAATTTTTTTTTTATGCTTAAATAATTACCTATGAAAAGAAACAACAAACAAAAAACTCCCACCAAAATAAACCACACAAACCAAATCACAGAAATTTTGGAATCAGGATTCTGAGGTGCTCAAAAGTACAGTTCACTGAAAAATATACCATCCACCTTTTTTATCCTTTCATAGTCTTCTTGTCTCTCACATTAAATATTATTTTCTGGATTTTTGCATACAAATGAATCAGCTAGTTCCCTTGGAAAGTAAAACGGATAAGTTCACTAAAGTCCTGTAGATAGCAAAATGTTAAGACATGATTCAGCTAATACCTCTCAGTATAGATATCAAGTTAGCTGTATGGTATGCATAGGAAAGACATTATGGATGAAGCTAAATCAACCTCTGTTCATAATTGCCACACCTAGGGAAACAAATTCCTTTACATATCATTAGAGATACGAGGATAAGTGTATTCCGTCAGAATACACATAGTTTTAAGCATTTAACCTCAAGGAAATGAGGGATGCTATTGGAGTAACTGAGAGAAATTTGATTTAAAATTATAAGGAAAGCAATCATAAATGAGTTGTATTTGTGGAACAATGTTCACAGACTTACACTGTAAGGGAGTTGTACATGATGTCAAAGGAAGTAATCCCACAGTATCTGAAAGAATGAAAAAAAACCTGGAGAGAATACATTTTACAGGAATTTCCAAGAGTAATCTCTTTCATGCAAATGGAGTGATACTGGATTCCATGCAGGTATCAAACATGTACAAGGCAGAAGAGATCAGTCTGGCATCTAGCAGTGGAATATCCCATAGCTATAAGGGTTTGTGTGCTGTTTATGACTGGGATAAAGTTAATTCTCTTCCCAGTATCTGGTATGGGACTGCATTTGGGATTTTGCTGGAAACAGGGCTAATATCACAGTGGTGTTTTCATTGCCATTGAGCACTACTTGCACTGAGGGAAGGCCTTTTCTGCCTCTCACCCCACTCATCAGTGAGCAGGCTGGAGATGTACAAGGAATTGGAAGGGGACCATTGGAAGAGGACACAGAAGGGACAGCTGACCCCAACTGGCCAAAGGAATATCCCATACCACATACTCAGCATATAAAACCAGGGGAAGAAGAAAAGGGGAGATCTTTGGAGTGATGATGTTTGTCTTCCCAAGTCACTCTTAACTTGTGATAGAGCCCTGCTTTCCTAGGGATGGCAAAACACCTGCCTGCCCTTGGGAAGTGGTGAATGGATTCCTTGTTCTGGTATGCTTGTGCATGCAGCTTTCACTTTATTTATTAAACTGACCCTTGAGTTTTCTCACTTTCACTCTTCCAGTTCTCTCCCTCATCCTATTGTTGGAGACTGAGTGAGTGGCTGTGTGATGCTGACTTGCAGGTTGGGAAAAACCTGTAAAAGTAGCTTTTTAGAAAGATTGAGGCAGTGGTGTCCACTCTTGCAAAATCTCCACCCAAACAGAAGTCCTCCAGCTCTGTTAGGACCACAGGGGAATTTGCATGGCAATAGGAACTTCAGTTTCAAATTCAGTACTTAAAATCAACAAAATACTTAAAGAAGACATAAGACTGTGATTAAACACTTAGTTGAATTGGGACACCTAAGTTCCTCATTGGAGCAAAATGAAACTAGATACAGCTGGTGTGTTTGTTACGCTGCAAAGAGTCTAAGTATCTGAGCATTTATCAACATATGGTTCACTTCAAAACTTGAAATGCTGTGATTGTGGGGAATAGGTTCACAGTTAGACAACTATAAACCTATTTCAGTAATTTATTTAAATAGCATTTATTGCTGGGCTTATCACTAGAACAACCAGTGTAAATTGATTTATTCAATCTTGAATTTTTTCTTGAGGTCTTCTGCTTCATAGAGAACATTTGAAAATATACTTTTTAGACCTTCCTGTGTATTTATCCCAGACACACGGTTTTAGCAAAATGTTAACAATTTTGGAAGTGCTGTCGTGATGGTAGGAGTATCCTGTGATGTGCAAAACACACTCCATCAGGTACTGCTAATAAAGGATCAATAGCACCCTTTCTCACCTCCTCTAACTACTTGTACAGAGACTAAAAGCATCGCTCCACTGCTACTGAAAGATTAGAGGAATCGTCAGGTGGAATCCATCAACATAATAATATAGCAATGTAAAAATTTGATCTAGTGAGGAACTATTCTACTTGATGAAAAAAAATTGCAAACAAGAAAAACTAACTTTCCCTAAAGTCCTTATACTTTTAATCTTTTAAGCTGTTGGAACAGATTAAATTCAATCCTCCTAGCTTGATGAAGAGACAATATTCTACAACATACCTAGTAACAGATGTTTACTAATCACTGATAAATTTTGAATATTTAAAAGGAGAAATGGCTTTTAGTGGCAATGCTGATATAAGAACACATACAAACCATGTGAAGACTTGAAACAAAATCTAACCTGGGGATAAATAAAAAGCTGCCCGGCTTTGAATCTGGGACTTGCCCACACTTAAGATTACTTCTTTAAAAGTCAAATTTCATATAAATTAATCCCTCTGTAAAGGTTAGGAAAAAAACTTTCTTTGACTGTATTGCACAAACTTCCAGTTCTGTTTTGCATTTTCTATTCTGGTAAATGGACATTTTGAAAAGCTTTTAAAAATCCTCTCAAATGGATACCTATCAAAGAATACTTTTTAAAAGAAATACTGAACTATGAATATATGCTATTCACTTTGGAGACAGAAGCACCCAGCCAGAGAAGAGCTCTCTACCATGCAACCAACATGCTTACTTAAACCAGGCTAGCAATTAATCATATTACTCACAGCCCCAGATGAACATGAAATGAGGAACCCAGTTAGGCTTTCTGTATAATATTTAGGGATTTTTATTATCACATGTGGGTTAGAGAAATCAGATGGGTTTTCAGACCTGTTGTATTTACTCAATTTGAAGAAAAAAATGTTATCTAGTGCTTTCATGTGAAAAAATTCTAACTAGAACTTCAGTGTTGTGGGAAAGTTACTGATTTTTATTTTTTTTTCTGGAAGCAAGGAACACTGTAGATTAGCCATACACGTATGTACATAGAGAACTGAGGACATAATTCTGTGAACAATTTGTTCCGAGAAAAGGTGCAGCATTTCCACAGCATTTAAATGTCCAGAATATATGGGAGCTTCTTATCTGCCAGACGTTCATTCAGGGATATCATTATTCAAAAAACAAACAAACAATAAACAAAACAAAATGAAACAAACAAACAAAACCAAGACAGAAATGCAACTCCAGACAAACTAACTTGAAAATTTTTTGGATGCACCTTGTCGAGTACTTTGTGACTTTTAGATAACAGAAAGACTATCAGGTAAACAAAAGGTGAATGGTTACCATTATTTTTAATAAAAAAAAACATTCTTTGTCTGAGTATCAGAATGTTTAAACAGAATAGTCTTTGGCATTTCAGAACATTAATATACCTATTGAGAAAATGAGCTTTGTAATGAATAATATCTAGAATGAGGACAAAAAGAAATTTGCAGTAGGAGATATAGAAAAGACTGTAATAATATTTATAACAGTCTGTATGGTAACGACTGAATCCTGCAACTAGCTGTGAGGAACTGAATCATACACATATTGAAATATTCATAATGCAAATAAAGGGATTATTTTTACTGAAGATATAACAAAGTCTTGGACATTTTTAAAGGTAGAAACTTCTTTTAGCTTGAAAAGTTCTACAGTGTACTGCTTCTATAAAGAGAAAAATGTCAAATACATTTCATGGTATATCTGTAGATAAAACACAGATTTACACGTCAATAAGGATTTATTCATATTTTCCCTTTTTAGACATTCATGTTACTAGTGTTGCTAAACAAATCTTTCAAACTGGCTCATGCACTAGAGAAATAATATTTTAAAATGAACAAGAAAAATGCATCATGGTTTCCATGAACTTGTTTAAGGAACTTGTGTTCCACTATTGTTGTTGTGTTCCACTTGTGTTCCATGTGGCCAAATGACTTAAAATGTAAGTGACTGGAGATTTCATCCATGGCAGTTTTGCCATACCTCCATATTTTATGAAGTTCTGAATAAATGAATATAAAATGGAAAATCAGATAAGGAATTCTTTATTGACTGTGGTCACCTTTTCCTAATTTGTCCCAAGATAGGCACGTGTCCATCTTATTTCAGGTCCCCACTAGTGGTTTCACATGATCATGAGAAGGATACATCATTGACCCATTCCTTGAACTTCCCAGCGCACTTCCATATTACAGGTAATTTATTCATAAGGACTCGTTGCAACCCTATAGCTCATGTGAATTACCCTCAGACTGATGCTAGAACCAAACCAGATTTTGCAGCAGTTAAGTCATAGCCTAAATCAAAATAAATATTTAATCTCCCTGCAGACATGATGCTCATAGAAAATATATAACCATACTTTGTAAGGGTTCAAAATCCAACAAATTTTACCAAACTAAATATACAAAACTAGACTCAGAGAAGAAAACGAGGGAGCTGTGCCTACACTACAGAGGTTTAGAATTACCTACATGTAATCACTTGAAAAAAATGTTTGTTGGAAAAATGCATCAGCTGTTCTTACCAAGAACAGTATCTTGCACAACAAAACCTCATTCCTCATTATGTGTAACTTGTGAATTGTAACTTGACTGAGTGAGTTGTCTCACTTGCTTGACTTGGGATATGTTGATGAATTGCTTCAATCAGCTTCTATGCTAGTGGAAATCATATTTAAAATTAACTGACTGTAGCATCTGTTCCAATGCTGCAAAGTGCTGCATTTGAACTATGGCTGACACATGCAGTTGCACAGAGGACATAAATATATCGAATGTCATACAAAGAGGTCTTTGATCTTGTGCTGAGTAATGAACTTGTTGTGTTCTTAGTGGTATATTATGAAGGAGTGGGATTCACCTCAACCAACATTTGGCTATCTAAGTTCTTTCTTTTGCTGACAGAAATAATTAATTTCCATGAAATGGTTCAACGTAATCTAAAATATTTTCCTGCTCAGGGTGCTTATTTCTCCTCTTCTACTTTGGAAGAAGCCTGAAGAGTAGCTGAGATTCCTTGGTTTTAAAAATTTGCAAGAAGGTAAATCTCTTAAGAGTATATCACACCCTGCAGGTTGACTGCAACATTTTAAGGTTATATTTTGAATGAAGGATAAACATCCAGACAATTTTTTTGTTTTCTTTTTTATTTATTTCTTCCCATCTGAAAAATTAAAAAAAAAAATAATGCAGGGGAAACATTTGGGGATTTGTCAGAAAGAAAGGGGAAAGGTCAGAAACTGTGGAGTGTTTCACTCTTACTTATTTATTTCCACAAGAAGTTGATGCTGCTGCTTCTAGCATTTTCCTCTTCCTTTCCTTGTGATGGAAAGGTGTGTGTAATTAGAGCTGTCAATATTGAATTCTAAATGTGCACTGCACTATGAATTTAATCTGAGTTTCCCTATCCCCAGTCCTCCCTCCCCATTGCCACTGGGAGAGGCTGAAGCACTTGACTGCTGCTGTGGCAAATTGGGTCTTAATAAGTATGATGCTTTACTGCTTCTTGTTTTTTCTAAGATACAACTGCAGCATTTCAGAAGAACTCACCTGGGCATTAATTCAACAAGAAATGTTGGTAGCAGTATTATATTTTCCACGTTTTGATATCTCACTGAATGACTTGCATATAAAGAGGCCTGGCAGCTGGTTTGTGTCAGTGACTGATGTTCTTTTCATTTCAGACTCAGATTCAACAGATTTGCCTCTTCCAGTCTTAAGAATAGTATTCATTTTGCAGTTTTCTACTATTTTGCAATTTTAACTAGCATGAAAATAAGATAGAAAAAAAAAAAACAACAAAACAGAAAAACCACACAGAATGAGGCTATGACAAAAGCATTTAAATGTCGTATGGCAGGTTTCACTTAATGTTGGGAAAAAACTAATCTCACTTCACGTCACCTTTATCAGTAACAGGCTTATTCAGAGATGGAGAGAGCATAAAGTAAGGAATGTTCATTTTTAGTGCATTAAATTAGTCCAAGTGAAATGTTTACATCCTTACAGAGCTCAGTCACAACTGATAAAACCTAACAACCACAAGGTAGAAAATATAAAGAATTTAAATTAACACCTTATTTAAGATTGATGCTTTTATGCTATGTGGAATCTCATCATTCCTCAGAATGAATTGATATGTTAAGCAGAAATAAAAAATGCTACAAATTTTTCATCAGAGATCATGGATGCACAGGGCCATCTTCCAATCCACAGGTTATTTTATTATTTATTATATCTGTTGCTGCACTCAGAAAAGAAAAACAGGATGACAGAAAGACAGAAGGAGTAAAAGAGAGAGAAAGAAAAAGGACCAAAAGAGCCTGTACCATTCTCATAATTAATTCAAAAAAGTCTTTTTTTATTTTGTTTCAGAGGAAAGAACTCCTCCATAGTTTAAATTCCATCAGATGGGCTCTGCTGCTCTGAAATAATGGTATCATTATGCTGTATAAAATGACCAGAACTGAGGCTTCCTCAATTGGATCACAGGCCTGTGTACAATGTACCAGACTTTGAAGCACTGCTTCCCATTTAGAACAGAAATATAATATATTAGAATATTATCATATTAGAATATATTAGCATATTTTAGAATCATTTACATCAATGCCTCTGGGTTTGTTTCACAAAAGATTTCATTACACTATTTAGTGGGAAGAATTTAAACCCATGTAAAATTGTAAAATGTTTGCACTTGGTATTTTGATCATTGCACTAATTGGGATCAGCTGCAAATTCCCCATCAATCTCCTAACAACATCACACTGGGGAAACTGAAACGGGTGAAAAGTTAACTCTATTTGTTGTTGCTACGCCGTCCAGGTTTTTTTGCTTAAAACAATGCCTGACTTCCTCTTGCTTCACTGTAACATATGTCACCTGCTATATATATGCTATGTAACATGGCATTGTCATTGCTAGTAACGGGCCATATGTTTTGGACTAAGTTTGCACGATTTGCAGAATTATGGAGCGCCAAACCTTCTCTGCTCGAGCTTTTCTTGACTTGCCTGTAGCGTTGATTCTCCTGGTTAATCATGACCACAATTTCTCTAACTGCCTGGACATCTATGGCTAGTTTGTTTCACTTTTCTTTATCTTTGCGCAGGGTAGATAGCAGTAGGAATCTATATGGAGGAGAGATTTTTGACTCTAAGTTAATGATGTAGAGAAATATGATACTGGTATGATAGCAAAGGTCTTGGAGGATCATTGAAGAGGTGCACTGGCATGAGAAAAGGAATAGGGAAGATGCTGGCACCAACAAACCCATAGCTATAAACATCTCATGGCTGTTGAAAACTTACCCACGGTCAGTTACAGAAATATAGATCTGGGTCTGGGCAAAACTGGTTTAGGAGTAATAAAGAGGAGCCAACATACACAATAAATTTAGATATAACATGGAGTTGCATGTCTGAAGACAGAATAAAGGTGTTAAAGAATGTAGCAAACGTATAAAAACAAGTCCAATTTGATCCTATAATGAAGAAAAAGTCCCCCACTTCATATTCCTGCCAGAGCAAGAAGGACAACCTGACAACTTCCCTAGTAATCCAAACTTATTTTAAGAAACTACTTTAAGTCAGTAGTATAAGACCTAAAACAGCGGTGGAAGAGTAGGCATAACACCAGAAAGAGGGACAGAAATTAAGAAGCGTGTCTTATAATTTTAATTGCATTACTAATATTATTGAGACTTATTTTTCCATGCAAGTATACTTGCATTATTATTCCTTCTTTCTTCTTCTGTAAAGTTAGACAAAGATTAAATATGTTTCTTGAATTGTAATGTTAAAATATCAGTTATACTAACAATAAATTTTCAATTTCATGTATATGTTTATACAGTATGCTTCATCTTTGTCCATAAACCAGAATATGAGCATAGCAGACACTATAAAGAGCTAATGTGAGCAATCAGTTGCATTTTCAAATCAATTTAAAACAGCTTGAAGACTTTCTGGACAGCATGAAACAAATCACTGGAAAAAAGGGGATGCAAGAGTGGCAGTTTACAATAGCAGAAGGGGTGCCGAGTATAATAATGATATTTCTAATGCAAAAGTTTCTCAATATCTAGAAGTGCATTAATGGGAAAATGCTGAAGCTGCTTTCCCAGGTGGTTTTGAAAATGAATACTCAATGCATATATTTATATTTCTGAACATATTTTGTTTCCTGGTAATGCTTTAGGAAAGAAATCCTCATACAATAGTAAAACATGACCTGAAAATGGAAAATTGCCCCTTTTGAACAGCCAAGCATAATTATGTTAGTTCCATGCCTTTCTTTGTGCCCTCAAAATTCTAACCCAGAAACCTTCCTCAAATTCTAAGCTACTATACAGGTAGATGGAGACTGGTGATAGCAGAGGAGTCATGGAAACTCTGAAAGCATTTTTATTTAATGTGGCTGGAACAATGACATAGTCTTTCAAATGCTTTGACATCTCTCACTGGCTGACATTCTGCTTAAAAAAATCCCTGTCGACTGGAGCAACTGACACAGAGACTGTAAACCATGAGAGTCAGCTCATCATATGATCCACAGAATGCCTGAGTGCATTGTAAGTGACAATATGCACCTGAATGTCAACACAGTGGAGCACCGAAGGAACATAATGGCCCAGTGCGATACTTTGGAGATTTATTTACACTCCCACACATTTCCATTTTTCTCAGTCTTTCTCAACAAAGAATGAAAAGCTTAAAAAATGAGAGAGAGGGAGAGAAAAGAAAAGAAAAGAAAAGAAAAGAAAAGAAAAGAAAAGAAAAGAAAAGAAAAGAAAAGAAAAGAAAAGAAAAAAGAAAGATTTGGTTTGTAAATCCAGAAGGGTCATTTAGGAGCTGTACAATGTCCAGCACTGATAAATCTCTCAACTACTGTAGCTAGGTAAAATAAATCTCCTATCTCTTTGGGGAAATTATAATAGCTGAAAATGCTGGTATTGAGGAAAAATTTCATGTGATGCCACAAATGGATTTCACAGACATCAGTGATCAGACAGCAATTGTTGAATACAATCAAATAAGCACTTAACATAGGCACAGCTTGGCAGTGTATAGATGGAATAAATCTAGCAGTGCTACCTTTCCGGACAGTAAAAATGCTACTAACTATATATTTACACACAGAGATGTGTAGGGAGTTTAGATTTCTCTTCCTGATTGATTCCAGTCTTTGAAGCTACTTAAGAAGCTTCCAGTCTTTTGAGACAGGGAACAAAGCTTGAGTAAGTGAATTCACTTTCATTTAGTACTGATACAGTTTTTGGGACTGTTTGGAAATTACAAAATGGGAAGAAAAGATTGAAAAGAAGACTAGGCTGTAGATTCCTACACTAATATGAGTAGGAAGTAAATGTGATACTTAAAAACTTCCACTAAGATATTTAATGCATTTTAGAAACAAGATAAAATTAGGAATAAATAATATGAGCTATCCTTTTTATCCTAACATACCCCATGCTATCCTATCCTATTCTATCCCATCTCATCCTATCTTACACATTGCTGCTCATCCATACATGATTTTACCTTGCTCTCTGAACAAAATTAGTATACTACTGAGAAACAGCAGAGCTATGGAAAAATTCTGGAACTAGATGCTTGGGGATCTTTGCATAACTTTATAGGGAGAAAAAGCATCCTAATATTCCAACCACAAAAAACATGCTAAACTGAAAGTCATTTCACTTTGTTGCACTGAGGTACTACCTAAGTAATCAATAGAGGGAAAAAGAATATGTTTCCCCTTTAAGCATTCACTTTGTGGGTGAAGATCTTAATTTGGGACTTGAATCATCGTCTTCATCTGCTACCTACAGAAGCACAGGACAGTTAAGCTCTTACTTTGGATGCTCACAGGTGAGGTGGAATGAACCTCAACCTTTGAATGTTTGTTGGCTGATGCCTCTGTTTAGTCAAGGCACTTAATATTCCCTAGTATCTATTATTGATGGTGCATTCCTGTATCTCTTCTGAAACATTGAATGGAAACCAAATCTTCCAAATAAATGTAGTAGATTAATTAATCTCCTACAAGAATGGGAATATAAATAATTTTTATATGATTTCTGGAGCAATTAATAAATAATTATTGAAATGCACAGTAGAAGTTGAATGGGGAAGAAGGACTGTAATACCTTAGCCATTTGCACTGTGCGACACAGTTTACCTAATTGTAAATGAGAGCAATTATATGTTTCCTATAATAATTGAGAGCCTAAGTTCATGAACATTGGCAAAGACTCACAAGATCTTTGGTTGGAATGCTACACAGAAGTGTAGTGGTTTAAC
>VXBA01005924.1:87019-114290 GCA_013399895.1 Serilophus lunatus
TCTTTCTTAAATATGCTATCAGAGAGGCGTTCTGTCCACTACTGATTGGCCTGGCCTTGGTCAGCAGCGGGCCCAGCCTGGACATGGGGAAACTTCCAGTAGCTTCTCGAAGAAGCCTCTCCCTCAGCCCCCCCCACTGCTACCAAAACCTGGCCACAGAAAAAACAATACAAGAAGTTAAAGGGTTATTTTTTTTATGTAGAATTTTATTTTAACATGATTTGAAAATGTTTCTCATGAATAAAATTAATTTAACACAAAAGAATATACTGGAGGGATTTTTCTCCTTTCCAGTGCTATAGCACTTGGTTACAACTAAACTATTTTAAAGTTTGTATTTTGTAAAGAAAACATTTTGAAAGACTTTTTTAAAAAGTGTTAGTATTCTAACAACTCTCACTAGCAATACAGGTAAAATCCTATAAGGCTTTCTGTTATAAACCTGGATTTTTCAGGATTAATTTATCATCTTTTTAAAATCCCATTGGTTTAAAACTTGTCGTACAAACTGTCAACTCCTATCTCCTAAAAGAAAATGGTTCGAACACTTCAGAAAAATTTTAGATATTAACCAATCCCCAGAATAGAACTTTTCTTGGCTTAAATTCTTTTTTTCTTTTTTTGATCAGATGAAAATAGAAATGCTGTCAGACATTTGCAACAACGCATACCACATTATTATTGTGATGTGTTTTAGAAATTTAAGGGGTAGTATCTCCATAAAATTGCCCACAGATGCCTAGCACCCCTCTTGTCTCATGGGTGAATGGTAGACTAATGAAAAGATTAATGAAGTAGGATTGCAGTCACTTAATGTGGATTTTACAGGATGCTAGTTAAAAGGATTGTGTTTAGTTACTGGAAAGACTGATTGCAACCTGCAGTACTAAAGCCACATGAATCATTCCATTAGCATATAGAATTGAGAAAACAAGTGATTTTAAAGGTACTTAAAATCATTTCTTGATTGATTAAATTCTTCTCCCAAGCAAGAACATTTTACTTAATGTCAATAAATATGAAAAGCACAGTCTCCCTTCTCAACAGCTACTTAGTCCTCTGTTTTACCTACTCTGATATGCAGCTATGAAGCACCTGTTATGCTATGTTTTCCATGTACCAGTAATCACTCCAGCACCACCAGCTTTTGTTGTGCCACCTCTAAGACAGAAGACCTTCAAAATGGTGCTCTGCTATTCTGAGTAAATGGAATACTGCTTTATTAACAAGACTGTAGAGAAATACCACAGTGAATGAAAGGCTGTTGCCTTTTCAGTAATAGATTCAGGGCACATTTTTCACAATAAATGTAGGAAAACAGTCTACAGACAGCTGTCCTCTTCTGAAAAGATCTAGCAAGAGAGGTGACATAAATCCCTTCCTCATTCCCACTAGAATCACAGCTACCTTCTGACCCTATTCGTCTCAGAGGAACAGAGCCTGTGTAGCATTTCCCTAATGCCTGTTTTATCATTCATAGGTTAGAACAAAGATTAGAAAAACTCCCAACGCAAGAGAAGGTTTGGCGCTACTCCACACACATCTGCTTACAAATGCAAATGTTTGTGTGCATGCATGTGTGCCCTTTAGTATAGCTGAAAGTGATGAGGAGGTAACCTGCCTTCCTTTCTGTCAGACTTCTCAACTGCAAGAGCTCCCCTCTTGCCCTTGCATGTAGGTTTTGTTTTTGTTTCTTTGTTTTTGTTTTCACCAATGAATACCCATAGACTGCAAGATTCAGAAGGCAGGTGAAGGAGGGAGAGAAAAAGCAGCACGTAAATGTTGATTTCACAAGGGTAGTTGGGTATTCATTAGGAACACATTAATAGCCACTCCCAATGCACACGCTGATTAAATTGGTCACACATTTTTTGCTGCTGTTTGCTAAACATGCAGTAGAGTTTTGCAGAATACCTATCAGTTAAATCCCACATGGTGTTCTGCTTGAATTGAACCTAAGTTCTTACCTATATGCTTCATGCTAAAATATTAATTGGAAATATTTATGGTACTGAATTGTGGATAACTGGTTTTTTTCCATACATAAAAAATTATATTTTGTAACCTAAGAAAATAAGAAGTCTGCCTTTTAAAACACTTTTCATATACAAATATCTTTATTATACATTTCTCCACAGATTTCCAGAGCCAGAGGAGGTTTGTGGACAGTGATGATTTTGTGAGACCTGGGAAGACATATAGATAAGATCTCTTTCTCCTTCCATCCAAGGGCGGAGTGATTGTACTGTATATAACATAGCCTTCTACGCCCTATGGCTTTGGGCGATGATGCTGCTGCTTTCCTTCTATCCCCTACTCCCCCAAATGCAGCTGTATTTGAAGTTTTGTAAAACCCTCACAAGTCTTCGGATAAAGCATGAAAGTAAAATATTTCAGAATTTCACTGAAATTGGTATGGCAATTACACTGTAAATAGCTGTGGAGAGGCAGTTTGATGCTGAAATGGCAATATCAGATTTGTTCTGATACTTTATTTAAAATAAATTGGTTTTTTAAGATAGAGCTGTCTCATCTCATGCAGTTATTCAAATAATTTCTCTGTAACCCATTGTGAAAAGACTATTCTGTTAGTTTGATATCTAGAATTCACACAGTTTTAAATGGATTTTAATGATAAATTCCAGACTTTGCAATTCTAGTTTACTGCACAAACAAAGTGAATTTAAAAAAGATTAAATTTAAAGGGCTTTTTTACTATTACTCAGAAACCTACATTATACTTAAAATGTCTGTAATGGCCTTTGTACTAGAAGGCCATTGCAAAGAGCTTTAGTGAAAGAATAACTCAGTGTCACATAGATCTGTGAGCAGTGGTTCACACTCAGCATAGTTTTCTGCTGTCTCATATTTGAGATACTTATTTAGAACTGTGTAACATGGATGCTATTAAAGCAGAGTTTTCTTTGCAGTTACTCAAAGTTACAGTGAGGGCACAAAAGAGTGAAGCATTAGTCCTTCTCTGTATAATGCATAGAACATTTTTTAGATTAATCTAAGTCTTTGGTGTACTTCTTCCTCTCTGAAAATCTTGACAAAAATCTCTCATTGCATAATTTAAACTCTCTAAGCCAAATTAAAACATCATCCATTACAAAAATTTTCTGACTCTCTTAGATCTGCACAATTAATCTCAGAAATATCTTGGGAGCAGAACTTTCACTTTCACATTTGCGAAAGTGAATAAAATCTAAAGAATTACTTTTTGCCTGGATTTACTCAGCACTTTCCAAACTACATCTGACATTTTTCTTTGGTAAAATCTGCATAGATTTCTTCACAAGATTCAATCAGAAAACATGCATATTTTCTGTCTTGGCTTAAATATTGTTCTTTGTCCTTATGTTTTCATAGCACATCATTAACACAATCTCTTTACTTTTTCACACATCTCTCTTTCATGATGTCACAATCTTTATTATTATTATTTCTTTTATCATTTCATCTGCGTGAATAGGTGTAATTTTATTATTATCACTATCATGTACTGATTTGTCTGACCGACAGTGGTAGCTTTTGTCTATATTCTCTGAGTCTTGAACAGTAGCTAAGAGTTGACTCTATTTGCCTGTTGCTGATAAGAATATCTTTTCACCCAACTGTTCTCTGTATTCTCTGATTTATATTAATTCTTCCTGTATGATAGCATCCAGTGATCTTCATTGTTTCACTCTCTTTACATTTTCCTGTCCCCTTGAGCATGGATGAAAGCTTTAGCCCTATATAGCCTCCTTACCTCACATACTATATTCCACTGATAGAGGCAGCCCACTTACATGATTTTCCCTGAGAACTTGTATAAATTTTTAACTGAAAGCACAGTTGTGTCATTCACATATGTATAAATATGTGCAGCTGCTTCTTTCATTCCTCCTTGGCAAGAGTTAATGGCCCTGAGTCCAATACCTTAAGGTCATTTTGTTTGCATACTTCCTAAGTTGGATATAGTATAAAAACTGCTCCATATTTCTCTGAGAGGTATCTTTAAAATTGTCTTGATTTATGGGATGAAGCATCTCTCTGAATAGTAATAGTTTTTAGATATTGCACAATGTTATGTGCAAACATACACTACTGCAGGATAAAGGATAGCACTGAAAAAAATATGTCCTTTTTCTATTGTTAGCACAATTTGATGGCTTTTGCTTCTATTGATACTGTGTACTGGGATGGAGGGTACTATGGGGATGGCTTCTTTGAGAAGCTGCATAAAGCTTCATGTATGAAACAACAGGCCGTTCAGTCTCAATTCAGTGCCTGGTAAAGTTATTGGGAAGGTTATTCTGGGAGGTATTGAAAAACACCTGACAATAATGATTAGTCGCAGCCACCATGGCTTCAGGAAAGGAAATTCCTGCTTTTCACATCTGATTTCCTTTTATGATCAAGGGAAGCCAGTTGATGCCATCGTTTTGGATTTCAGTAATGCTTTCAATACTATCTCCCACAGGAGTCTGCTGAAAAACATCCAGCCCATAGTTAGATAAATGCATCATGTGATGGGTGAGCAATTGACTCACGGGTTGAGCACAGAGGGTAACAGTGAATGGAGTAACATCAGACTGGCAACCTGTAATTAATCGGTTTCCACAGAGCTCCATTTTAGGGACAGTGCTCTTCAGCATCTTCATAAATTACTTGGATGCAAGACTAGAAAGTATACTAAGCAAGTTTGCAGATCACACATACTGGAAGGAGCTGTTGACTCCCTTGAAGACAGAGAGGGCCTGCAAAGAGGCCTCAACAAATTAGAGGATTGGATAACCACCAACATATGAAGTTCAACAAGGGAAAGTGCTGGATTCTGCATCTGGGATGGGGCAACCCCAGATGTACATACAGGCTGGGGAACAAGATGCTGGAAAGCAGCACCACAGAAAGGGACCTGGAGCTCCTGGTCAATGACAAGTTGAATATGTGTCAGCAGTACTCTGGAAGCCAGGAGGGCCAACCATATTTAAAGGGGCTTCAGGCAAAGTGTCACCAACCAGTCGAAGGAGGGGATTTTCCACTCACTGGTACGGCCTTGCCTTGAATATTGTGTGCAGTTTTGGGAACCACAATATTAGAAAGATGTTGAGCTATTAGAGAGGGTCCAAAAGAGGGCAACAAAGATGGTGAAGGGCCTTGAGAGGAAGTCACGTGAATAGTGGCCACTTGGTCTGTTCAGCCTGGAGAAAAGGACACTGAGGGGAGACCTCATTGCAGTCTACAACTTCCCTATGGGTGGAAGAGGAGGGACAGGCACTGATTTGTGACCTGAGGAAATGGCCTGAAGTTGTGTCAGGGGAGATTTAGGTGGGATGTTAGATAAAGGTCCTTCACCCAGACAGTGGTTGGGCTCCCCAAGGAGAGGTCACAGCACCAAGTCTGACAAAGTTCAAGAAGTATTTGGACAATTTTCTCAGGCATATGGTATGATTTTTTAGGGATGGTCCTGTGCAAGTCTAGGAGTTGGACTCAGTGGTCCTTGTGGGTCTCTTCCAACTTGCCGTATTCTATGACTCTGTGTGTCCAACAGAGCCAATGCCATCTGGCTCCAAGACAGACCTGCTGCTGCCCAAGCCTGAGTCCATCAGCAACAGTGGCAGCACCTTTCAGGTAACAGAGTTTAGAGTGAGGGGGTGGGGTGGGATGGTAGGGGGGTTGGGTGTAGGGGGAAATGCTCAACAACTCAAGACAGAAGTGAAAAAAACAACTCTGCAGACACTAAGGTCCATGAAGAAAGAGAGAGAGGAGGTGATCCAAGTGCAATAGCAGATTCCCCTGCAGCCCGTGGTGAGGCAGTCAGTTCCCTTGAAGCCCTCTGAGTTCCACAGAGGAACAGATATCAACCTCGAGCCTGTGGAGCACGCCATGCTGGGGCAATGGAAAAGTGTGGGGAATCCTCCCTCCAAAAAGGAAGCAGCAGCAGAGCCATGATTTCAACACAGTCCACATTCTCTGTCCCTCTGTACCACTGCAAGGGGAGGAGGCAAAGGAAACTGTGAGTAAAGTTCAGAATGAAGGTATAGGTAGGAGGAAGATGTACTAAAATTTAGTTTTTATTTTCTCATTAACCTAGTCTGATTTGATTGGTAATGAGAAACTACTTTCCCTGAGACAGTTTTGCCCATGACAGCAATTGGCGAGTGATCCTTCTCTGTCCTTATCTTTACCCAGAAGTCTTTTGTTATATTTTCTCTCCCTCTGTCCATTTGGGGAGGGTAGTGGTAGAACGACTTTGGTGGGCATCTGATGTCCAGCCACAGTCAAACCACCATATTGCTATTATTCAAGGGCTAATAGTCATGTGATTGTTTTTTATCTCCCTCCCTGCCTCACTCCTTCCTTCCAGAAGTTTCTAACCCTTCTACACAGATTAAAAAGGAAGCACACAAAACGTAAAATGTGCACTACTGAAGACACACACAGATGGCAAGGACATTCCCAATCTTTTTTACCTTATAACAGGATATGAATACACATTTATTCATAATAGAATCTCACAGATGACACTCAAAAGCAAACCATGTCATGCATATATTGCAGAAGGAGAGAAAAAGCAATCCCTGTGAGTTTAATTTGGGAAAAATATCCTCTTGACACCACATCTCAATAGATTTATCCAAGTCTCTGTATGTGTGAAAGTCTTGCCACCAGGGTTACCATTCCCAGATGCAATCAATCTATATAGAATCTGTACAAAATTTTAAAGGCACAGAAACAAAAAACCTCATCTAGACAAATTCCAAATTTTCCAAAGGTGATAACCTTTTTTTACTTTTTTTTTTTCATTTGCTTCTTTTTTTTTGCTACTGTAAAAGTTGTGAGTCTCAAGGTAATTGCAAAGAGTGATTCAATCCTCTTTCAAGCTTTCTTTCATACACCAAAACCTTTTCTGGTAATATGAAAGATATATTTGACATATAATGAGATCTATTGAGCAAAAGCATGTCGTCATTATAAGACCAGAAAAAAGTATCCAAAGAATACATTTGGTGGAAGGTAAAGATATTGTGGATTTGACAGCATCAAAGCTCAGAAATATCAGAGAGAAGCAAGAATGAAAAAAGTTTTCCCAATGAAAAAAAAGTTTAGGGGGAAAGGAGAAATGGGATCTCTCCAAAAAGAAACAGAGCAAGACAGGAAGATACAGAGATTCACACAGATAGGAGGAAAGATGTTTGGTTTCTCCTTACAGAAAATATAGTTCAGACTGGAAGCCCAGCCCATAGGGAATAAGAGGGCATAAAGTGCACAAGCTACATCTCCCATAAGGTTCCAAGGGAGCTCAGCCACCCCAGATGAATGTCAAGCTGGCACAAAACATTTAATTTCAACTTCCCCAATGGAAGAAAAAAAAAAAAAAAAAAAGGTAAAGTAAATTTAGCAAAATCAATGTTTTCAGGAAAAAAAATTGGAGTAGAATGGAGAGCAGGACAGGAGGCAGTGGGAAACGATTATTTGTTTCCCTGGACTTTGTTTATTTTTTCTGGCAGGTGTGCTTTTTTCTCTAATTTAATCAAAGAGCTATATATAACTCTGCTGTTGGAGAAGACAGAATACTGCTTAGTGGGGAATTTGGGGTGTAGTCATTCACTGGAAACAGCAGAAGAGAGCAATGTTGCATTACCAACAGCCAGCCAGGATAGACTTTCCTGTAGTCTCATTCCAGGTTTGTCCCACTGCTCTTCCCAAACTCCTCTGCTTTACTGGAAGCTCTCTCTGAAGTGAGCAGACAGATATGTTTTTGAGAAAGCTCTTCTTCCACCAGGCAGTATGAACAATGTTTGTCTTTCTGTGTCCCATTTAGCCATCCATACAGGTTGTAGAAGCATGCCTTTTCATGCATACACATAACTTCATTGGCCTCTTCTGGCCATACAGCACACATTCTCAGTGTCATGCTGCACTGCAGCACAACTGTCACAGTATTTTTGACACTTGGAAATTAAAAAATCCAACCTCAGGGATGGGAGGGGGTGAGGAGGACGTGGGGGAGGAAAACAGGGAGAAAAGAGAGATGGCAGGGGAGAGGACCCATTAACAATGACAAAACCTGAATATGACTGAAAATGTCAATATGGTTTGAAGTGACACCATCATCAAAGGTATTTTACTGGCCTGCTGATTTTTGAAAGCAGAACAGTAGCCAAAGCCTTAGGCAAGTAGTCTAATTTTGTTTGAAGACAGAAGTCCCTTTGTAAAACAGTTCTATTTTCAAGGTACATGCATTAACATAAGTAGTTAAAGTATATTGGGAGGTTTGGGTGCTTAATCAAATTTTCTCTGGTCTGCAAAATCTTGTGAGAATTTAAGTCTTACAATCTTCAAATCTTGCAAGAATTCATAACACTAATTATGTTTGCCTTAGATACTAAAAATTCCTTGTGGATTGCAAGGGTTTTTTTTAAAAAAAAAAAAAAAAGAATACCAACTGACTGTAGACCTTAGGAAAATATATATATAAAAAAATTGCCACGATATGTTAGGTTCAGAGAATAGAATAGAATAGAATAGAATAGAATAGAATAGAATAGAATAGAATAGAATAGAATAGAATAGAATAGAATAGAATAGAATAGAATAGAATAGAATAGAATAGAATAGAATAGAATAGAATAGAATAGAATAGAATAGAATAGAATAGAATAGAATAGAATAGAATATTTGGAAGGGACCTACAGTGACCACCTAGTCCAATGATATGATCACTTCAGAGTTGACCAAAAGTTAAAGCATATTATCAAGGGCATTGTCCAAATGGCTCTTAAACTCTGGCTGGCTTGGGATATTGACCACCTTTCTAAGAAGCTTGTTCCAGTGTTGTCCACCTTCTTGGTAAAGAAATGTTTCTTAATGTTCATTCTAAACCTCCTCTGACCCAACTTTGAACCATTCCCTTCTGTCCTATCACTGGGTCCCAGAGAAAAGAGCTTACCACCTCCGTCTCCTTTTCCTCTCCTCAGGAAGCTGTACAGAGCAATGAAGTCTCCCTTCAGTCTCATTTTCTTCAAATCAGACAGGCCCAAAGTTCTCAACCACTCTTCATAGGATATTCCTTTCCACCCCCTTCACCAGTTTTGTTGCCCTGCTCTGGACTCATTCGAGGACATTCACATCCTTCTTAAATTTTGGGGCCCAGAATTGCCCACAGTACTCACAGGCCTCATTAGTGCTGAATACAGTGGGATGGTCACCTCTTCTCACTTAATGGTCATGCTGTGTTCGATGCACCCCAGGATGTGGTTTGCCCTCTTGTCTGACAGGGCTGGCTCACACTAAGCCTGCTGCTGACCGGAACCCCCAGATCTTTGTGTGCAGGGCTCCAGCCACTCCTCTCCCAAACAATACAGTTGAGCTTGTGAAAGAGAACTACAGCTGGGTCTACAGTCCAAACTCAGAGACAGCCTCAGCTTTATTTGGAAATGACTGATAATCTGAAGAAACGTATTTGGTATACCAGGGAGAGGGATCTGTCTTGATTGCAAGCTACAGTGCTAGCTGCAGGATACACAAAAAAAATTTGATTTAGATCTGCTCATATCCTGCCTCAAAACTTTCCCATTAATTCTGTTTCATTCCCTAGTGGAAAAACTGATTTATAGCAACTTTACATGAGCACAACTTTACATTCTTTACATACTTTGCTTTCAGCACAACTACAGAAAATCTGACGTGCTCCAAATTCTGCATGCTTCAAAACAAGACAGTAGAGTTTTACTAGAAGAATTTGGTCACCTTATGGACTTATCAAGGCTGTTTGTCAACATATTTGTAGTATTGACTGTTTGTATCCCTAAAGTCTGCTCCAGTTATGAAATAAAACACACAAAGTTGCTTTAAGTTAGTGTTTTTATCACTCCTGGCAGACTGAGATGAGATCTCTAGTGAATGAAGTCTTTGATCTGGCTTTGGTCACAATTATTCCAAGGCAACATGTCCCTTAGAATGACAATCTATACTACTACTTTTTCTGTGTACTTCTGAAACTCTTGTAGTGGTCTTCAGTTGCATAAACATCTGTATACAGGTATGTCTGAGGTGACCTAAGCTGTCCCACCTGTCCTTTAGCTGCTCTTCCAGTAAGGTATAGTTTTCTATTTTATTTTACAGTGCTGTCAGGATAGCTCCTATCACCTCTACATTTCAAACACTAAAAGATTCCTATCTTTAGGTAACTAAGCGGAACATTTAAAAGCTGACTAGAAAAAAATTTTTAAAAAGACTCTGATCAAAGTAAATGTTTTCTTCCTTCATTTGGGTTTATTCCCTCCCACACTGCAATTGTTAAGTGGGAGAATGCCTAACACCTACAGAAGAGACATGTTTCTGAGAGATATGAAAATAATTTAGGGTGATATCTGCAAATTGTATAAGAATTTAAAAGACACTAACAATGCTGTTAGTGTTTCTGTCACTGGGCATCTTAGGGGCTTCACACAGGGGAAAAAAGATACTTTAGAAAATTTTAGAGGATGTAACGTATTTTATTGGCAAAAAAACACAATGAAAAATAATCTTAGTGTTCCTCTAACAATATCTGTAAAATTGCTGGCCTAATTATGCAGAGTTTTCCTCTATGTATAGCGATTTATATGTGTGCAAAGTAGGATAAATACCAACCAGCTCAGAATGACAGTACATCCAAGTAGCAATGACTCTGCATCAATGTAAATGACAATCAGGTAAAAAACAGCAGAAGTTTAGCTCTATAAATAATCACAGAGGCTTAAAATTCAATCTCTTCTTGAAGAAAATAACTGCACTGCGGAGCAAGTCTGTTCAATAATAGAGAACTCTTTTAAATGAGTATTTTTTCTTTCTTCAAAATCAGGTGATCTGAACATTCCACTAATGTAAACCAAACACTAACTTAACAGATTACTTGAATTTTCTTTTACTATGTATTTTTAAAATAAATTATACATATAGGCTAAATAAATGAGAAGTGGATTTAAGGTTTAGGTGTATACAGCAATTCTTTTCTCCAGGTTTACAAAAATATCTGAGATAACACATTTTTAATTAAAAGGTAAAATTTTGTTTCTCTTTGCTTTTGGAAATGTTTATCTAAAATATACATATGCACATTATAATAAATGTTTCCTTTTTCATTTATAAATATTTCAATTTTGTTTTGACTGTTATCAACCTTCTGTTTTATTTTACTTACAAAAAATTTTGTCTAAACCCAAATACACTTTTGCTCACCTTAAAATATTTTTCACCATTTCTAAAGTTTGAGGGTTTTTAAAAAATTGATTTGAAAGGATATTTTTTAACCAAATAGTCTGTTTTACTTCAGTAAAGGAGCATTTTTCAAATAAGAGCAGTTAACTGAAAAATTCCTATCCTGTTATATTAATTAGGTTATCCTCTTCTGAGTAGAATCTGCCCACTACTGCGACACAGTTTGAAAGAGAAAATGTAACATTTAAAGAATGGGAAGGAATGACTCTCTTCTTTCCTTAAAGATTCCTTTTAAAATTATTGTTTATTTTTTTGTTATCAACAAGAGAATGAAAAATAATAGATTTCCAGAGATATTATGAACAGGGGAATATTGGAAAGAAGTGGATATACATACCAGGGTACATCAGCTGTTCCTATTTGTTGGATTTATCTGCACTGGGACACTTTCACTACTGAGGATGATAACTCCTAAAATTGCTCCAATTGGACCACTCGCCTAGGCCAACAGGAACATGGTGCAAAGTAAAACAGATAGAGAAAAAGAAAAAAGTATATTAAAAAAAAAAACAAAAAAACCAAACTAAAAACAAACAAGCACAAAACAAAAAGCCCCACAAAACTCATAACAAAAGAAGGAAACTCAGAGTGTTCAGTCTAGCAGATGGAATTATTGAAGATCACTAGGTAAGTGCCAAAATGTCATCTCCAAGCAGTAACGGAAATGCCATGTACCCAAAAGAGACAGTACACCACTGAAAGGGCCTGGTAAATATGTGAGAGAAAACTTTTAAATTGACAAATGATGTTCAAAGTGAATGTATTTTCGTCTTATATGTATCTGTTTGTAGGTATCCATTCAACATGTTTGACTTTACCTCTTATATAGTTGGTTTAAAATTTGCTTTCACATGCAAAAATATAATTTCATTGAACCTTTCTGGATCTTCCATATTTGCTGTCATTCAGTGCTAGAATAAAATAAAAATCTCCCTATCCATCTATGATAGATCCATTGTATAAAACCGCAATCCATGTACCCATTTTTCTTCTATGACTGGACTCTGCAATACAGCTCTAAAATTACAGTCTTCATTATAGTCACCCAACATTAGGTGAGACGAATCTGACGACTTCTGTCTTCCCTTTGAGACCTAATCAACTTTTAGTAATTAAATAATTATTAGACCAGAAGAAACTGATAGGTAGCTGAGAAATTTGGGTTAGAATAATTCATGTTCATATTGCTGCTCTGAGTTATATCCAACATTCATTCTGAACAATGAGTTATTAACTGTTCTAAAATACAGAACCTTTCTCACCTAAGATATTCCCACATAGACTCAAGAAATCTTTGCTAATCACGTACATATTTGGTTTTTTCCTTACCCTTGAGAATGTTTTGCAATCTATGATTCCAACAAAATTCTTGACTCTATTTCATGTTACATAAATACTAGTACCTAAATATACAGTTTATTTTACAGAAATTCCTTCTCAAATCTCAGTTTCTGAGTTTTCTCTTGTGTTCTATGATATTTTTGGATGAAATATCAAATCCTTCTTTGAAGATTTTAGCACAGCAAAAATCAATATTTATGTGTAACACTAACAGTGAGCAAAATAATAATGACAAAATCTGTAAAGGATGTTGTCTATTTTAAGTAGACATTTTTTTCAGGAAGAGATAAAGATATTTCTCAGTGATCACATCTTGAATTATAATGAGTTAGAAAAATGACAGGTTAATTTAATGCTGAAGGAAAAAAGAGAAGGTTTAAAGGCATACTGAATTAACAAAAAACTTATGTTTCTTTAAAAACTTTCAAATTTACAGATTTACTATCAATTATCCACAGAAGTAGAGGAATATAATGTTTTTTAAGGTAGTGGTACAGGTTTGAGTAGATAAAACAGGCATGCACCTAAACTGTAGCATGTCCCGTGTTTATATAAAGGACATCATTGTCAGCGGAAGTTATAAAGCAATTAAGCAGTAGACATATTTTGTATGTTTAATTTGTAGAAAGATTTCATTGTTTCCCAGTTGCCCAGAGTTTAACTTTCATTAAGTCAAGTGACAGATGAGCTGAAAGAACAGATAATGTGCATATACTTCGATTTTCTAAAGCACTAAGATGGTGATTTTATATTTCTACCTTTCTATCTGACAGTTTAGTCTCAATTAGTTATAAAATAATTTACAACAAAGATTTGGGTTTATTCAGCTGAAGTAGCACACAGTATTTTTGCAGCTAACAGTAAGTGACACACTGCATAACTTTAGGTGCAAAGTAAGATAGGTGTAGTTAATAACACTGTGGGAGGGGTTTTCTCTTCAATTATGAGAAAAACTACATCTGAGATCTGATGGCTAGATTGTAGAAAACTAAAGTTAAGTAAGAAGCACCTTATCCTAAATAAGAAAAAGATAAAAATACCTAGGGCTCTAACTCATCAGGAAGCCATTGTCTAACAGTATAAATAGAACACTAATGCAGCAAAAGATAAACATCATGGACTCAGAATTTGTTTAAAGCAGTTGACATTTTGAGATGGAGGGACCTTCAACAAGTCTTGTTGAAGACAGATGTATTACAAAGGGCAATGTCCACAAGCTGTGGCTCAGGAGGTTCAGATCAGATCCTAGAAAAAAAATTCCTAGGAAAATGGTGCAGTACTGGACTGGGCAGCCCAGAGGAGTTGTGAGACATTCTGCCCTGAACAGTTTCAAGACTTGGTTAGGTAAAGCCACAGCTTGCCTCATCCAGTTTTTTCTGCGGAAGACTAGAAAAGCAGATTCTAGATGTCACTTCTAACTAACATTTCTAGGGCTTTATGACCATTATTGAGTGCGGCCTATCTATTGGGTCTGGCTGAAATGGACTTATTTTTTGTCACAGCAACCCATACAATGCTGTGATTTGTGTTTGTAGCTAAAAGGCTGTTGATAAAACAAAAATCTGTTGGCTATTTATGAGCAGTGCCTGCACTACATCAAGGCTTTCTCGCCAAACACGATATCAAAGGCCAGTAAGTTGAAGGTGGGCAAGGGGTTGGGAGAGTGCATAGCTGACACAGTCGACCCAATCTGATCAAAGGGATATTCCATACCATATATGAATATGGTATATGATGTCATGCTCGGCAAGCAAAGATAAGAAAAGGGATGGGGCATTCGTTATTGTAATGGGTTTGAATATTGAGTTTTTCCTGGGGGGAAAGGGGGATGTTTGGGGCATTTGCTCGTTCAAAGAGTAAACCCATGGGGTTTTTTTCAAGAAGCGTGAAGGAAAGCCAAAGTCGCAGGGGGACCAGTTTGGAGCCAAGCTCCTTCCAGCGGTTTCACCACGCTGGTTCCCTTCACTCGGGCGAGCCCATCCCAGGGAATGCTGCATGAAGCCCTGCGCTAGCGGTGAGCCAGGACCGGGAATGCATGGAGCTGGTGTCCTAGCACATCACAGGGCTTTGCAGAGCTGTTTCCCTCACATACCTTAGGCTGGTAGCTCTGGGTAGCTCAGCCACAACTACAACCACACTCACCACACAACTAGCTGACATTACTGTACAGTTCTTGTTCTTGACATAAGGCTTTGCATCTCTTCCATCTCCCAGCACATGGCTCTTACTTCTCCAAACATTTTTCACATCATCTTTATTTACCCCCTTTATTTCCTTTTATACTATTTTGTATTTTCTTTTCTAAATAACTACTAGATTAGACTCCTGCACTGTGCACTGAGTCTTGCATCTCGATTTTCTCCCTATTCTGCATCTACCTTCACATCCCAACAATGCTGATAGGGAATATTTTCCTCTCCAAGTAGTAGACCTGCTGCTCCTCCCATTCCTCCCTTCCCTCTGCTAATGACCAGGAAGTGAGACGAACAAGATTGACGGTCTCTCAAGCACAGAAAGTGCCATCTGGGTTTTGTAGATTGAAAATCTTATTAGTTTTGCTTCCAGCCAAATTGTACACATAGAGCAGAGCAACTGGGATAAGGAAAACTGCAGCTAGAGGAAAGGGGAAGACCAGGAGGGAACAAGAGCAAACACTAGGTAAAAATGCAAATAAAGAAGAAATACAAGGAGATAAAGATAGGTAGTAGAGAGGGGAGATTACAGTACCCCATTTAATCCTTCCACCGTGCTGCTAGTTTTTCACAATCCCTATCCTGAGGTAATGTCTAGTCTAGATGTACAAGGAGAATTGAAGTCTCATCATAGATTGACAGCGCCTAACTGACCAAATGAACCACAAAACAGACTGCTGAGGGGTTTAGGTTGTTTAGCTGCAAAAGGCACTTCAACTTTTGCTCTTATGTTTTTCACTGTGAAATAGATTAATATTTTGCTACCCGGAGCTTTTAGCTGGCTCTGTGTTCTTCCTTTCTGCTCAGAGACCCCACTCTTGGAGTATGTCTGAAATTATACCCAAGCAGGATTAGGACATGGCTCCTCTTGTAGACACATTTTGCACAGAAATCTGATGCTAAAACAGTTTAGGTAGGGGAATAAAACAAGTTCTTTACTCTCTCAGGTCTTAACATAGGTTTGTCAGAAGATTGCAGTCCTTTTGCTCTGTATCCTTGCCTTTCTTCTTAATCAGTATGTCTTGCATTCAGCTTTCTGACTGTTCTCACACAGGTGAAATGCACAAAATGTATTCACATTTACCTTCAGGTCTTGCAATGCCAGTGTCCAAATCCCTCAGCACTCCAGTCTTACTACCTTTAATGGGCATAAGTAAGAATGTACAGATTCCTCCTTAGGTGATCTCCCTCGAACAAGGCACAATGGCAGCAGCACATCACATCACTTTCCCAGCAACCCTTTTCCTTGCCTGCCTTGAAGGCATCTCAGAAGCATGTAAGAGATAGGGCAGGAGCAGTCAGGACAAAGTGTCCCCTGGCTGTGCTTACTCTGACAGATTCTTCAGCAACCTATTGACAGCTGATGCAAGCTATATCAGTCCCACAGCCATTATAATTTTTGCGGAGGCTGGAAATAGACTGAAGAATCAGGAAAGCCATAATCCAAATGGACTACATAAAAAAAAACCAAAAAACCCTCATTATTAGAAATGGAAGGAAACAGACTGTTCTGTGCTAAAATTGAATTTCCCCCCAAAGTGCTATCTTTTTCTGTACATTTCTTATGGGCTCATAACTGTCATCACAATTACACTTCCACTGTTTGGCAATGCATATGCTAATACTTCTTTTGCAAGCACACCTGATAATTCTGGTAGAGCCTTGCAGCTTCAAAGCTGGCCTTATATATTCATTCTCATTTATATTTCCCTCTTACTCCTTGCATTTCTTTTCTGTATTCTTCTTAGAAGCCAAATAAAACTCTGCAGAATTTTTAAACCTTAACATTCCTCTTTTTCCTTCCTTGTTTTTTAAACTGAATGTATGAAACAAATATTCTCACCAACAGAGACATGCGTATCTCTTATCTCTGAAGCAGCAATTGCAACTTCAGAGTTCTTTATCAAGTGTTTACAGATCTTTCCCTACCTTCCAAGTTTACTTAACATGCAACTGCTAGACGGCGTCACCACAGGTTAGTTAGTCATTGAAAATGGCGACGGTTGTTAAATATTACGTGGGCACAAAGCTTCTAATCCAGTGCATGAAAATATGGAGCATGAAAATAGTATGCTTGGCTTCATGCCAGACTGAAGAGGCTTATAAACCAAATATTGTAAAAATTCTCAGTGTCATTAAGAAATAAAGGAAGCTGCTGAAGCGGGGAGCAAGTCTTCTCTTGAACCCAAGGATGTCACATTCAATTTTTTTGAATGGACTGTTACACATTTGATCAGTTCTTCAAGACTGATCTCATGATTCCAATTATTACTACATTAACAACAACAAAAGAAAATCAAATCAGACAGCCTTTCTATTCTTTAATCTCTGCCTAACAATTTATGTCTTGCTCTCCTGGTTGTATGTGAATTCAGTTTAAATAGAATAGGTTTGGCACAAGCTCATCTTATTTGTAACCTCCCTTGCAGAGTATTTGCAAGGCCTAGCAGACAGATGAGAGCATCAAAAATCAGGGATCACCAGTGTGCTCTGGGAATATCCAAACCAGCAAGCTCCTGAGTATGCTTTGCATTTTCTAAGGAATAGGACTTAGGGAGCTTATTGGGGAGCTTAGCATTTCCTGATGGACCTAAGCATGGGCCAGTAGCATCCTGTTGATGGAGCCCTAGGAGAGTTTGCATGCTCTCAATCAGAAGAGGTCTAAAAGATAAGGTAGGCATTTCTTATTCATCCCAAACAGTGTGTGAGTCCTAGGTGCATTCATGGACAAGGTGATGTTTGTAAATGGGCTTCTTGAAATCTTGTCTGGGAGGCTGTCCAAACATGATACAGGACACCTATAAACATAGCATGATGTTTCCAGTGTGCTGGTCAAAGTATGTGCATTTGACTGCACTTGTCTATATAGACTCATCTTTAAATGCCTAGATCAGATCAAATTACAATATAGAAATGATTTAAGAGAGCCTGAATCGAGTAATAATTATCTCTGCTGTGATTAGTGAGAACCCAGTGTTTTCGAAGCTGGCAGTATTCAATCACAAATCAAAACTGAACCAGGCATTCAGTCCTATGAATACAAATACATGGAGGTCTGGCTTCTCAGCTGGTGCAAATTGGCTTAGTCCCATTGACTTCATGTAAACGGGCTTCAACTAGGCCAGCTGAGAAATTGGCTCAGAAATCTTCAGCCCACCCAAAACATAGACCTTATTTTATCAAGAGAATTAAAAAAAATACATCTCGGTTAAAAAATAAGTAAAAATAAAAAGAGGGTATACTGTCATTTTTTTAATTACTTGGGCTATGTTAAGGAGCATTGCACCAGGTGAAAATATATGCAATATAAAAAGTTTGTTTTGTGCACATGTCGTTCAAAGCCATGCTTTGATTTGATAATTGGGTTTTTAGTGGTAAATTTTGGAAACTAAGTCCTCCCCACTGCCAACTCAGCTCACTTACAGAGGAAAAATGTATGCTTGAGGCAGAGGCCCCAGCCAGACGTAAAGGAGAGTATCCTTCCTCCCAAGGAGCTCTGAGGGGCTCTCCCTCTTTCTTCTGCTCTCTCCTCCTCTGCCTCTCCTCCCCTGCCTCTCCTCCCCAGTGGGCAATGTTTTCTTTCACTTTCCCACCACCATTACACTAAGATATAGCATGTGCTATACAGCAGGGAAACAAATTCTTACCTTTTTCCTCAGAGCATGGAAGAGAATGCTCTCTGGGATGAAACTCTTCCTTTTCTTAGGATAGGGAAACGGTAGCTGTACTGAAATAGGGACTACAAGTTGAGCAGAGGGTAGAAGATATTTTCTTGTGCCCTTTTCACCAAGATCCACAAGCAAATCAGAGTACATCATTCTTAGTAAATAGTTATGGACAGTGATAAAAATGGGAGCATCAGTTTCTTTCTCCTAATTCTTTTAAAAATAGTAACTACTGCTAAGTTTAGCCATGAGGCAGCAAATGCCTGTAATTTATTTCCCACCTACCATCAGTCCTTCTTCCTGTCAATCCTCTCTCATTCTCCTCACACTCCTGCTACAGGCAGTGTTGTTTTGCAGGTAGCTCAGAAGCTTTGAAGTTTTCCCTCAGAAAGCTGATTATAGAAATGTTAGTATATCTTCAGCTTTAAAGCAGTTGGATCATCTCAGAGCATTTTACTAATTTTTAAGAAGGTTTTATACTGCTCTTTTTTTAGTTGGTATTTTTCTGAGATTATAAAAAGAAAAGATGAATCCAGAAAGCAAGCAAAACTGTCAATAAAAGTATTTTTGAACAAGTAGTATACTGTGACAGAATGTCATATTGAGATCTAGATTGTGCCCATGCATTTGCTGTAAGTATCAATTGTGTTAATGTTGTGAATAGTAAGTAATTGAAGGGTTTTTTCTTCCTATTGTGCTTGGAAGAATAAGAATGTGAATAAAATTTCTAAAAAGATTTTATCCGTATTTCTAGAAGGAAATTATAGTAACCACCTGAATGTTTTCCCTTGATAAAGGTTTTGGAAGTAAAGGAGGATTTTTTTATTGGTGTGTTGCAGGGGATTATTTGTTTGTTTTGATTTTTATGGAAAAAATATCCATTTGGTTGTACTCTCCCATGTCTGGGGTTTTTTTAGGTGTGGAGTGTGATTCTAAATGTAATATTTTCCATAAACTCTACAGGAGGTTTAAATGAATAAGTATGGAGTAAGAACTGTAATTAATGGGATCTCTTGTAAAGCATTTGGTAGCTTCTCCTAGCATTCATGCTTGCTGTCTCCTGGAATATCTGTATTGGAAAGATATAATCTATATTTTAAATACTTTTATCAAAAGCATTCTGGGTTATTAAAATATTTTTTACCGAAGCAATTATAGCATGAAATCAATGGCAAAACCGTCCAAAAGGACACACAAAGATATCCAAATCTACGAGGAAAACCAAAGCTATGATTGTTCTTGCACTTTATTGCTTCCTATACCCTAATGGCATGTGGTATCACATCCCTAAACAAGAAAGCAGTACCCTTAAATGGTAAAGCCAGGTCCTCAAAGTTCTCCACGTACCTATATCTGACTGAGGCCAAAAAGAGCCAGATGCCTAATTTCCACTTGAATCTGTGGGTCTGTCAGATTTGAGCCTCAGATCTGTATTATCTTTTACTGCCAGTTATCTTTTTAGTTATGTTAAGGGCATCTCAATATGTGGTGTCATTTGCTACTCACAACACTAAAGAGTGAGTAAAAGACAGAGAGAGAGAGTGGTTGCCAGGTGGCTTCCAAATAGAGAAGATTGTAAAATCAATTGGCATTGCTGCCATATAGCAATAACAAAACCTGGAGCCTCCAATTTTGCTCCAAGATTGTAATACATTCTTTTTTTTTTAAAGAAAGTGTTCTAACTTTTTCTTATTTTCTTTTAGTTAAGTAAAAATCATTGTAGTGACTATCATCAGTCTTTCATATACTGTAGTAATCATACCTTTTTACATTTGTTGAGTTGTCTAATGATGACTTCAAATAATGTACTGCAGGTGATTATAAGGTAAGGGTTTTTTCTGTTCAATGAGAAGACAAAAATAACATAGATAAAAGGAACATATCTTTTATGAGACAGAACTTGAGCAATTTGAGATGAAAATCCATAAAAACATCAAAACTGTTGTTGAAATGATAAGTCAATTCAGCAGCATAAAAATAATCTATTTATCTACATTTTTACCAAAGGCTTTGAATTTCTGTATCTCAGATAATAATATATATATTAAAGTGATTTAATAAAAAGTTCATTTTTACTTTAAGGCATGAGCTCTCTCTTTAATGTACTTTCCCTCCTTCCCAACACTTCTACTTAGCATTATCTTTTATTACTAATTTTTGCTACCTCCTAGCTTATACATATTTATAAATACAAATGTATTTCTCTGTTAAAGAAATACTATAATCAGCAGTTTAGATCAGTTAGTTGTCAAATAATATTATTTAAGAGAAATGTTCTGGTATTAAATCAGAAAGTCCAGGGACTAACCAGAGTTTAACTCAAACCTATTAGCAGTTTGTCTTGGTAGTGTAATTACCATTTTTTCTTCTCTCTGACTTCTCTTAGTCTCTTTCACTCAAGGTGCATATTACTGTATTTAGGTTTCCAGTTGTTCTTTCCAGTTATATATCTTCATGGGAGCCATTATCCTCATTTTATAAATGGGGACACTTAGGCACTTGAAAACAATTTGCAGTTCACCAGGATAATTACTGGCAAAATCATGGACAGGATGCAAGTCAGTTTTGTCTACGTCAGTACTTTCAGACATTAACAACAAATACTCAGGATGGTAAATTTAATCCCAAGCCCATTTTATAGTAAACTAAAAAATAAGCTTTTGTACCACTGAAAAAATGAGATTTAGAAAATTTTATTATATGTGTGCACATTTCTTTGATTTCTTCACTACACAGTCTGCTTTAAATGTGTAATTTTTTTGAAGCCAGGTAGAAGCAGAAGAAATTTTTTGTCAATACTTGGCCTATATCATGCACACGCAACACTATCACTACAGTACCTCAATTACCACATAAATCTTGGCTGCTGCCTCCTCTGAGCTCTTTTCACTTTCAGCAGTATGATTCAGTATTAATGTTTAGTGACACAACAATTGAATTTCATAAACATGTTCATTATGCCATTTAAACTTTGAATTTCTGTTGTAGGCCATAGGAAGAAGAACTTTACAAATGCTACAATGCACATATCAAAAACAAAACAAAACAAACAAACAAACAAACAAAAACACCAAGGAAACCCAAAGCCACTCAAGACCAGCATTCATTAAGCATTGGATGTGTAAATACATACATTAATAATTTCTTTTTTTTTTTTCCTACATGTATAATTTGTCCTTCAATTTTCAATGTAATTAGATATGGATTTTCTTTTTGAGTTAGTCTTTCTCTGGTACTAACTAGAACCATAATCTTTTGATCTTATCTTTCCATTTACTCCTTAAGAAAAAGACAACGCACAAATTTTATTCTCTTTCCACACACACAAAGAGAGATGACAAGGTGTTAAGACACACTACTCTGCTAAATATTTGAGGTTTCTAAGAAAACAGAAATATTAGATAGTAAGCCGCTTGAAGAAAATTACAATGGAAAGAAGGAATTATGCTCATGAATTGGGAAAAAGAGAGGATTTATGTAAGAATGATCCCTAATAATGTGGAAGAGACATTGTCTAACCTGCTAAAGGAGCATTTGTGTCTGTATATAAGGCTACAGGATAAAATCTGGCTCTAAGTCAGTGCTTTGTCCCCCAAATTTCTAGCAACTTTGTCATAGTGATAATTGGAGATTAACACTGCACTTTCCTATCCGCTTTTCTGGGCTATGTCTGCTCATTGGAGTTCTAGGCTCATTTGCATGCTTCTGCCACTCACCCTGGAGTTTATTGTGGTAGGACTGCAGCTCAGACTTGGCTCACAGCCAGAGCCTACTTCTTCATTCCCTCTTTATAGCTAATACAATATGAAAGTCACTAACAAAAAGACTTTCATGTCAAATTACAGCAAAAAAAATCTCAATTGCCTAATAGGATTTAAAATTCTTATCATACTGGTGACTTTAAGTAATAATATTTGAAAAGAATGACTTAGCTGATGTTTTCTTCAAATACTCTGTGCATTTTAAGTTTTCTTACAAGCTGTGTTACACAGCTCTTCTATCACTACAGAGATGATACAGGGCAATGGATCACAGCTATATAGCCCTACTCTACTGTTCCCATCCAGCTGGGTTTAACAACTTATCAAAAGTACTAGCTAAGGTTGTGCATATATTTCTGTTTGATGTAGCTGTCAGGCCTATTCTCAGAACATAAATGAAAATGGGCTTGTAAGTGTATATATATATGATGACTATATTCACACATATTCAATAACCACAAAGATATGTGCAGAGAGAGACACAAACCTATATGAATACACACACATACACTTTTATCTTTGGTAATATTACACTTCTAACTGTGTTCAGGGTTAAATAACGTTAATGTTATTAAGCTTGCTATTATGTTAATAAAATGGAACTGCAATTGTACTCAGAATAATTTTGCACCCAAGACCAGTAACCAGTTCCATTACACTTCTGTAATGACCTTTTCCTTCTCACCATTTTCATGCATCTCCTTCATACTCCCAAGATCTTTCTAGGCAGATATTTGGGTAAGGAAATGAAGCCAAGCTTTGATGTCTCTCCCTCTCACATAATACTACATTGTTTCACCAAAGGTTCTGACATCTGCAGGTGCTCATAGAGAGCAGGACTTTGGGAAGAGGAGGTGTTAACAATGGTGATCCAAACTTGCCAATGCTGTGTCATTCCTGATTATCATCTCTAGAAATTATCGCAGTTGAATGATATAGCTCAATAATTTCTGATAGCATGGTTCTCCTGTTTGCGATAAAGACATACTTCAGGTAAGGTCAGCTATCACTGGTATGCAATAAGCTACAAGTGATATATGTCAGTAGAAACAAATGAAAAAAGAAAACTAACCCTCAGCTCTATAGTTCTCATCTAATTCAAACCCCTACTATAAATTTGCATTTTCTGTGAAGTCTTTGACAACACTCTTCTCTCTAAATTAGAGACAGATGTGCTGAGTGGACTGTTAGGTGAATAAGAAAGTGGTTGGATGGTGGCATCCAGAGGGTAGTGGTCAATGACTCAGAGTCCCAATGGACATCAATGACAAATGGTGTCACTTGGAGTCTCTACTGGGAACACTGTTACTCAATATTTTTGTTAATGACATAGATGAGAGTATCAAGTGCACCTGCAGCAAATTTCCAGATGACACCAAGGCAACTGGTGCGGTTGACACATCTGAAAGATGAGATGCCACCCAGAAAGATCTGGACAAGCTTGAGAAGTGGGCCCACAGGAATCTCATGAGGTTTAACAAGGCCAAGTGTAAGGTGCTGCATGTGGGTTGTATCAGTATCAATATAGGCTAACGCATGAACAAATTGAGGGCAGTTCTACCAAGAAGGACTTGGGGTTGCTGGTGGGAGGGAGACAGCAAGGTGCACTTGTAGCCCAGAAAACTAATTTTATCCTGGGCTGTATCAAAAGCAGCATGATCAGCAGGTTGAAGGTGGTGACTCTGACTCTCTGCTCTTGTGAGATCCCGCCTGGAGTGCTTCATCCATCTCTGGGGTTCCCTAGCCCAGGGAGGACACCAATTTGTTCGACCGAGTCCAAAGGAGGTCCACGAAGAGGATTAGAGGGATGGAGCACCTCTTCTATGAGGAATGACTGAGAGAGTTGTGTTTGTTCAGCATGGAAAAGAGAAGGTTTAGGGATTAACTAATTGCAGCCTTCCAGTACCTGAAGAGAACCTCCGAGAAAAATGGACAGAGCATAGAGTGGCAGGACAAGGATGAATGGCTTCAAGCTAAAAGAGTCTGGGTTTAGACTGGATATTAGGAAGAAATCCTTTACTGTGAGGATGATGAGGCACTGGAACAGGCTGTGGATGCCCTGTCCCTGGAAGTGTTCAAGGATAGGTTGAATGGAGATCTGAGCAACATGGTTTAAGGAAGGATGTGATCTTGGAACTAGATGATCTGTAAAGTCTCTTCCATTCCAAACCATTCTATGACTGATTCTACTAAGATGGATAAAATAGAACTTACAAGAATAAGGCATCATTATGAACTTTTTGGTTGAAATTTTGAGTCAAAAGTACTAGATATCAACAACAATGATAAAAGATGTGTAAATTTTTTTCTATAACTCAAACCATTTTTGTAAAATCTTACTTTGTTCTGTTTCAAGTGGTGGTATACCCATATAGTGTCTCAGAGGACTCAGATGGGCTAGTTATTGCAATTACCCATTGAAAAAGTAGAAGATGCCCTAGCTTTTTTATGGGTAAGTGCAGCCTCCTTCTGTGAGCTTCACATTATCCATTGATGATTGCCAAATGAACAAGGGTGTCATAGAAAAAGATGTTAACTAAATGAAAAAAGGTGTTGCCTAAATGAAGCTAAAATCTATTGGCATTATGTTATAGTTGAATTTCAGATTAACCCCTTGCTTCTGAATTAGCAAGGCTAATTGATGTGCATGTTGGGACAGAAACTTTATAAAAGATAGAAATTTACCAGAACAAAAAAGTCAAAATCATATCTTAATTAATTTTATCTAGATATAGCTACGGCATCCTTTAGGGACAGAGCTTTCATCATAAATTTTCTTAATGAAACACTAAGAGACCAAAACCCTTCTCAGACAGAAATCATATCCTCTGAGAGCCAAAGAAACGAACAGCCTTTTCTTTGGCTATTCCTTACTTGAGAAATCTGAAGTGGGCGTGTATGTGTGTACATCTGGAAGAATAGTTACAACTGCAATTCTGAGCTCATATTTTTGAGCACCTCAGGGCTCTGCCCCTCAATCTGCCAGCCTTGGATTTTGGCCAATATTATATATGTATTCTATTACTTTTTTAAGAGGGATATCTAGACCATAATCCTTTAATCTTTACAGAAACACATGTCTAGTCGCTAGGTGGATTTGGATTCAGAGTTGTGGATGAATTACTTGAGTAACAAGGGACTCCATTTTCTGGCATTTCAAGTATTTTCTGGCATTTTAAAAAAAAAAATTATTTCCCAAAATAAGCAATAGTCAAGAAAACAGTATATCTTTGACTCCATAAAGACGCCCATTTTCTCCTAGAAACACGATGAACAATTTAAGGAGCATTGGTCCTTCTTTGTAATTTGGACCTAATTTCTAGTGTTGTGTGCAAAGATTTTAAAGTTTCTGTTTTACCACCTCAAATGGAGTTGTTTGAGTTTTAGTAATGACATATTTTGTGTCCCCACAACTCACAAAATCTAACTAAATTTTTTTCTCTTCCCCAGCATCCATCAGTATACTGACATTTAGAAGCCTTTGACCTAAACAGCAGTTAATTTCAATGAAATTAAAAACTACAGACAAGCAGGCAAGCAAAGTAAATACCACAGTATAGGAAAGGCTGTATCCATTTTAAAGCCTTGGAGACCTTCAAACTTAAATGACACACACAGAGTAAATCCCTTCTGCAACTGTGAACTAGTAAGGAAAACCAAGTCTAATGATAAAACCCCTAAAACAGAAGCCACAGTCAAGATAATTGAACACTATACTTCCCACTCATTTTTCCCTTTTAAATTTAACGTGTTTGGTAGAAAACTGTTACAACACCATGATAGGCTCAAAATGAAAGCACTATGTTATAGTGATATGTACCTATAATAATATACCATATAAAATGTTGAAGTTATACTGCAGCATGATTAGCTTGGGTAAGCATTCTCTTACTGGCAATAAAAGATAAGGCTGTCATGAACAATTCTGCTTATTTGCCTTCTAATTTTACTGTAGGATAATGGAAGCTGATGAAAACCTTGTTGGGCTGCCTAGTTCATGTTGCTGCCAATGAAGAATTGATCTTTATATTCTGGGCTTTAGCACTGATTATTCTTTTACAGCTTTCCTTTGCAGTTATATATATTACCAAACATATCAATGGTAGGAAGCTTTTGTTGCTTTTCAGCCTACATCTGACTGTTCTTAATTCCAGTCTATTAACATAGTGACAACCCCTCACACCTCTGTAAATATTTTCTCTTTTTCTTGATGTCAACATCCAGGAACAGGTACAACACTTGTTCTGTTGTCTGTAATATCAAACCACATCCAGTGTTGCAACCTCTTTCTCAGAAATTTTAACTTCTAATAGAATAATTTTAAAAATTTAAGCATTTTCTAGATATGAACAGATTTTGGTTAAGAAGCTGGTAACTCTTCCATCTATCTTGCTGTGGTATGAGGTTCCTCCATATCTGTTAGGGATGCCTATTTACGTTCCAACATCATAACCAAGTGTTTGCTTGCTGGCTTAGCTATCTTTAGCTACCTTCATTGTTCAACAGATCTCTGAAAGTTACCTTAAATGTTTAGGAACCTCTAGGAACAGAAAACAAAATATCTTACCAACTGTGTCTGGCTACTGGAGCAGAAGAGAACCCTAACTATACCTGCCCAAGTTACTAATTTACAACACTCAGAATAAGCCTACACAGAGCTGTTTATTTTTATAATAATGAGGGTGTTTTTAAAATAATTAATAATTAAAAAGGGTATGTCATAATAGTTATGAAAATTAGGTACTTTTGGCAAAATTGCAGAGAAAGAAAGAAGAAGGGAAGGAGGGAGGGAAGGAGGNACAGAAAACAAAATATCTTACCAACTGTGTCTGGCTACTGGAGCAGAAGAGAACCCTAACTATACCTGCCCAAGTTACTAATTTACAACACTCAGAATAAGCCTACACAGAGCTGTTTATTTTTATAATAATGAGGGTGTTTTTAAAATAATTAATAATTAAAAAGGGTATGTCATAATAGTTATGAAAATTAGGTACTTTTGGCAAAATTGCAGAGAAAGAAAGAAGAAGGGAAGGAGGGAGGGAAGGAGGGAGGGAGG
>VXBA01005924.1:115096-134007 GCA_013399895.1 Serilophus lunatus
AGAAAGAAAGAAAGAAAGAAAGAAAGAAAGAAAGAAAGAAAGAAAGAAAGAAAGAAAGAAAGAAAGAAAGAAAGAAAGAAAGAAAGAAAGAAAGAAAGAAAGAAAGAAAGAAAGAAAGAAAGAAAGAAAGAAAGAAAGAAAGAAAGAAAGAAAGAAAGAAAGAAAGAAAGAAAGAAAGAAAGAAAGAAAGAAAGAAAGAAAGAAAGAAAGAAAGAAAGAAAGAAAGAAAGAAAGAAAGAAAGAAAGAAAGAAAGAAAGAAAGAAAGAAAGAAAGAAAGAAAGAAAGAAAGAAAGAAAGAAAGAAAGAAAGAAAGAAAGAAAGAAAGAAAGAAAGAAAGAAAGAAAGAAAGAAAGAAAGAAAGAAAGAAAGAAAGAAAGAAAGAAAGAAAGAAAGAAAGAAAGAAAGAAAGAAAGAAAGAAAGAAAGAAAGAAAGAAAGAAAGAAAGAAAGAAAGAAAGAAAGAAAGAAAGAAAGAAAGAAAGAAAGAAAGAAAGAAAGAAAGAAAGAAAGAAAGAAAGAAAGAAAGGAAGAAAGAAAGAAAGAAAGAAAGAAAGAAAGAAAGAAAGAAAGAAAGAAAGAAAGAAAGAAAGAAAGAAAGAAAGAAAGAAAGAAAGAAAGAAAGAAAGAAAGAAAGAAAAGAAAGAGTAAAGCAAAGCAGGGAGCAAAAATTTCCAGACAGATTTTTGGGAGGAGGTTTAGTATGGAGGGTAAGTTTTATCTGTACGTTAAATATTTCAAGGCACTTCTGCTGGGGCAAAAGATAAAGGTGCCATCCCTCAAAGATTACTGTGCTTAGAGAGGCAAAAGTGTAACTACTCAGTCATTTATACATGTTTCCTACCTGAGACAGTACCAGATGGTGCCTTGTAGTCTCAGGTTAAACATTGTGCGAGAGACCTGGGCTAGGAGCCAGACCCAGTTCACAGCCAATTGTCAGAAAAGCAATGCTGAACCTTACACAAAATTCACAAGCAGAGCTCTTGGATTTTCAGCAGATATCTGGTATGCCTTTTCATATTTATTTGCTATAAGGGTTCAAACTGAGCCAGAATGTGGCATTGAACCATACCAGTTTTCTCTGGTATAGTTATCAATTTCTGCAGAATACAAACTTTTATGAGAAAGAAATCTCGTGCTTTTACTTTTTGGGATGAGAGTTCCAGGCAGGTAGCAATACAGAGCTGAGTCTCCAAACAAATAGATTGAAACAGTGCCTTTGGGAAGCAACTGTCCCCTTGCTGTACCACACAAATAAAAAGCGAGAAACGTATTGCTGCAATTCTATTTTCCAAGAGCTTGAACAAATGAAGGGACTCCCCACAAATTCATTTTCCCGTGTAGAGAAAATTGCTTTTGGGTCTACCACTCTGTGACTAGAGTCCTACTGCCCCCTATGAAACAGGACTTTGATTTAATCTGCTTCTAAAGTGCATAGTCAGGTTAGAGGTTATGTGTATGCACTGTGAAGGTGTCAGAGTGACAGTGAGATGGTTCAGCATTTAACTCTGTAGAAAGGAGAATATTTTGCTTTCACATCAGTAGGATGTTGACTCTAAAGAACAGTGATGTTTTGGCCAGAAGTATTCGCTGTATCACCAATTACAAAAAGAAAAAATAAAATAAAAAAAAAAAGCAACTAGGCTTTTCTGAGACTTTGAAAATAGGATTAATGAAAAGCTTAGAAAAGTATCAGCAGCTTCTCTCCTACACATGTATGCACACTCTAATAGAAATTTATCCAACCAAACAAAACACAGTCATTATGATTTAAGAATAATGACCTTTCCCCAGTACTCACACTCAGTGCATGATTATCCAGTGGAATTCCAATACTGAATAAAGTCAGTAAAAGAGTACTGAACATTTCTGAAATGGAGGTGATGCACATAGACATTTATTTTTTTTTTTACTAAAATATTTTCTAATAGTATTTTTATTTAGAAATATGTATAAAACACTTCTTTTTTTCTTTACAGTATTTAGGAATAACGTCTGATTTTGCCTTCTTGCTGATCAAGTTCAAATACTAAGTTTTCTCTTTACGTTATATGAGAATATCATTGAAATTGAAGCATACTAAGTGTAAGAATCGTCATTGCTGAGCTTTTCCATTTATGCCTCACGTAATAAAAATCTTACACTGTTTCAACAGTATGGCTATTGGGCAGGACCACATATTGAAGAGAGTAAAACTACTCTACTTTAAAAGAAAGGCTGTCATAGAAATTCTGTTCTTTAAAGTAATATCAGATGTTCATTGCTACATACCTTGAGTCATGCAATATTTTCCTATCTCCTTCTTTCTCCTTTTTGAGTGTCTGCTGCATCCGTTTTGTACAATACTTCTGATGGAGCCCAAAGCCAGGTAATCTGTTCAAGTAGCAGATTACAGTCTGAACTAAGGTTTTTGTATAAGCACGTCTAAACAAAAATATACATATATATATGTGTGTGTATATGTGTATACACAATATGTATGCATGCATGTGTGCATACATTAAACAAATATATTAAATTCCCTCTCAAATATTTTTTCCCGTTCTCACTATTTGACTATCAATAAAATGATCTAAAAATGTTGTCATAATTCTTGCTAACAGATACTTGACAGATTTTATAGTGCATACTTAATTTATCCAATGTCTTGCATAGATTAGAACTTCCTAAAATCAGGTAATTAATAAAAAATGCCCTAAGCACATGGCAGAGATTTACAATAGTTGCATTCACAATAGAACTGTGCTATTAATGGAGACAATCCAATCAGAATGGATGCCCTATTGTGTTAAGTGCCGTACAATCATGCCGTAAAAGACAGGCCCTGCTTTGCAATGCTTGCAAGTTAATTAGCTATAACAATAGAATATGACTTATTTTCATTCATATAGGGACAATCAGTGCCCACTCAGACTCCTACCAAGCTTAGTAAGGCTCAGGCTAACACTGTTATGCATTGAGACAGGTCTCCACTGTGAACTATCAGGCACATAAGCAAGCATAATGTGAAAAAAATAGAACAAAAAAAAGGGTACAAAAAGTGATAGAGTATCACAGAACGTACTTAGTAATTTATTTTGACAAGGATAGTTGAAAGAATTTATGAAACTTCATAGTAACAGCAATTAACATTCAAGTAATGAAGACTTGGAAATGTGGGGTCTTCGTTATAACAATCCACTAAACCTTTGATTAAAAGATTAAAAGAGTTGAAGCTTCCATTTAATTTACTTCTTTACATTGATAAATTAATTTTGTTTGCAGATTAATATGTTGAGAACTTCCCATTGTAACTTATTGCCCCTGGCTCTGTAATATAAGATAATTCAAGTCTACATCCTACATATCATTTTGCATGCAGTAAATGTTCTTGCAACTCTGGTAGACTCTGGAAGACAGAATTAGATATCTAAATTTCTTTAAAGTCCTAGTTTTAACTCCGTTTTTAAGTGAATAAGCTGTGCTTTTTCTCACTTTTCTGCTGGTACCAATACCCTGAACCTCATACCCTGCACCCTCACATGCAGTGACATAGAAATGGATAGATGAGGCTATACTGTTGGCTAAATCTGGAGCTTATGTTGTTTACCTAGAGCATGACTACACAGGGCTTCAGTCTACTATGATCAAATAGATTGAAAACATTTCTTCAAGAAATGCTAAGCAACATAGAAGTTACTGCATGAAACACAAAGTTTGGCAATATATTGCCTAATTCTTTTTATCAGAATATCAATAATGACCTTCTGTATATAGGATACGCCTTTTAAAAAGGATTGGAAAAAATCCCACTTTCCAAACAGGTAAGAAATAAGCTTCTAACCTTTTAACTTTCAAAGTCATTCATTGTATCTGCAGCCAATCTTCTTGGACATCTGTTCTCCATATAAACATATCAAAAAAGCTAGCATATATTTTACCCTATTTAAATCATTAGGACTCCTCTCTGAGTTTGGATGACAACTCAAATGCATTTGAGCTGAACAGTCAGTACTTCCATGGGAGGTAATGTGTTAACTGGGAAAACGTCTGCTCACAGGCACATCTGTAATGATGACTGTAAGCTTCTAATAAGTGAAAGATCTGTAAAAGTAAATGATCCATACATGTTCTTGAAGAAACCTTGCTGTCACTAAGATTGTCCTCTGCATGGATACATCAATAGTATAGTAACAAATTCTGTTGCAGATCACTTCATCTTCTAGGTTATGTGATAGAGAGAGACAGAACATATCCTGGAGTGCAGGATAGAATGGTTTCACAGAGGAAGCCATCATCCATCTAGATTTCTAAGGGAAAATAAATAAATAAATCCCCTGTAGTTTGAAATCCACTGTTTTACTGGCTCTGATTTTGTGCATACTGAGATGATGTCAACAATCTATTTCTGTACACAATCATAAAATTCTAGCTGTGCCTTACTAAACAGTATACACTGTGCATTACTGATATATTTTGGTTATGTGATTGATTAATTTTCAGTAGAAGAAATGCTTTTACAAATCTAGGGATTTTTTTAATTACTGAATAGGACTTAAAGGTTTTATAGGAAATATAAGACTTGGACAGTTTTTTTTAATCTTGGAAAAAGTTCTTCCAACTTTTCATAAATTTTGTAATTTTACAATTTGTGGGGTTTTTTTCACATTAATTTTTTTTTTTACTTTTTTCATATTTGGCTATTTTATTTGCAGTGTATTGCTATACCAATACTTCAGGTTCAGACAACCACAATTTAGAGGTTAGAGCACTATTTTTATTTTTCAATACATTACAAATCTTTCTTTCATCACATAACTGTTGATTCTGTTGTTTTGATTTTTTTATAGAACAGTTGGCATTTGTGATATTTATGAAATTTTAAACAGCTGCTGTTAAGTGTGTCAATACCTTATTTTGACCATAAACTGCAATAGGCAAGGAAAATTATGATTAACTGCCATAAAATGCAGTCAGAGACATATTATCAAAGAAAAGGCTTTATTGTCTTCATATGGAGCATCTAATTGCAAGTACTCTCAAGCACACTACAGCAGCTGTTTCATTAAGCAAGGTCTGATTCTGCACATGGTAGAAGAATTAGCAGGCAAATGCTGAGGTGAGCATTCTCCTTGAGTCCCATAGGACTACAGTAGTCACTTTGGATGGGATTCATGTCACTTAACTGCAGCCCTTGAAAAGTCAAACTTCTAGCCTAAGTTATCTAAGCTGCCACAAATGGCCACAAAGTGTTGCGCACAAGGTTAGTGGGATTCATCATGCCCTGAAGTAGCTGTATACAGTAGCCTGGTAAAGCTCAATACTCAATTGAGATATTTTCAGTCTCCACCGGCTGTCAAGGAAGTCTTCACAAAAACATGTACCTGCACTGTCTTAATTCAGGAATGGCATTCATTAGATCTTAGTACTTCTATCGTTTGCTGATAATACTATGGAAACACACATATTTTGAGAGAGTTTGAGGTGTCGGCTTTGCTATTTACCCTGAATCTTCAGAGAGAGAGAAAAGATGAATCATGCACAGTCTCTTTCAACATCTACTAATATCTTTTTTGATCTTGCTAATTTTACATCATCAATCATTACGTTAATGAAATTAACTAACTAAATAGAATTACAAATCAGATATGAAATACCAGGTATTTTTCTCTCATTGTGTAAGTGAGAGGAGATGTTTCTTCAGGAAGGACCATTTCCTGTGGCTGTAAGATGACAAGATATATTTTTTGCTTTTTTTTATATAGGTATACATTTGGAACAATCTTAAGACTGTGTTAAGAGCTGAGACAAAGAAACAAAAATATGCAAATAAATATGCATGTTACATTTTACAGCACAATACACAACTGGACTAGGAACTGTTCTGCTTTGAAAATTTCTGAGATTTCAAAAAATTCTGCATGAAAGGAGAAGAAGAAAGGAGAGAGGGGATGTCCTACGAAAGCAAGTTGCAAACCCACAATTTTCTGCAGTTACTGCAGAAGACTTGCTTTTAAAAGGGACCTTGAACATTTGTTTCCCCTTTTGTGAATTAAAGACTTAACTATCCCAATAGCTTTCCCTTTCATTTTCTGAGTGTACACAGACTCCTGTCCTGAAGCTCCTAACTGATTTCTGTTGATAGGAATTGCATGTAGCATCCCCTCAGCTTTCTGCTTTCGGTGGCTCATATGCTATAATAGACTTGCTTCCAGGCAGATAGGGACACTGGAAAAGGCAATCTCAATCTCCTCTCTACCATAGTGTTTATCATAGAAAATATGTATGTGAATGCTGAGAAATTTTCATTTATGAAGCTTCCAGTGCATTTTCAAACATGACATTTAACACTGACAATTCTGTGATGTGAGGTGTTGCAAAGAGTTGGACTTGCCTATTTATTGACTAAAATACTTTTCCTCCTAGGTCACACATCAATAGCAAGGGACAAGCTTAGGAAAATTGGCTCTGCAGATTTATGTAGCCAGTGACCAAGCAGTTGTTTCTTGTCTATTCCCTGCTGAAAGGAAGCATGTCTCCTGAGAAGCAAGCCCAATTTCAATTCCAGCTCTACTTTTTAGCTTTAAAACAGGTCCAATTACTGTCCTCCAAGGACCATGACATAAGCATTAACCCAGATGCATGGTACTTTTAATAGTGAATTTTTACTTCTGGATCATTAGGCACTGTATATGGTTAGGTTTGCTCTAATGTGGAATTTCTGAGTGAAGCCAATGTCTTTTAATACTCACTAATCTGTTTTGTTGTATTGGACATCTGCTTGTATCGAGCTAATAATTTTAGGAGAGAAGTATTTGCTTTCCACTTCATCAGTATGCAGATATAACTGATAATTACAAACAACCTATGAGACTATACAGTTAAGAATAATATATAAATTTATTTGAATACAATTCAAGACTTTTTTCCCCCCTTTCTACACAGAACATCATTTGAGGCCACTTGATTTAAGGATCTGTCACCTTTTAAAGCTTTTAAAAAACATTTTTGCTAAAGGTTGAAATTTAAATCTCTGAAACTAAAATCACAAAATGTTTTTTTCACATACCATGTTATCTCAGAAGAGGTTCTGCTGTAATGCAATGCAATATGCATCTATAAAGAAGCTATTTTGATCATTTATTATATGAAGATGAACCCTCTGTTAGAATCACACATCACTAAAAGGAATAGTCAAAAACAATCTCCCCTTAGGATTCAAAATGGTTTTGTGAAGTTTATTACAGAGATACTTTTAAAATAATTTTAGGGAAAGTTATGTGCTCCTTCCTTATCACTACATGACAGCAGCAAGAACTTTACATATCAAAAAACAGTGTGAGGGTCATGTGAACAAAGGAAGACCAAAGCTTTTTAATCTGACTAGACAGAAACTCTCTCAAAGCCATAATGAGGAAAATGCTGGAAAATGCAGCTGCTGCAGCCAGTATCATTAGCCCCACCAAATAAACACTAAGATGAAATCATCTCCTTTTTTTGTCCTGACTAGAAGTAAAAACAGCCCTGTAAGAAGGATTATGCAGCAATGAATTCCCCTCCATGTACTCCAGAAAATATGCAAGAGGTGTGTCTAAAGAAGGGAGACAGAAGAGAGGAAGAACTAAAAGAGAAGTAATAGCAGAGTAATGACATACAGCACTTATCTTAGTACAGTTTCGACTTTACCAGCCTACTGAAAAATACATTTTTTTGCTTTTTTTTTCTTATTCTCTATCTTCAGAGGCTTCTTTTTTTCAGTTGGCTCCTGAGTCAAGGCAGGACTTTACAGAATCACCTTACATGTTGTGAGAGTCATCTCCCTTAACTGCAACCATATAAAAGCTCAGTGTTTCCTTAGACCTAGTCGCTTAGGTTTCTTTGATATGCACCTCCTATAGCAGTTCATCTGCTTCTGAGATAAGTGACTAAACCAACACTAATTAATTACACTGTATTAGTTAGTGCCTGTTAGTGTGAGTTTAACTGACTAAATAGGACACTTGTCTAGGAGATGGAAATAGGAAAGGAGAATGAACCCACCCATACTGCCATGGAGGAAGTCTGTGTGGCACCAGGGCAGATAAAGGCACAAATGGCCCTGGAAATCTGTGATCTCAGATCAAGGTATGTCCAAGTTGAATATAGTGGATTCCAGCCAAATGATGTAATTTTACAGATATTTCACCTACATCCACTTGTTGGCAGCTGCACCATGTGACAAAATAATATGGTCTGTATTTACCATATAATGCCAGTTCTTAAATCATGCATAAAACATATTCAGGACTGAGTTTTAGGTTTCTGGCTGGGTATTTTGGAGCAGGGCCCTTACACACTATGCATTAAGGGGCAGAAAACAGTTTAGGGAGATTTCTCTCTCAGAGAAGACCATCTTGTTTTCCTTAGAGTCTAAGATGTGCAAACTGGGAATGAAAGTTGTGGATAAGAGGACATAATGCCTTTCCATTTCCCTTGAAACAAATTGATAAGTTAATCTAGAGCATATATACATATGCCAAAAAATTACCATGAATCATCTCACTGAAAAAATATTTTGCTTCACAGGCTATACTAATTTTTGGTGTTATCCCTTCATTTGGCTTACAGGCTACAGCAGAAAGTGATTTTGATGTAATAATATAAAGCTAAACACAAAATAATGCAAATTCATTTTTAGGTGCATATATTTACAAAGCAAGTATAGGATATTTAATATCTTTCCCTTTGGCTTTATTTATGAGAAATTAACTCTCTCCATAGCTGAATGAAAACCAAAAGACTCACACAGTGCATTTACAAAACATGTCCTGGTTTTAATCTATGATTGCTTCACAGCACACTTGTGCTTCTCTGAAGTGCTGGGCTTCAGTCACAGACCTGATATAAGCAACACATTAATTCCTCAACCAAAGTAAATATAATTTAAGCCAACTTGTCAAGAGTAGGGCCCAGCAGGCAGGCAAAGTAAGGAATCCAAAAGAGGGACAGATTTCTGGGTATTTCTTTACTAAAAGAGAAGATTAGAAGATAATACGACTTGTTTGGAAGAAATGAAGCAAATTTGATCAGTGCAATTTATCCTCAAAAGTTTATAGTGAGAGGGAGGTTATTCGCTCAACATAAAACTAGTGTCAGTAGTAAAAGCTGTGTGGAAGTGATGTGTTTCATAGCACAGTGTCCATGGTGCAGCTCCTCAACCTGAAAGTAAGCCTTAGGCTTTTTGTACCAAATTGTTAGATTTCTGACACCCATAATCCTGTAAAGCCTGCTCTTATTTCCTCTCTCCTGCCTCTTCTCCCTATCTATTTGTTTTATTCGTTGGATGGGGTGATGTTGCTTGTTTTTCTGCTTCTTGCTAGGACCAAATTATCAATCTACCTGCTATTTACTTGATAAAAAAGACAATGAACACCAGACAGAAGCCATCATATATCAATCTATTATTGCCTCCAGAAACAGAGTTAATCTGCCTTTATTTTTTCTCTCAGAAATAATTTGCCTTGTCAACATAAAAAATAGTAATTAGAGCTCCCTACACCTTATTACAAGCATTAATTTTTTGATCTGAAAATCTAAAGTTAAAGGCTTCATGAAAAAGAAAAACCTTCATTTGATGGTTCACTTGCTTCTCATGTACTGAGAATTGCTTATTGAAATTATCTGAGGTCTCTTTTTTACTGTGACCCTATGTGTCTGAAATCTTCAAATCATCATTCACTTTGTGTCTTAATGCTGTGTTATCATAAGAGGTATAAAAAAGTGTAATAGTTTCTGTTGAATCAGAAGGACAACTAATACTTTGGCATTCTGAGAATGTTGAACATTATAAGCAGGAAAAATAAAGCTGTCATTCTCTTTCTTCTTCACTGCTTATAACTTTGTTTAATATAAATTGATTAAACTGAATTATGTCACTCTGGGGTTTTGACAAAACCTAAATATTATGAGAGATTTTTTTTTTCTTTTCCTAATATAAAAGGACATATGGGGAGGGATTTTAGGGGAAAATATTTTCAAAAGAATATTAGTGAACCAGCCAGGTGCAGGAGTCTTCTGAATTCCTCTTTCCCTGGTGCTGAAGCCCAGCCAGGTGCCCTTTAGGACCCTGGGGGTCCCTCCAACCCATTCCCATGGAGGTGGTTTCTGCTGTTCCTGTTTTCAGCTTCAGCATCTACACTGACAGCGTATTCCACAGACACACACACGTGCACCAAAACTCACATAAATAGACCCCTCAACAATATTTCAGATGCTGGCATCCATCAGGCAATAAGCCTCTCCAGAAGACTGCTCAGGCTGGCAGTTGTGTGCCTCTGTCCCCTGTAACAGGGAGTCAACTCTTATGATAACTCGCCATTTCTTCCTAGTAGTCTTGCAAGCTTTAGAAGTAAGTGAACCACATTCTTTGCCTTGTAGGTACATCTGGCTAACCCTTCACCTTCGAGGGTGGTAAACTTATTCTACAGATGTAAACTCTCGGGCAGGGCAGGAGCCTCACTCTTGGAATCCTCTTGGAACCAACAGTGCCAATCCTTCCCCTTCTCTTGATAGTGGGGTTGGACACTGCTTGCTTCTCTATTGCAGATGAGGACTTTGGCACTTCAAACTGTTGAATCTCAGAGACAGTCCTGTCTTCCTTTTACTTTGGCAAATGCTGCTCTGCCTTCTCGCTTCCCATAACTCCTTCACCTGGCAGTACTGCTCCTCCAGGACAGCTCACCTCTCACAGAACAGAGGTGCTCCTTTCCTCTCTTCCTTTCTCTAGCCTGGGATTTGGACATCTGAATCTATCACCTGAGGCTCAGTCTGCATCATAGCCTTTGCCCTGCCAGGGGCAGCTGCTCCACATCTGCTGGAGAAACTGCTCCATGACATGTTAGCACCGTATCTGTCTGACATTATTACAATGGCACCATTTCAACAGAGACCTCCTTCTGCACACTTTTCTGCACACATTGCTGCCTCTGAGAGTTGTGTTCTGGACCCAGCTCTTATACAGCCCCCTTCTGAGCACCAACTGAAGATACACCAACCTTCCCCAGTAAGGGAGCGGTTGCAACAGCCACTCCAGGCGCTCTGTGTCAATCATACTGAACAGAACCTCCTAGAGCTTCCTTATGCCCACACACTTGTAGTTTCTCTTGCTTCATGCAAGACCCCAGTGTCAAAGCCACATGCTTAACTGGAGAGTATTACTTTTAAAAGTATACATTTAATGTTTTAAAGTTTGTCCAGCAAATTTTTGAAAAGCCTTTTAGTTCTTTAACACCCTAAGATCACATAAAGAGAGAATGCCATACACGTTTTCCCAAGGGATTTTTTCTACTTTAGTGAGAAAATAAACATTCTGGTAAAAGCTTCACAGAGATAACATACAACCAAGGCAGAAGCATTGCACAAAAGCACCCAGTACACACCAAATCACACAGATTAGTAAAATACAGCTCACAAGATACGATACCCAAAAGGGATTAGGAAAAGACTAAAGAGTAAATAAAGGAGGTTAAGAGAAGAAACAGGAGTAAATAGAGGAAAAGACAGGAGTAAAGAAAGAGATTAGAATAAGAGAAAAATCGGTCCATCACAGTCCTTCACATGGAGATGAATGGTCAGAGAAGAGAAAGAAAAGTGCTCCTGCACTTATGTGGTTTGGCCAGCATGACCACATTCCCCAGGCAAGACTTCTGGGTCATTGACCACTCTGCAGTCCCAGGGAGGAGTGAGAGGCAGTGCAGCCAACCAGAGGTTGTGTCAGAGGTTCCAGGGGGCATAGTGTAGGTGGGCTACAAGGCTGGTCTTTTGACTGACAGCTTTGCCTTCTGCACTCTGTGAGCCTGAGGTTCCCATGTGGCTGCAGGCCTGGCCCCTTCCCCCCATTGAGTTGGCTCCAACTCGACAACAAAATACTAATAATAACTGATCCAGTGTCTCATACTTCATCTTTGCCTGACAGCAGCAGGTGTCCCTCAAGTTTCTCATAGGATTCTCAGGTGCTTCCCAATCACCTTGCAGTTTGTCTCCAGAAGGTCCAGAAGCAGAATCCAGGTACTGCTGCTTAACTGCAGCATCTGCCAGCTGCCCCTGTTCACTGCATTCTCATACATAACCCACACTCACATACACCTCAAGTGTTAGGAGGTCCTACCAATTATACATGCCTGGATCCTGGCCACTTTCATAGGCACTGGTCCAAGCCTTGAGACTTCCCTGGTGCAGGACTCCTCCTACTTAGCAGCTAGTCAGGCTTAAAATGTGCTAGGAAATGACACATGCACACTTATGTACAAAGGATTGTATCCTTACCTCTTCAGTTCCTGACACATGGATTTATAAGTCCTTTCAGTTCAGCCTGCTTCTTGCAGACCTTGCACCATTCACACATAAAGGATAGAGAGTAAGTTTACACATAACAAATGGTTAGTTAAAAGATTAATAAGAAGATAGGCAGCTGGGCCCCTCATTCCTCGCTTCTCCATTTCCTTGTGCTTGCTTTTTGCCAGTCTACCCTGATCCTTCCCTTTCTCCACTGTTGGCCTTTCTCCTGAACACTCTATACAATTTTAACAAATTATCACAAGCCCACTTTAGTATCTGATAAGAGTGATACTAGTCTTGTTTTTTCTTTCTTATCAGTTACAAGTTCAGATTGACCCTCTTCAAAGTTATCTCTGAGCAGTGCATTTATTAAACTTATGTCTGAAGGAGTCCAGTCTTTGTTGTCTTCATTGTGAATTTCCTAGATAAATGTTATTTCTGTTATAGTGAAGAGTTCTTAAACAAGCAATTCAGTGAGTGAGATGCTCTCTGACTTCACATACCTGTACAGCTTTAGGTAACTCTGTGTTCTAGAAGAGATCTTTGCCATCTACAATGGGCAAGGCAATGGTGCAGTTAACACACTGTTAACTGTGGGCATGGAAGCCTTCTTTAATATGGCAAAGCTACAAGCTTTGGATCCTGTCATGTGAAAGGAGAGGGTTTGCCCGACCCTTTGAGAGGGGAGACTTTTTCTCCACCCTTGCTGATTTATTTGTTTGTCAGTGCCTCAGGGGAGTCAAGACCCTTTGTGTCCAACCAGACTGTCAGCATCATGTAAGGAGACCCTTCATCAACAGATTCATAGGTCTGACGGCGATTTAACTGCCCTTGGCAGGGAGGCTGAGTGTAGTGTTTTTACCACTATACCACTAGGGGGTGTGCAACAGTGATGAAAGACAGAACAGAATTCAACAGCAAGTAACAGATTTATTGTCTAGGGCTCTAACAAAAAACCTTATGGGATCCTGAGACACTACACTAAATACACACAAAGTAACACCCGACAATGTCACGCAATAAACAAAAAAACCAGACTGTTTCTCAAAGCTGTATGGTCAGTTGAGAAGCAGTGGGAAGAAATGGAAAGCTGCCTTGCAGATGGTAGTCTCCTGGCCCTCGAAGCCCCTGCAGGATAAAAGATGGTGAAAATCAACCCCTCCCAGGAACACCTGAGTGGAAAGCTATCACTTGCGGTTTGGCTGGGTTGTCTCCAGCTGCCACAGTTGGAGCTCCGATGGCGCCACGCTGCTGCCAGTGCTGATGGAGCTGAGAGGAAGCAAGCTATGCGATCCAGGAGCTGGAAGGAGGGGAGCCGTGCTTCTCTCAGCTTGGGAGAAAGCTGAAAGTGAGGGCAGGACTTCCATGTTCAGGCTTTTATGCCCTGGAAGTCCTGCAGGAATTCAGCTTCTTCCCAGCCAGGCTGTCCTCCTATTGGCTGGTGGCATTGGGCTTTGCCCTTTTTTGAGATCTTCACTCTACGCAAATTGGCAGTTCCCGCCAAAAACCATGTGGCTGGGGCCTGCAGGCTCCACTAGCCCTGCCTGCGGAGCACTCGCTGCTCGCAGGGACCTGCCATGGGCGGTGGGGGCCGCCTGTAGAGACAGCTACCATCACACACCTCCCAGCAGTGTGGGGAGGAGCCACTGCAGTCACCTCTGGCGGGGTTCTTGCCAGCTACCCACCGGAAGAAGCCATCGCCCCATGCCGCTCTGCACTGCTGTGTCACATGGCACCCAGGTTCCGCGCCCAAGCGACCACCAAGCCCAGCCCAGCTCGCCACAGTGCAGGGCAGACATCGGCACCACAGGTGCAGCCACTGAGCTTTGCCACTGCCCACCACCACTGGCATCCCGCTCCAACCTGGAGCAAGGGTGGCAACAGCAGCCAGAGCCCAGCAGCACCGAGATCGCATGCCGCCCGGAGCTCTCCCTGTGCGGCTACCAGCGAGGGAGGGCGGTGGGTGGTCAGGCACTGCCAGCATGGGAGACCACAGAGCATCTCTGCTCCTCTGCCAATCCATCCAGGCTGCTGCTGTGAGCCAGGGCTCGCCGTGGGAGGAGCAGTGTGCCATGCTGCTGATGCCACTCCATGCTGCCTGCTGCAGCAAGCCAAGACCCACCAGGAAAAACGGAGAAATGGCAGGAGCAGCTCTGCATGCTCTGCTCTGTGGCCAGCTGAGAGGTGCCGCACTGTCACGTGGCCCCCACAAGGCTCCAGGCAGGATCAGGCACCACCGCCTGCTCCAGCCTGGAGTACCCGCGGGCAGCAAGGGAAACCCTGCACATACCGCCTGCAGCCTGCCACCACCGGGCCCCCTGCTCAGAGGACAGGCAGGAGAAGTTCCACAGATTTCCCAGACTTTGGCTTTCCTTCAGGTTTCTGAAAAAAAACTGGTTTTACTAATAAGCAAACAAGTAAACAATACAAACATTTCCCTTCCCCAGAAAAACCCATTTCAAACCTATAATACTGGGCCAACAGCATGGAGATCCCTTAGTGGGACACCGCCAAAGTGTTACCAGCTGCCAGCAACTGCTAGCACCCTAAAGGAATATACGATAGCAAGCTAACAGCATATAGAATAATATTTTTTAATTCTACAAATTGTGACGGGTTTGTGGTTTGTTGGTGATAGGGTCTAGCTGCAAAAATACGTTTAAAGCAATCTGTAGCACTATAAGGCAAGCTCTAGTACTAATAGCAATCATTAACATGCATAGAGTATAATTTTTACCCTTCAGGCATCCCTATAGGGGGACAATCCCAATGGTTCTGGTGGAGTCCTCCAATTTCCCCCCTATGTCCAACTTTTTATACTATTTCTTTATGTTTGGGCAGAGCTTGAGTGCCTTTAGTCATAAATACATTTTATTGGTTTAAAGTTCTCTCACCATACTTAGTGTAGGGGGGGTAGTTTTGGCTTGGCATCTGAGGAGATTGTTGGCTCAGCAGCAGAACTCCTTGATCCTTCTCCTTTGGCCGACAGGTACTCTGTGATCTCAAGAGCTTACAAGTACCACAAAGTTCTCTCTTTCTGCTGGGATTTTAACAGAAGGGGGCCATGTAGTCTTCACTTTGCTCCACCCTCCACTGCATCCCTCTGAACAGATGATTATCACTGTATGGTGACATATCAACCTCATTATATCTAGGGAGTGGCCTCTGCCTTCTGCCCTAAGAAGTCTTAGTCTCCTCTAAGTGTTAACATCACCCATCATCCCACAAATGCTTATGCAATTTGGCTGTCTGCAGCAGAGATCAGACAGGAAGCCTTCTGCCTGCTCCATGGGGGCTGTGTTCTCTGTCAGCTGCTGCATACAATCAGATGTTGCATCCCCTCAGCCCCAGAACATGATCCCTCTGCACATGGTTTAGTCTCGCCTGCAACCTCATGTCTCATACAGCAGCTATGAGGAGGGAGTTGTGCTCCCTATGTCTGTCATTTCACCGCTCCCTCTTTTAGAGCCTAACAAGAAAGAGATATTGTGGCAGGAGAGTAGAAATGAAATGGGGTCAGAGGAAGGGGAGAAGGTATGAGAGAGCAGGAGTAGGTGGCCAAAGCATGGTCCAGGAATAGAGAAGCGGGATCCAGTAGAGGAAGCAAGCCTGTAGCAGAAATAAGGGGAAAGGAATGGAAGAAAAGGGTGAAGCTGGATTACAAGCTAAGTAAGAAAGGGAGAAAAAATTAAAATCATAACAGGATAAATTAGGAATTTGAACAGAGAGGGATTAAAAAAGAGAATAAGGTCAGGAAAGACTAAATTTTCTAGGACTAATTCCCCACTTCAGTCTGGAATTATGCCCATATTTTTTGGTCTCAACAATACTATCTAGGAAACAGCTGTATAATTCAGTACACTGGTGAAATTCATATCTCATTCTATTCTCATGGTTGCACATTTACTAGTCAATATGAGCCATACACAAACCTTTTTTATAAATATTTAGTTTAACAAGAGAAATATACTACAAGTCCCAACTAAAAATATTTCTTTCAGATATATTTCTTTTTTTCCTCTCTTTTTTATGTGTGACATACGTGGACATGCTTGCAATAGACATCTTTTTGTTTGTTTTGTTTGGTTGTTTGGTTTTCTCTCTTACAATTACTTCCCCTGACGCTTTACTGACCTTTTGAATTCTGTCCATCTCAGCATCTTTGTTTTAGAAAGGCAATCCTCCCAGACAACAGTTTCTCTCCCCCTTCCCCTTCTAACCAAGAGCTGGGTAAATAGATCCATATTAGCAGCAGCAATGCACTGCAATTCACTCACTTTTACCAAGAGCTACCTATTAAGTATAATTTTTCTTTGAGACTTTCCAAGGTGCCACAAGTAAATACTTGAAGTAAATGTCAAGCTGCCTTCCAACTTTCCAGAAAGGACCAGAGAATATTTCAAGGACACTGCAAGGACTATTACCTAATTATATTTCATATGCCATACTACGAAATGGCTGAGTTCTGAAAACGAATTGGTATTTATCAAGGAGGAGATACGAATTTAGTTATAACTATTCTTACATGGTTTTTTTCCTCACAATTTTTTTTTCTTCCCATTAGCTTAAGCCTGGTCTACATAAGGTTTGTTTTGAAATACAGATCTATTTGTAAGTACTATGATTATTGTTATTTTTAGACAGCATAATTCATGCAGAAAAAAAAGACTTGAAGAACTAATATAACAGAAGGTGTATGCATTGAAGTAATGTAGTCCTCTGCCTCTCTATTATTTTAGCTATATTTTACTAATTTAGAGGTATGAACAGAAATACTTTATTGTTTCATTATAGGTGAAATGGTAACTTCTTTAGAATAAATATGTCTTTTGTGGTATCTCAGTGAAAGGCACAGTGCTGAATACACTGAAGTGTCATTTTAGTTTTTAAGGGGAATTAAAGGACAAGCGTTATTAAAAGAAAGTCAGTCCTTTTCACATTGTTAGCTACATCAAATTCATAGGCTATACTAAAAAAATCATAATCAAACTTTGACTCCTTTCCTGTACTCCTTGTGGGGGATTTTTGTTTTGTAAAATGCAAATGTTTCATTCTTGTTATTAAAATATACCCTACCTTTTCATAAGCTAAGACTTAGTCCACTGCACTGTTCTAAATAGAGTATAGGGATTCCCACACAAATTAGTTGAGAGAAACAAGTAGTGCTAATAAAATTAGATTAATCCTACTTATTGTAGGAAGGAATAAAGACTCTTCTCTCTTTCCATTAACAACAGAGAGAACCTAAGTAATTCACCCTGATTAGACAACTGACTTCTAGACGGCTAAAGTTAGATGAGATGAATCCTAACTTTAAACCTCCTGCATCTGTTCTTTCAACTGAATCTTGTCAAGTTATAAACTAAGAGACTAAACTGGATTAAAGTACTGTTTAAAAAGAAAAAGATACCATTACACTACATTATATAAGTTGATTTTCAGCCATATCATCTCATAGGAAAATTTTAATTTTTCATTAAATTCTGCTCTGTCATTATCTTCTTTGTATAATGAGGAGAAGGATACAGAGAAAATCTGACATGAAACTCTGTTACATTTCCCATTCTGAGACATCTTACTTTAAGCACATTACAAAACACAGAACAGAATTTTTTTTCTAGACTTTAACAAAACATTATACAGATTTAGAATTTTGTATTAGCAAATGTTGATTTTATTTTCTGGTTTTTAATTTTTTTAATTTGTTGGTTTTTATTTTCTAGAGAACTGAAAAGTATTGATAAAACCCAGTTCTATAATTTTATTTAAATCTAATATCTCAAATACTGCATATGGATGGTATAAAGTATTTTAAATCACAAGTAGAATGTTATCAATAACTAAAAAAGGCCATTGCTTATTTAATCTATTGTTTTCACAGAAATTTATTCTTTGCTGGTGTGGTGGTTTGGCACCACTGTTTTAATTAAGGGCTAGCTCGACAGTGATGAGAAGACTGAACAGAATTTTGAACAACAGGGAAACAGTTTATTCGTCTGGAGCTCAACTAAAGAAAGATAACAGTTTAAGGGAACTCCAGACTTAACACAGAATTAAACCTGACAGAAACCACGCAAAAGGGAAAAAAGGGGAAAAAAAAACCCAACAGATTAAGGGAACTGCTTTCAAAGGCCAGGCTGGCTGGTCCAGGAAAAGCAGTGGGAAGGAAAAGCCACTTCCTCTTCTCTCTCCTTCTCTCTGGTGGTAGCTAACTCCCAGCCCTTGGAGTCTCTGAAAAATACAACACAGTGAAAAAGTCCTCCCCCCAACCCGGGATGTTATTTGGGGAAAGCTTTTCCACCTGCAGTTGTGCTGGTGTGGCTCCGATGCCGATGGGGGTGGGCGGAGTCAAGCCACGAGGCCTGGGAGTCGGAGAAGGGGAGCTGTGCTGCTGCTCTTCAGCTTACAGGAAGCCAAAGAGAGTGAACTTCCGTTGTTTCTTCAGGCTTTTAAGCTCTCCAAAACCCGCCCGAATCTCACAGTCCTCTTCCCAGCTTCACCCCTTCGGATTGGCCAGCGGTCTGGACTCCACCTCCCCCTTCAAGATTCCCGGCTCCAACAAAATGGCAGTTCCCACCAAAATTTGTGAGCCGATGACTCCCCAGCGCCATGTTTTTACC
>VXBA01005924.1:136477-146615 GCA_013399895.1 Serilophus lunatus
AAGCCTTCACCGTCTCGCGTGAATATCATCGCCTTCTTCCTGGCCAAGCTGGCTTCCTATTCATCCATCCAGTCGGGCCCCACCTCAGTTTCCGGTGTTTTCTCATCAAAGAACTCACGAGTTCAGTTGTTAGGCCCCACCTTTGTTTTCATGGCAGCAGCACCTCAAAGATGCCACAGCGCCAACACGATGCCAGGGCCAGCTCTCTATCGCTCTCCGTTAGCCGCCGTGGTGCTGAAATTCCCGGTCAGGCTGGCTCAGGGCTGCGTGCCGCTGCCCGCGCTCTGGGGTGGAGGTGAGGAGCCGCCGCCCCCCCCCCGGAGGGGCGCTGGGGCTTCCCGTAGCCATGTCCCCAGGCCGCTGCTCGCCCCAGGAAGCCGCTGTGCCCGTGCAGGAAGGGACGGCCCCATGCTCCCGGGAACGGCGGAGGCAGGGCGGCTGGAAACTGCTGCCCAGCCCCGGCCAGGGGTGGTGGGGACAGGGGGCTAGAAACCGCCGCCCTGCTGCCAGGAGCCTGGAGGGCACGGAGCCGCCACCTGGCCCCGGCAAACAAGGAGCTGTTGCCACCCAGCCCCGGCCTCGGAGGCACCAGGACTGGCACAAGTCCTGCTCCGTCCTAGCCAAGGCCACCCCCCCGCCCCGCCCCGGNTCATCCCTCCTCCAGCTTCAGGGAAAGAATTTTGGGGAAAAATTGAATTTTAACTCAGGTAAGTGGGGTTTCTCTCTTACACTCCCTTTCAAAAGCCTTGTTTTTCAAACGGCTACATGGTCCTTAATTATCTATGGCAAAGATATGTTACATTGCCTGTGTGCAAGCGCAGAAGCAGTGTAATTACCAGAGCTAGTGGAGCCATGTTATTGTAAAGGAAAAAAAAGCAGAAATAGGAACCTTAAACAGAAGGAAATTCAGGCAAAATATCACAGAAAAGTTCTCAAGTGTTTGGTTATTTAGATTTTGCTGACCCAAAGAACTGAGTGGTAGCTCATTCACTTGTGTCATTTTAGACAATAACACCATATCGAAAATATAGTTTGGGGAGAGATTTGTCCAGATGAGGTCAGGAAATTCTTGGCTATCTATTTAAAAGCCACTACTGGAAATTTTTGTCACGAAAAACTATGACTGTAATGCTACAACGGTAAAATATGCTTGAATTTTTCATACTTTGTCAAAAGATAGAACCAATGTTAAGAAATATTTTCATGTCAACATTTTATAACTTCTCCAGTCTATAGAAACATAAATAACTGGTTCACATGACACATCTGTTGTTTCAGAAAGCATTATGTTATGTCAGGATGAAAAGCATCTGTAACTTTAAAGGGTTTTATTTAATCTATGAAGTTTTGCTTTCCAAGAATGAAGTATTTTGTCTGTATTCAATGAGAGAGCTATAAATACTTGTTCCATTTTAAGTAGTTGCAAAGATTTATAGATCCCAGTAAGATAAATAATATCTGAAAGTTTCCTTCTAAATGATACTAAAGGTTAATGGTAGTTATAGAAACTTTAAATTATTTTATATCAGTGCTATCTTATGAAAACAAACAAACATAACTTTTGGAACACTTTTGTGGTTCCAGAAAATATATATTCTGACTTTAAATGTTCAGAAGAAAACGAACTCTTAAATCCTGCAGATTCAACTTTCTGCATTAAAATAGTTAGTGACTCTCCATGTACGGACATTTTCTAGATTTCTTCAGTTGGTTCAGATGTTAGCTACACTCTAATATTTCATTTGGCTTGTCATAATTTTGACACATAAGTAGGAAACAGTATTGTTTTCAGATGTCGTTCAAGGGATACGGTGACATTTTCCTGGGGGGTCTTATCTTTCCATTTTTGAGTGGGCATCCTCTACCTAAAGATCTGCAATTAAAATTTGAAGCATGCTTTGGGTCAGTATGGCCTCATTGCTCCTCTTTTTCTTTGTTTAGAATTACAAATGGCCATAAAAACACTATTATTGTTACCTCTGTTAGGTTTTACAGGACAATTATTTTTTAGTATTTTTTAAGTGGAGGGAAAAAATCCCTAAACAATTATTTGTTATCAGATTCTCACTTAACAGAATGAGCTAATGTCTAATGTTAGACAAGTTTAGTTTTAAGATACCAGTATAAAGATCCTCATATAAAAGTTTTTAAAACAGTACTAATGGAACATCCCCAAAACTCAGCCAAGGCTTTTGGCGATTTCTCCCAGAGTCTGAAATATTGACGTGGTGAGTAACCAGAAGTACATCAGGACAAAGCCTTCTCTAAAAACAAAAGGAACATCAAAGTGTAGGCTCATACTTCACGAAACACTTGGCAGCATGTTCCTATGCTCACTCATCTCACCCAGGAGGACTGCTACCTGCGAACATGACCCTCGTGTTTTGTTTCAATATAGCACAGTTATTGACTGTGGTCAATTAAAGGAAGTCTTGCAATGATATTCTTATTTTATTGGGGTTTTTTCAGTTTTAAGAGAGCATTGTTGATCTCAGTCAGGTCAGACACCCTGTCAGAGCCCAGTCTTGACACATCAATGACAACACATATCAGAACAGTCAAAAGCTTACAACACATAATAAACACTGAAGTCACATGTGCTATCCTCTTGTGACCTGAGTGAGATTGTAGGCAATCAGGGATTTGTAGGCTCCATTACTTCCCAAATGTTCAGTTCATCGAGCCCTTGGCAGGGTGTCAAGGACAAAGACTAATCAGTTTTCAGATACTGCTTTTGAAATGCTATGCCCTACACTTCCTTCAGGTGACTCATTCTTTCCATGTTGTCAAGATCCATTGATGAAAGCTGACTACTTTCCAAGGCATCTGACAAGTGAAGCATTCTCAATACATGGATAAAATTATATTGTGCAATCAGTACTCACAGAATATACCATGAGTGATAGGTAAGTTACAGCTTGGCAACATGATACTGAACTTCTCTTCCAGACTGAAGACAGAGCCTTTGAACAGTCAAAGAGATCTTGTACCCAAAAAATAAGGATTTAAGATGTTTCTTTTTTCCTTTTTTATTCTTTTTTTTTTAAGAGCAATAGCTATCCTACTCTTTGAAGGTAATTTGAGTAAAAAGTTCAGTGACATTGCTCATAATACAAAAACTTGAATACCAATTCAGAAGCAGTTAAACTTTTTTGAGTTTTAAATTTTGTACTTCAAGTTTTGTTTGTTTTCTTAATGTCTATTTGTTCTTGAACATTTCTAAGCTGAGAATGGCCTTCCAGAGTTTTTTAGTGTATGGTTTTGCTATTGAGTTTGACGTGTTTTTCAATCTCCCTCCCACTCTTCNCTGATAATTCTATGTTATGCTCAGCATAGGGTTCAAATGGGATAAATAATGGAAATGCGTTCAGATATGAGCAAGGACAGAGGTGAAGAAGGTGGTCTTTAGAGATCCTAAATGATTCTATGAGTCTAAGATCAGAGCTTCAGACTTTTCCTTTTGTAATTAGAATGCTGTTTTGTCAGTAATGCACATCATGGAGCCAGAGGTAAAAGAATGCAAGAGCACTGGTCTGCTGCTCAAAGATAAATGCATTCACCTGGAATGGGGTAGGAAAAATTTTGTGTGCCTCTTTTTAATATGCCCATTTTAAAATGAATATCATAGAATCACAGAATCATAGAATGGTTTCATTTGGAAAGAACCCTAAAGATCATCTAGTTCCAACTCCCTGCTATAGTCAAGGACATTTTCCAATAGGCCAGGTTGCTCAAAACCCCAACCTGACCTTGAAGACTGCTAGAGATAGGATGTCCAAAACTTCTTTGGATTACCTGTTTCAGTGTCTCACCACTCTCACAGTAAAATTCTCACTAATATCTCATATAAACTTACTTGCTTTCAGTTTAAAGCCATTCCCCCTTTTCCTATCAATACATGCCTTTTTCAAAAGTCCCTCCACAGCTCTCTTTTAGCCCCCATTAGAAACTGCAGAGTTGTAATAAGGTCTCCTAAGAGCCTTCTCTTCTTGAGGGTGAACAACCCCAGCTCTCTCAAGTTGTCTTCATAGGAGAGGTGCTCTGTACCTCTGATCACATTCATGACTCTCCTGTGTACATGTTCCAACAGGTCCATGTCCTTATTCTATTGGGGTCCCCAGAGCTGGATGCTATCCTTCAGATGAAGACTCATCAGAGCAGAGCAGAAGAGCCACTTCTTTCAACCTGCTGACCACACTGCTTTTGATACAGCCCAGTATATGGTTGACGTTTTGAACTGAAGGCACACATTGATGGATCTTGTCAAGCTTCTTGTCCACCAACATCCCAAGTCCTTTTCCTCAGTTTTGATCTCAATCCATACTCTATTCAGCTAGCATTTGTGCTTGGGATTGCCCTGAACCTTGTGTGAAACTTTCAATTTCCTTGTTGAACTTCATGGACCCACCACTCAGGCCTGTCAAGGTCCCTCTGGGTAGAATCGCTTCCCTCTAGCATGTTGACTGCACCACACGGCTTGGTATTGTCTGCAAACTTATTGAGGGTGCACTCAATCTCACTGTCCATGTCACCCACAAAGATGTTCATCAGTGCTGATCCCAATACTGACCACTGAGGAACACCAATCATGGCTGGTCTTCACATAATCCATGTACTTCATATACACCTCTACTGTATGCAGCTCCATGAGGAGCGAATGGGGTTTGAAACTTTCATCATGCAAATAAGAGAAGATTCCCTTTCCTCCTTCCCCACTTTCTCTACATGCATATAATGTCTGTATAAGTTTCCCTCCTTTTCAAAAGGTTTCCCATGCACAGGGAGCACAAATGTCTGTGGGAAGCCCTGGAAAAAGCAAAGGTATCCATGCATGTATTTAAGTATTCTTTAAACTAAGTGAAGTAACACCCAAGAAACAAACTGTTTTCTCACAAGCACCTGATCAGTAAATAAACATATGTGAGGCGTTGTTTTTTAATGTAGTTGTGCAGTATATGTTTGCAAATGCAGGACTAAACCATATGTCAACGTTTGCCTTAATGTACTCCTGGAGGCTACCTACGCAGGAATCAGTCAAATAACTTCAAAACAGCTATAAATACGTGCACCTCCCATTACATTTCACAGTTATATGCACAGTAGCTGCCTGGTGCACTGGGCTTAATTTACATATCTTGCCTTTTGCAAGCTGAACATAATTTGGTACACTGTTTAAAGTTTATTATTCCAGTATCGTTTGATGTTCTAATTCACTTTGTTTGCCAGCATTTAATTTGCTACTAATCTTTTACAGAGTTAAGTAAGGATCATGGTAGCCTCATTTTCTGAAGACTTCTGTAACAAACTTGGGTGCTAGCTCAGTTTAAAAGGAAGTTAGGGTTGCAGTTCATTACAGAACAGTGAGCTCCAGCTCTATTGAATTACTGACAGGGAATATTTACAGGCTACAGCCATAGACTTTACCCTTCAATCAATGATGGTCTAAGGAAACACTTCCTGAAGTTTGTTAATGCATTCTGCTAGCCTGACAAGTGGGTGTAAGCAAATTCTGCCAACTTCAGTACCTTTCTGGGTGCTGCTTTGAGGCCAACAAAACAACCAACTATTTTTTGTGAATGAACAACTCATCAAAACATATGAGAACAGGTTTCAAACATAGCAAAGCAATTGGCATGGTCATTTTAGAGTTAATTAGATTCACAATGGTATTTTATTCAAGCCCCCTAGACCAAGGGCCATCTGCATAACAATATAACATGTCTTATAGCCTCCTTATAACTCTACAGAAATGTGTATTAATGACTCTCCCTTTACTGTGTCTGTGAAACAGAGCATTTCAATAAATATGAATAACATGCAGGAAAATTATGCACTCAATAGACTGTGTTTTTACATTCCATTATATCTGTTGCTGTCCTCCACCTTTTTATTTTAACTTCTTTTTATCATTTTGGATGTCACAATCATTGCTTCTTTTGAAAAACTGTAGTAAAAATAAGGGACCAGAGCTCCAATGAAGTAGCACCACTGTAAGCAAGAACAAAAGTGCATATTTCTCTTTTCTTTACTCTCTTATATGTCATGGCTTTTTCCTGAGACATAAAGTGCCTTGGACTTCAGGGAGTAAGTGTATCTTACATTTTTCTCTGTATCTTGCAAGTATATATGAAAAATAAGTACCATATGCCAGTTTATTTCTTTTACTGGTGATGGCTGGTGGGTGGAGTTCCAGCTCTCTAGGTGGCAGGAAAGAAGGCGTAAGTGCCAGAAAGGCGCTGCTTATGTCTGCTAGCAGTAAATTACCATCTCCTTGCTCACCAGTTACTACAGTAACCAGGCCAAAGAAAAAAAAATGAGACCAGATCTTTTCTTTAGCTGCCTATGGAGTTACATAGCTGTGGTGCAACTTCATTATAGGTTTCTGTATGAGCAAACTCCAGCTCGTATTGCCAGAGTGAATTTTACAAAGAGGTGGGCCATGATGAGGGACAATATGCGCCATGACAGAGAGTCAAGTGGTTCCACATATTGTTAAAGACATTTAAGAGTAAAATGGCTGGGAAAATTGGGTGAGGGTTAGTATAAATGTCATAGCATCATTTGCTCAAAGCCATGCAGTAGATTGAATATGTCATTATTTGTACCATTATTGCAGTGAACAATTTTCTAGAGTGAGAAATGCAGTAATTTACACTTGAGTTTATTTCTGTCTGGAGAAAAACTCAGACACTGCAAGGTAAACCCTTGGATTATTCACTCTGATTTGAATTTTATTTAGTTCCAGAAACAATTACTGCTATAATTTCAAAAGATAAATCCAATAATCAAGTAATAAATTATATAGAAGAATTTTTACTTTAAAAAATGCATTAAATCTTGCTAGATAACTGAAATAAGCAGGACAGATGGTTAAATATAAAAAAATAATGGACATATTTTGACTAGTATTTATGCAATTATAGTAATTTAGATATCCTTTGCATTGAAGAAAACTAAACATACAAAGCCATAATAGCAAAGGTCCAAGACATCAGAAGACAATATTATTGTTCAGACAGATTAAAAAAAAAAAAATCACTGATTGTGTTTTCCAGAATTTATTTACTAAAATTAAGCAATTTTTATTCTAAATCAAATATATTAAAAACCAGTTCTTTAGTGTAAATTATCTGCACATAGTTGACATAACAGCTTTAGTACCATAAGCATTATTTATCAGTAATAAAAATATTTCTGGTATTCATGACAACACAGATCTGCACACCGCTCCAGCCAGTACCTTGGTGTTTGAGCTAGCCTGTGACTCCTGCTCTGAAACTTATGTCATCCTCTTTGTTGATAGTTAGGCAAGGAAACTCACAAATTTTATTTTTGTTGGAGTCTGTGGAGAGCTTAAGTTCTTTTAAGGGCCTAAAAAGAGGAGAGGAGATGCTGCTTATATAAATTATCTATTTACCTCTCCATTGACAGCATAAGGAACTGGTAAGATGTAATTAGTCAAGACTCACTCCATCTAGTGATTTGCATTCAGGTTTATAGTTAAATAGCAGAAAGATCTATAGAAAGAAGACTTAACTTTTTCTGATCTCTATTTCCAGGGAATACTTTACATTTTCTCTAAAATAAAGTATATGAATATTGTGTGGGCGTGATGATGTACCATCATACCCTTAGGCAAAAACACTATCTTGTACGCATCACTGGAAATTAAAAGATTTGTAGTCCAAATCAAGTTCAAATTTTCTAGATCCTGTGGTGGATTTTGGAAAAGTGTAGATGATTTGCCATCCAAATTTGGATGTCAAAGGATTGTCGATAGGAGATAGATCATTCTCAACTTGTACAGACTGTTAAGCATAAAAGGAGATACCAACTCTGTAGAGAATTGTATCATTACAGGAACCTTCAGAGATGTGCAAGACTAAAAAAGAGAGAGATGTAATCATTCTCTGCACTACCTAAGCAAATACTTTTTTCCTTTCCCCAGGGTGCATGCATATGTATCAAATTAGTTGACTCTCAACATATATTCTTAAATTTGTAAATTCTTTTTAGATACATATGAAAATATTATCAATCATAATTACTGAGTCATGTCCTAAGGAAGCAGTAGAGAATCAGAAATCAAATCTGAAGCTAAGACGATAAATGGAATTAAAATAAAGTTATGTAATTGCCAGCAACAGATTGCCTGCACATGACACAGAGCCATTAAAACTTCCAAAACTAAATATATGTAGGTTTAATAAAATTTTTAATATATTGTGATTTAGAACTAACTTGTATTTTATTTTGATAAATGCCAAAAAGTAAATTTTCAGATTAGTATTTTCAATTGAAATATCCCCTTGATCTTATCATCATGTTGTTGACTTTTTGTTCTATACCTCCAGCACATTGTTTCAAAATTATAATTATATTTGAAACAGAGTTTAATTTAAAGTCAGTTGTGTCAAATCTACCTTAAGCAGTTTAATTTAGACTCAAATGTATCAAATCTACCTTGTGGAATTTTGCTGTGAGGAAAATCATCTTCTTTGAGACACTGGAAAGACAGGGAATTAAAGACACATAGTTGGAGCTTACTGATGGTTCAGAGGCAGATTTGTGCGGTTGTCACTCATGCATGTGACCATTTCTTTTCATGAATCTTTCTACTGATAATTCCTAGGAGTAAGCCCTTCTCATCATAGATACTGCACAGTCTAGCTATTAACAGCAGAAAAGAGGGCAAGTCTAGCATCCATGCCCTAAGAGCTGTGCCATTACATCCTGTAGATTTCTTGCTGAATAAGATGTAGCCCAATGTAAAAAAAGATAATTCTGATCCAGTAAGGGTGCATTTATGCTATTTATCAAATGTAAATTCATGTCAAAAGATCAGATGAGTTCAGGACTGGATGATAGTCAAACTCCCTGCTTATCTGCACTACATGCAGGCCAACTCATGGTGACATCCAGATATAAAAGAAATTTTAGGGCATTTACAGATGGATAGAGACTACCTTAGATGACACAGACATAGTCTGGACACAGGCACAGACACAGCTACACTACAGGGATTGATTGGTTGATCATTTGGATTATTAGTAGTCCCATTGCCACAGTCCAAACCATCCACCCTAGAAATTTTGCTGCACATCTATAGTGTTCTTGTAAAGACACTGATGGAACCAGAGAATATGGGATTTATAGACATTTATATTTTTCTGAAAGTAGCAGGTGAAGACATGATGGTCTACTGCTGACATTATTGATGCCAAAGTAACTGCAGTGGAGTTATACAAGTCCGAGGATATAGAAGTAAGCCGAAGTTTACTTACAGGAAATATTTTAAGCTGAACGTTAAATATTTAATTATATATTTATTTATAGCACTTTTTTATTTGGGGGAGGAATAGATTTTTTGTTGACAGATGAATAAAACTTGTAACAATATATTTGCAACAACAGTTTTCAATTGGCAAAATAAATTTTGGGGTTTTAGACATAACTCAAAACAAAAAATATATTGGTCTTTTGCAGAATTTTTCATTTGAATGTGAAATTTATTCTTAATAGGAGAAGGAGATAATGCCATCTCTAGTTCAGTCTTATGTTGGTAACAAACTTGATTTGCCATTCATATGGCAAAGCAGTAAGAAAGAAAGAAAACAGCCTCTATAACAGACACCAAAACAATTAATATGTTCTGTATAAGACATTCGATCCTTTGCATTGAATTCCTTGGCAGAAAATTCTTAATCTGTGTAGTCATGACTCAGAACTGGTCTGGAGAAGGAACAAAATGATTCCTTCTACTCCCTGGAAACAGTGAAAATAAGCTCATAAATACACAGATGAATGGCAGCAGATTTCTTGTTTTCTTGGATCCTTGTGGACCGTGAAGACTGATTCCTTGTTTCTTTGTTAAGATGGTCTGGAGTGACTGGAGTGACTGGAGTTCCTGCTCCTTCCAAGAGCCATCTGTCTATTAGAAGGTTTGAGGCTCATGAAATCAGTTCTTAATTGTTTCAATGAATTGCAGCAGCTGAAAAAGTGTTTTTTTCCCTTTATTTCTATTCAAGATCTCATGGGGATAGCTCATTATTACCCAATAGGAAAAACAACCATTTCTCAGGACTACTGGAGATTTCATATCTCATTAAAAAAAAAAAAAAAAAAAAAAAAAAAAAAA
>VXBA01005924.1:146639-166580 GCA_013399895.1 Serilophus lunatus
AAAAAAAAAAAAAAAGGCATTCTATGAAAAAAGCCACAAACAACAAAGAAGCACATCGCCCCCCTCCCCCATAAAAAAAACAAAACCCAAAACAAAAAAAACCCCCTTAATCTTTGTTGCTAGTTCAATTTTTATATCTCCTCTCCAGTGCATTCACCTCTATTTTCCTGTTGTCTATTCAGATTTTGCCAGGATGAATATCAATCACAACTCTCATTTCTTACTTACCATTTTACTGCAGTGTGCATGTCCTGTTCCATTGCTATCCTACTGTAAACCACTCGTCTGTGTATTTTATTTGTTCATATTAATGGACTGAAAGAAAAAAAAAAAATCAGGAGAGCATAAAGTAACAAATTCATTCCCGTGTCGGAGGATTTCCAAAAGCACCCACTTGCCTAAGTCACTGGTAACTCAGAGTCCACATCCAACTGCCCTTCACTGTGATTCTAAGTATTTCTAAGAACAAAAGGGTCAGATTTACAAAGGTCTTTAAAGGCTTTGAATTTCATATAGATGCTTGGTAGGATTTTCTGAAAGTGTCTTGCTAGTCCGCTCTCATTGAAATTAATGTCTCTGAAATCAATAAAAGTTAAATACACTGACATTTCTGAGGGGAGCAAAATGTAGTCAGGTATCTGCATATTTAAGCACCCCTTCTCTCTCAGACACATTCTAAAACCTTGCTAAGAAGTCAGGTCATATACATGCTTTTGAATGTGTTATCTTATTTCACTGGTTTAAATCCATTTTGGACTATTGTTGAGCAGCTGCTGTTTTGACTGTGGTTATCATGGCCTGAGTGCATATTAGCAAAAGCTTTTTATTTTTAATCTGCATGGTAAGAAATTTCAAACCACCCTGTGAATGGGGAGCCTCCAATGGCAATTGTTAATGTCACTTGTTTCTCATAGAAAGAGCTCTTTTTGAAAACTGCTGAGGCTTAAATTCAGATCACTGTATCACCTCTATACTTCCTGTCTTCTCTATCTTGTCCTGTATGAGCAACTTTCTACCCACTGCTATTTCCTCAAGAGTGCTTTGTGTTTGTATGCTCCAGTAACAATGAAATTTTTCATTGTTACCTTTTAGTCCAAATGCTTTATGTAAACATTAAGCCAAGAAAGGCGGAGGCGAGGTTGGTGCTCTATGCAAAATGCAGGAATATGAGGGTTAATTTCTTAAGGAATAGTGAAATGGAATAGTGAAATAGAATAGCAAAGATGCTGCACTGTGAAAGCATAGACAAAAAGATGTGAAAAATTTAGTTGCACATGAAATCATAAAGGCCTTTAGAGTCATAAGTTTTCCTCTAGGCTGTTCATCTGTTCATTAGACTTGTATGTTCAACCATTGGTATAGAGATGAACACAGAAACCTGGAATTGCTGGCTGCCTCTCAGAACTGGACACTTTTAGCACCAACAGAGTTTCTTCAACCACTGATTCCTTTTGGTCAACAGTCTTGGTTTTATTTCCAAGAATACAGTGTGCATTTAGAAAATCATATGACAGACTCATAAACCTCTAGGATGACAAGGTAATTTCGTGCATTAAAGAATTGTTCTCTCCACACAGGGGAACAATACCTCATTTCACAAGTGTGGAGGAGACATCTATGGCTCAAGTATACTTCTTTTTGTTTCAGCTTTGAATTGAAAGAAGATGAGAAGAACCTAGTATTTTTCTTCAGTTCTTCCTATTTAGAGGGAGACACTTTCCTTTAAAATGAGTCAGTGATGTAACTTAAGGCAAGAGTCTTCCATGTGTATTGGCTATCATATAGTGAGCTATAAGAATCTCTAATTCTCCTCCCCTTTTCTGCAATAAACAATGAAAGTGGGGCTTAAAATTTACCACATTCTAGCTTGTTTGCATTTTTAATTTTCTAGTGTATACTGACACCACCCTCTAGATCTTAGATCATGATAAAAATTCACAATTCCTAGTAATTACTTCCTGTTAAAGATGATGAATTTTCTAAAATAAATGACAAAATTCTCTTACTGTCTTACTGTGGGGTAAGAAAATTGAGTATAACAAGAAACCCTGTGTTACTGTCTCAGCTCCTACAGTACCTATTTAAAATAAATATGTAAAATAAGAATTACGCTCTAATCTCTCTAAATATCTGTGACATCCCTAGTATGCACCACCAAAGTCATCTTACTCCATCTGTTCCACCCCTTTCTTGCAGTTCTTCTGCAATATTCTATACTTCTTTTGTCCTTTACTGTCATTCTGGCTGCCTGAGTGGAGCTATGAAAGCTAGACAGAACGCCCATAATTATTTATACCTTGAAATTTAGGTTGACCTAATAATGCAAAATATAGGTCTCGATCGTCAACTTTTTTACCAAAGTGATAGAAGAATTCAGAAATAATTTTTTCATCTCTGAATCATGTTAATACACTGCCTTATGTTTAAGTCTCCTGGGTAGCTATGTCAGCAGTGGACATGAGCAAAATCTATGATCCTAGAAGGACTAGGTGATAAAGCTAGCAAAATTCACAGTCTGGTAATAGTGACAGTGTAGAGCTGGTGGTACATTCTACCTGCCTGGAGCAGCAAATAATTTCTAAAATTTACACGTGAAATATAGTTAACAAAGAGTACAAAATATCAGAAGGTTCATAAGGAGAAACACTCTACAAAACAAAAGGTCTTGGAGTGCCTAAAGATTTATTAATGTGGAAAACAATATAGAATCTCTAAAAGAGAATTTAATTGCAAAATTCTAGGCAGAAAAGTATTCTTTTTATAATTTCAAACTGAAACACAATCTCTAAATCATCTCTAATCTTTTGATCACAGTAATTAAAACTTTGACTTAAAATTCACTTCTCACATGCTTCAAAGTATGTCTATTTTTTAATTATGTCAGCTGACTCCCTGAGGTATACCAGGGTAACTGAAGTCAAAATCTCCACATGTTCTTCCAATGTTCTTTCCATATTATGTTAATCTAATTTTATTGCCGAATCGGATAGTTGTTTACTGTTATTTTTACTGAGGTCATATGTCCTGTTTACTGCTCATGAAATCAAATGGCTCTGTCACTTCTGACTAAACAGGAATAGCACCTGCTATCATTTCTTCATGCTAAACTGCTTAGGAAAACAAAATTTTTAAATGGCAGAGTTGTTCAAGTGTTAATTTAGTTTTTCTGTCATATTTCCTGCTCAGAGTTATCTAACCAGTTTTTCTTATCAGCAATAAATGTCTTTTAAAAAAAGAAGGAAACATTGTCCCTTCCACAGGCTGTTTTCAATTATTTGCTATTCTTTCTTGACCAGTTGGTGAAATGTTCACTAATTAAAATTTGTGGTCTTTCATATATCACTATTGTTCATTTGTGGGAATATATCATCATGCATAAAGTATACACTGTGTGGGGCTTAATTTTCTGAGAGTGATTGTATAGAGTAGAAACAAATATTTCATCATTAACATTCAACACCAGAGTCCAGAGAAGATAGGCAGCATAGAAAACAGAAGTATGAAGATGGAGGATGAGGAGAATTGTGAATGGTGTCTGGGAAAGGTTCTTTAGCTATCACATATCAAATTCCAATTCTGGTGCATCCTAACTAAAGCAGTTGTCATGTAATAATTACATCTGAAAAGGTTTGAACATTTTTCAGCAAAATATAGGAATGACCTTTCATACATGTGCACACAAGTTGGGATGAGAAAAGAAAAAGTCTAAAGACAAAACGCAGTACCAGCAATGGAGAATAACTCCTTAGCTTATTCAAGATAACAAAACTCCATTGTCTACTGCCCCATACCCATGAGAGAAGGAATTGGAAATATGAATTAAGGATTAGCTAAAATATCAAGATAGCTTGAAAGATACAATAAAAGGGAAAACAATGAGAAAAGGAAGACTTATTTGGGGAAAAAGAAAAAAATCTGTAGAAAGACAAAGGCATGTCGTTTCTTGATTTTTAATAGATTTTCTACAGCAGGGAATAACGGCCCCACACTGCTAGAGGATAATATAGAAATATAACATAAATACATGGAATTTTATGTCTATAAAAGGAAAGCACATCATACAGTGAAATATCCAACTTGATTAGCCAGGTGAAAGCTGTCCATTAAATATTTAAATCATTATAATATGTCCTGTTCAGAGCTGTCACATTGGCTGTTAAGAACTGAACACCCAGTTTGGGGATGAGCATGGTCTAGAAGTGCTGGAGGCTTCCACAGACCTTTGCAGCCAGCCTGAATGCAAATTTCTTGTACAGCTAATCAAAACATTTGATGTTGTGTCATGTCTCCACCTCTGTCCTAGATCTTCGCTTTCAGGGTGTTTCAAAGGGCTACAAGAAAGGGAACTGAGTTCCGGAAGGATAACAAAACAGGAAGGATCAGTGACCTGACCGTTAGAAGCGGCAAGTCCAGGTTAGGATCAGGGTCAGAGTCAGAAACAGACCAATGATCACCCACAGCACCAGGTCCAGATAGAGCAAGCACAAACCCAAGTAAAGATGAAGCTGTAATACATCTGTGCTGTAGCCCAGGTAAGAGGCTTAGTGATATGGACACAGCTTAAAAGTAGCTCCCATGAGAACGTTGGCATAGGACATTGTTTTTAGCTTCTTCAGAACACTTCTTGCCAGCAGTGAAGGTGACCTTAGCCTCAACCAGCAAAACTCCTTGACTCAGCCAACTAATCTCTTAGATGTGCTCCAGTCCCTGGGAATGTACACAAAGCAGGTCACAAGCATTCATGACTAAGTAATGCAAGGTGTCAGTGTTGTGAGGTTGGTGTATCCCACCCTGCCCATACCAGTCCACAACCAGGTTTGAGGGAAGACAGAAAAGCTAGAAACCAAGCTGATAGTACTGTGAAGCAACTGGAGCTATGGGAAGCAAGGCTACAGGAAGTGGCAGCACCGCATTAAGATGCACTAAAGCTTATTTGCAAGTGGAAATCAGCAGTTCCAGATGTTCAATTTCACATGTGTAGAAGACAGGTCCATCAAACAGTCACCTAGGTCGGGTGCATGATTCAGCAAAATTTCAGCGGCATATCATACAAAGTTCTGGAAATGCAACAGCCCCCTCACAGTGTCATATTTCATACTAAACATGAACACTCCTACATGTTCCAATAAATGTACTCTAGTAGATAAGCCCTAGGAATCCTGCTTTCCAGCCTGAGATACAATATACACAAATCATCCTGGAGCTGTATCCTGACTCTGGAAGGAATCACTCCCATCCTGACCTTCTGTTGTTATTTGTCTACAGATCCCAGCTCTGCCACATTTCACTGGCAATATTCACATTAAAATTAAATTAAAAAGTAAACTATTTTTATAGGCTTAGCACAGCTTTTATTGAACTAGAAACTAGAGGCTTTTTTTAGATTACTCTTGGTCATGATTACTACTAGAACGAGATGTTGTGGTTCTTTTAGCTTGAATCTTCAACTTTACCTGCTGCAAGCTTATCTTTGGAGAATTTATCAATTTATTGGGCCCTTGCTACTTTAATATATGAGAAATAAAATCCTTTACTTACAGTAAAGAAATAATCTTACTAGCTGACATCAGCATAGTTTTTCATAAAGGCCAGTAGACATTAACGATTCCTATATAATCTTTTCAAATGTGTAAAATATGTGCTTGTCAGATACTTATAAATTAAAAAAAAAATTAATTAAAAAACTTAAAATCCTTAACCAAACATAAATAAAACAAAAAGACCTCAATTTTTTGGAAAAGGAAATAAGTTATTGTTTTTATTTTTATAGACATTTTTTCGATTTTCACAGATTTTGGAATGACTGAAAAAAAGCATGAAATGTCAGCTAGCAAAATTGCTTCTGCCCATGAGAAAAGAGCAGGTCTTAACAATAGGATTCATAGGCTTCATCACTTTGGTCAAATGTCCAGGAGAAAAGTGAAAGAGCAGAATACTGTCAAGATAAAAGACTATCCCTGAGGCAAGAAAATACTGTTGGTTGATATTTTTTTTCCCCCTTTTTCTTCTCTCTCCTTCTCTATTTGAGATAAATTTCAAAAACATGCAAGGCTCCAGAGACAGAGCTGTGTGAGTGGGTTGAAGTATCCATTTCTTTTGTTTGTTTGCTTGTTTCTTGCCTCTGAGCAGGGACTCATTGTGGCTGTTGTGATGTGTGTGTGCTCATTTTGAACTAGTACTTGCCTGTTAAAAATATATCAGCAGGTGGAACCTGCTGAGTAAGACAAGGGTATGGAAAGAGACAATCATGAAATCTGAGGTGCTCACTCATCATAGCACATTCTAAGATCATTTCAGTATTCTTTTTTCCTTGCTCACATCAAAATTCTGTATTCAAACTCTTTGAACCTGTGACTCAGACTAAGGATCAGAAAGTCTTACATGAAGCCTTTACTGACCTTAAGGTTGTCATGTTTTAACCCCAGTCGAAACCTGGACAAGGATCAAGGAGATTGAGAGAGAGAAAATTTACACCATTTCAAAATCAAGAAAAGTGAAACAAAGAAATGGTTTTTTTCAGAGTATTTTAGGAAAACATATTGCATAACAGCACACAGTAGTAAAAAACTGAAAAAGAGAGAAAATATTAGTTGTCTGAACTTCCTGTTGCATACTATTTGCTTTTGTCCTTTTTCTTGACTTAATAGAGAAATTATATTTATTTTCTCTTATCTAGGGGGAATTTGGAAGAGGATAGATATCTCTCCACCTTTTAACTGACCGACTAACATTCAACTGAATCCAAAAGAGTGATTTAAGTCTCAGGGGTAGTTGTTAAATTTCTACAGTTTAGAAGAGGCAGCTGGAAAGGGTCTAAGGCAAAGATCTTAAGACAAATGTACTACTTACCTGAAAAACTTCAGAAAGGAGAAAGTCAACAAGAAGGGCTCAGTTGCTGGTAAATTTTCAAGTGGAGAACATGTGTTATAGAATAATAGAATGGTTTGGGTCTTTTGAGAGACCTCAAAGATCATGTAGTTCCAACCTCTGCCATGGCCAGGAATGTCACACATTAGGTCAGGTTGCTCAAAGCTCAGTCCAACCTAGCCTTAAACACTTCCAGGGATGCAGCACAAACAACCTCTCTGAACAACCTATGTCAGTGTCTCACCACTCTCAGAGGAAAGAATTTCTTCCTAACAGCTAATGCTAATCTAACCCGTTTCATTTCAAAGGCATTCATCCTTGTCTTATCACTACACACCCTTGGTCAAAAGTCCCTCCCCGGCTCTCTTGTAGCCCCTTTCAGGTACTGGAAGGCTTCTCTTCTCAACTCCTACAACCTGTTTTCATAGGAGAGGTGCTCCACCCTTCCAGTTATCTTGGTGACCCTCCTCTAGACCCATTCCAATAGGTCCATGTCTTTCTTGTGTTGGAAGCCCGAGAGCAGGACACTGCTGTCCAGGTGAGGTCTCATACAAGCTTAATAGAGGAGCAAGATCAACTCCCTTGAACTGTTGGCCACGCTGCCTTTGATGCAGCCCAGGATTTTTGGGCTGCAAGTGCATATTGTTGGTTCATGTCAAACTTCTTGTCCATCAAAGGTGCAGGGTACCAGCAAAGTCAGGAAACACAGAGAAACTGAACTCCTACTTATATGGCTCACTGCCTTATGTATGAGACCATGGCTATGACAATGCCCTCCTGGGTGCCTTGCCATGTCTTTGGGCAGCAATATTACAAAAATCTGAGCACTAACAAAAGCATAAACCAGGAAATAGAAACCTTTGGCAGCACTAAGAAAGCTGAAATTCAGTACCCTGTTGGCCATCTGTGCTATAGAGGGCCTTTCACTTTGCAATACCTGAATATCCCAGGTAAGGGAATACTTTTACAGCAACATGTGACACTTCATTTTAACAAAATCTTCATTTTGAATGATAATATTTCCATGGGGTTTAGCAGTTCTTTTGTTTGGATTTTCATAATTGAACTACTGCCACATTTTCGGCTTTTCCAGTTTTAATACAACTCCTATATTTTATTTTTTTTTGGTGCAACAGCTATTAAACACAAGAAATTGCCCAACAAATTTAACTCAGTAGTAATTAAAAAAAAAAAAAAAAAAAAAGAAGTGTTTAACTCTTGTACCCTGGAGAAAATTTTGAAAATATACTTGAATTGAAATTAGTCTTTAAAGTATATGTGGACATGCAGATAGAAAATAGAATAATTAAAAATATATGAAATTATTATATAGATACACAGTAGCACCTAATTAAAATATACGGATATCCATTAAAATCACATTATATCAATGCAGAATAACCATATTCTGAGGCTTGCCTGATGATTTAGTATTGACAATATTTTTATCAATACAAACAACATTTCCTTTGCTAAAATGCTGTTCTAAAACTGCATCTGGTTTAGATTGACCTCCCATTATTGATTTACATGTAACAAGGATTCAGTCCAGTATTTTAAAATGTTTGCTTCTAACGTAAAGCACTTTTAGTAATATAAATTGATTACTCATAACTATACAACCAATTGACTCATTCTATAGTTTATATTAATCCAGTATTTGTAGGCCGCCAATGAAGTTCATAAAGAATCTTCTCATAGTCCATTAATATTGACTCTTAGCTTTAATGAGTTCATTACAATAACCATTACTGTATTATTAAAATGCAGAAGGAAATGCAAACCTGTTTCATGCAAATAAAGACTGATGTAATCAATCAAATGATCTTTTTATTATTAGAATTATCACCACCATCCAGAATTTAATAGTCCTATTTTATGTTTCCGGATAACTTTGTGCTAGGCACTGTAGAAAACTAAGGAACATATAAGCCAGGTGTAAGCAAGGAACACGACAAGAGATAGTTGGAAGAATTTAAGAATGGGCTAAGACATTACAGGTTAGTGATGAAGATATTTGTGTCAGCCCAAAAAAAGCCTAATTAATATATTTGCATTTTTTTCTTTTAAGGCTTATTAAGTAAATAAGATAACTTTCATCTTGTTGTCTGGTAATAACTGAAGGAAAAATGTGATATGTCTGAAGCTCTATTCCACATTCCTAGAATCCATTTTACATTCATCATTTAGTCACATATCTTTTGTAATCTTTCTTTTTAGTTCTGCATGCTCAGCTCTCCAATAGCACTGTGCAATAGTCCCTCCTTCTACCATAATCCAGCAGAGATCCTATGATCAGAGACATGGGGAAGGGCAGGGTTTTGTTGTGTATGTGGAAAACAGATTTCTTTCCAGAACGGTCTTGTTATTTCTCCCCTATGGTATTGATTCTAAAGGAAAAGTGTTCTCTTTTCGTAGTTCCTTGAAAGAAAAAAATTGAAATATTCAAGTAGAAATTTTGGTTGAGTACTTTCAGATATTCCGTCAGTGGTTTCGGGCTTTGGAATCAAAACATATGCTGACAGATAAGGATCATACAACGTCAAAACTATGGAGGAGAGGTGTTTTAGACCTCTGTACTCTCAGCTTTCCATCTTGGTTATCTCTGCATGGCTATTTTGGACCTCCTAGTAACATCTAGGACTCTGGTTTCTGCAGCTACATCTGTCCTTCAGCATTAAATATACTTGAAAAAACCTCTCTGCCCCTCAGTACAGCTGGCAAAGGACAGCCTGTAGCCATACTATTTTCTCCAGATCACAGAACCACAGAATTAAGTAGGTTGGGAAAGACCTCTGAGATCATCAAATCCAACTTCTTACCTAACACCATCTCAACAACTAAACCATGCCACTAAGTGCCACATCTATTTTTTTTATTGAACATTTCCAGGGACAATGACTCCACCACTTCCCTCGGAAGCCCATTCCAATGGCTAGTCAGTTTTTCTTTGAAGAATTTTTTCCTAACATCCAGCCTAAATTTCCCTTGGTGCAGCTTGAAACTGTGTCTTCTCTTTCTATCACTGGTTGCCTGGGAGAAGAGACTGACCTCTACCTGGCTACAACCTCCTTTCAAGTAATGCCTCATAATGACTGTGTTGCAAATAAGGAATGGTCCCGCCTCCATGTTAAATCACCAACTATTCCTGAAAAGAGTTGGAGAGGATATTTGGCAAAGAAAATGATTGTTTCAGGGATGGTTGTAATGATTTAGCAATACAGATGATGAGCTTTCAACACTCAGGAAAATTTCCAGGCAATGTTTACTTTACAGATGTATATGATCTCTACAAGGATCAGGCACCTAAACCACAGCTTTCAAGTCTCTTATCTGTAAGTACTTACATCTATAGTTGGATCAAGCCCTCAAGTTGCTGTAATTGCCAAATGTTTCTTATTTTTCTGCTGTGTCAAACCATTCTGAATTAATAACCTAATAGGTGAGTTATTTTCATGGCTTGTCAAGAAAGGATCTGATCCTGCAGCTAAAATTTTAATACATATTCTGTAGAAAAGTATCTTTTCTGCCAGCTAAATTGAGTACCACTTGATGGAATTGCATCTCTGTTCAATCCTATGCCAACAGTGGATTTAGTTAATAGTCTGTGAGGAAAAACTCTGTCCTCTGAGCCAAAAGAACACATCTCACAGGTTCACCAGGAGCTGACAGGATGTCAGAGTCCCACCTGTGCTGGGCAGTCTAAAACTATGGGAAAGAAATTATCACTAAAGATATCTGCAATCTACTTTCTTTTCTCTGCTTCAGGTGAAGCCCACTACGGAAAGACCTGTGCAGTTTTCCACTGGCAGCAACATAGATGAACTTTTGTACTCCCACATGGAGAAAGAACTGTAGCTGCTGTCAGTTCACCTTCAATGTCAAGCAGTTTTCTTCCACATTTCTTGCCTTTTTAGGAAGACTCTCATAGAAGCAATATCCGTACTGTGAAAATGAAATCTGCTTTGTGGCTTCTGAACCTAAGCATAACCTATAGCCATTCCTCAAAATCATACATGAGAGGTGAAATTCAAAACATACAGACTGCCCAGGGAAGTGGTTGAGTCCCTGGAGTTATTTAAAAGATATATAGAAGAGGCAGTTAGGGACATTGGTTTAGTGATAAATTTGGCAGTGCCAGATTAACATTTGGACTTGATGGTATTACGTGGTTTTCCAATTAGTTTCTATGACTTTATGATTAATTTCTGTAAACTAAACTTGTAATCCAATTTGAAAAGTATTATCTGATATGCCTTTGTGAGTTTTTTCTGTATCTTCACAAAACGTTGTTGAATTTATGAGTAATACAAATTAAGACTGAATATTGTTCAAAATTATTTAGCAATACTTAATGGATCAACAGAACCATTAAATTTTTCATAGACCATACAAAATCCTCTGACCCGTATCATCATTCTCCCAGGGATAAGTACAAGTTTCTCAAACAGAAAATTAAATCAACTTGGGGGTAAACATAATTAATTTATTAGAAAAAAAAATAAAATATACTGGTAATCCTGGAATTATTTATTATCCAGTATTTCAGTAAACACAGGAATTTTTACTCAGTCTCAATATATTCTAAATTGCTGTTTAGAATTCTCTGCTGGTAAAATAGTATCAGCTACCATATTACTGATATACAAGAGGAAAAGAATAGCACTTTTAAAATATTGCTGCTGTCAATCTTTTTATTGTATCAAAGTCACAAAAAAATGCACTTTGGTAAGTGTATACAAACATGTCTATTGCTTGACTAAATAGTTTAGATTGTTTCTATAAGTGACAAAGCTGTGTTAAGCTGTGGTAATAAAATATTAGACTACTACATAAACTTGTTAAAATGTATTTGTAGAAGACAGTCTTCTTGTCTTGACTAAATTGTTTTTGAGATTGCTTTGCTACTCTGGCTGTAACTAGTCTATGCACATGGCAAAGAGTATTTTAAAGTGCATTATAAATACTTTGCTAAAATGATTAGCACAACAGTATTCCAGTCTATACAATAATACTGAGTGAACATACATTTTGTTTTTATTTCCTATTAACTGTTTTTACTGACAGGATGTTCTTTTAAATGTAAGAGCCTTTCTTACTTAACTTTATCTGGAAGAGTCTGGCCAGAAAATCAAGAAGGGCCCATCTAATTGGCCCTAGTGAGGCCATATCTGGAGTATTGTGTTCAGTTCTAGCATCCACAGTTCAAGGAAGAAAAGGAGTTACTGGAAAGAGTCCAGTAGAGGGCCACAAATATTATTAGGGGTACAAATTTGGGATCTGGAGAATCTATTTTATGAGACAAGAGAGTGTGGGAGCTAGGCCTTTTCAGTCTAGAAAAGAGAAGACTGAAAGGATCTCATCAAAGCATATAAATATCTCAGGCAGGTGCCAACAGGGAGGTGCCAGACTCTTTTCAGTGGTGCCCAGCAGTAGGACAAGGTGTAACGAACTTAAACTAAAGCACAGGAAGTTCCACCTCAACATGAGGAAGAACTGCTTCACATTGAGGGAGACAGAGCACTGGAATAGGCTGCCGGAGAAATCATGGATTCTTCTTCTCTGGCAACATTCAAAACCCCTCTGGATGTATTCCTGTGTAACCTGCCTTGGCAGGGGCTGGACTAGGTGATCACCAGAGGTCCCTTTCAGCCCTTACTATTCTGTGATTCTGAGATTTTTTAGTTCATTTTTTAGTAAGTGAGATGAGACACATTCATTAGTTAAAGAACAATAATGAATTAACAGCATATTTTGTAATAAAGATTAGAGTTCACCAGAAGTGGTCAGCCTAGCTATTTAATAATGTTTCCCAAAGGATCCATCTCCAGATTTCATAAGTTCAAGAAAACTCAGTCCTTTTTATTTTTCTGTTTAAAATAAATGTTTGCAGTGACATCCGCCATCCTATTTTTGATTTTCTACATTTTCACAATTTGAAAGGCTTGAAAAATAGAATGGAATTCTTTATTTACAGATAAGAAGATATACACTGCTTGTGATCAATAGTGTTATATCTAGAGATTCAAGCAGCTTAGTTAGAACCATAACAGGCAGAGTTTATTACTAGTAAATCAATATGATGTCTCTTAGCCATGCATCTCTTTCAAGAATCTGTATAGTACGATGGTTATCATTATAAAATAAAGTCCAGTCTCTCTTTTGCTATCTTCTGGTTTTGATCTTGTAAAACTGGGAATTGATTTTCCTAAGAATCAATATTATGTTTCCACCATGTGGCAGATACACCACTTAGCAACAGCTACAGGTGCCAGCCCTTGAGTAGGATTGGGAATGAATACATGCTGAGGGAGAAATTGCTCAAAAATTTCAAGATCAACATCTCCAGGCTAAAGAGCTATTTATTTTCTATGCCATGGGTGCAACACAGCAGCCTTCCCTAAGCAAATATGATGTGCATTTCCGATTGATTTTTCTGTTTTCCTCTGCAGATTTAACCACCAGCAAGAAATATCTCTCATTCATATGCTGGATTTCCACAGATGTGAATAAATCCTGTTCATCTCACATGAGAGAAAGCCAAAGAAAGCAGAAAGCCAGCTGCTGCCCTAAAGAAAAGCTGAAGGTTCATCTACTTTGATAATGGCAGTCATGCAAAATATCAGACATTTATGCTCAGCAATCCTTGTCGCAACTTTATTCATTTAGACAGACTTGATGCAAGAAGAGATGTAAAGAATCGTTTAATTTTGTACAGGTATTAAGGGGCAATAAGCCATCATTAGATAAAGGCTGATAACAAATCTGATTGTATGCTGCACCTCTGAGATCTCATCCGTATCTAAATCTATCATAAGGCACATTTAACAAAATCAAAAAAGTATTGTCTGCTTGGATAACTTGCTTCATTAAGGTATTGTTACTGACTTCTAATAGAGATAGGAGGCTTTATCATTGTCATCTTAATTTTTTCTCTTATAAACCACGATACCAGATCTTTCATGACACCACCCTTATGAAGATAGTTTTAAACAAACCACACACCAACTGTTTATATCTCCTACAGAGAACCCTTCCAACTGTTCATGTCTTCAGGCAAGTCCCAACAGAGAAGCATAATTGCATTCCCAGTAGCTATTTTCTGAGCACGACTAGTGAAGTTTATTCTCAGAGTCTAAAGGAAAGATAAAGGGTATTCCTAAATATGAATTACACAGGGAATTTTCAACACATCTGGAAATTCTTTTTTTTTCCTTTCTTTCCCTCTTTGTTTCTTTGGTTTTGTTTTTGGGTGATTTTTTAATACGTTTTTCAAGAAAAGCTTCATGTTTCTAATAAAATGGCTGTAGTTATAAAATAATAACAGTTATTTTCATAGGATTTGAGTATCAAGACATTATAATCATATATAGAATTAAATAAAAACAATGCAATGTCTTCCTAGGTTTGCCACTAAGAGTTTGCCTGTGGTAACAGATTTTCATGTAGTCTCCAGCTGCCTTCCAAATAGCCAACATGCTTTGTTTCTGCTGAATACTTATTTAGCAGATATGAAAACCTGTCCTGTCACACTGAAACATTTGAATTGTTTCAGCATCAGTCTTCAAACTGCTTCACCTTGTGTACCGATTTATGATTCTACACATTTGGGTTGCTATAAAAAGAATGAACCCCATAAATCTCTCAATAAATCTCTCTTTATGGGCAGTAAATTCAAACATGATCAAGTTTCTGAGGATGCAAAAGATCTCATTGGCAAAGGTTTCATTCTCCATGCTTTTGGCCATTATGTCATGCTCCATTACCATCTTTGCTACACAGCTTTATAGTTAGCAGTAAGCTTGATTCAAGATTGCAGTGGTTTGATAAGATTTTTTTGCCAGGATACAATTATTCAGATGTAGGTTTGTAGTTACTATGCTCACTGTACTCTGTGTTTTAAAATTTCTGTTTTTTCGTAGATTGTGTCTTTTTTTTCTAGTATCCAGTGAATTTAAGCATTTTGTAACAGTATCCCCATGCATGGTTGTCAATATTTTCTTTTACCAAAGTTATTATTTAAAACATTCATTGATAATGTAATAAATTGTAACCTAAGATGAATTGTCATGTATTTAGGTATTTATCATATCTATTGCTGAATAAGAGTGCTTTTGCCAGTTCTAAAGTGTATTTTAAGATAATGTTCCTAATAGAAGACGTAGATATATCTGGCCTTCACAATTTCATTATTGTCATAAAGAGCACACAATATTCCAGCTAAAGACACACTACATGTTTCTCAAACTGGAAAAAAAAATAAAAAAAATCATTTAATACCTGACATAATTTTTATTTATAGGAAAACAGCATGTGGTAATCATAACAAAAGAGACTAACTGTTCTTCACTACTCAAATATTTTTCATCAGAATTTTAAACCAGAGTCCCTAGCATGGAGCTAGCTGTATTCTCATTTGAGAGGATCAATGCATAAGGTTTCTGGGAAGACATGATGATGCTTGTTTTATCAATTAGATTTTGAGTAGCATAGTAGCATATAGTTTTATCCTTGCCCATAAAATTATCTTCTTCCAAGTCATTGTGAAATGTTTATATTTCGCAGAATTGTCTATATTTGCAAATGTCAGGGCTAATTTTTTTATTTCTATTATTTTATCCCTTGCAGATCATGCATTTCAAATAAAGATAAAGCATTTCAATAGTTACCGAGTTCAAAACCAAGAGAGATCCAGGTAAATTTCCTAAAAAAAAGATAATATGATTTACATTTTTGTTAGCTTGCTTGTTTGTGGAGTTTTTTTCATTTTCATTTGCTAAGTGGAAATTTCTCATATGGTTAGTTTCAATCAGTTTTGAGCTCTGATTTTCCGTCAATTAAAAATGAAATCGTATCTGCATCTTTTCTTGTGGTTTCTTAGTCATTTAACTCAACAATCCAATGGCTGAATAAGTTAAATGTGATTTTCAAATGCAGAGTGACTCGGATAATTCTTTTCTAGAAGATCTTCTGTAATTTATAATATACTTTTATTTGTCTATATTTTTTCTTCTATATAGTGATCATAAGCATAGCATTTTTTTTTTTTATTCCAGAGAGTCTGAACCAATATAGCTAAACATTGTTGACTTCCAATCATGATGATCTGACAAATTTCACAATGTGTCTAAAGCTTCACACAATGTTTCAAAATTTGACACCTTCACTAGCACATGAAACCCACTAAATCTCAAGAGAAAATTATTCAGGACATGGTGGTAGACATAACTGTAGAAGCACACTTGATAGGCATAAAAATTTATTTAAAAATGTTAGGAAATTTTTTGAACAAACATGGTAAGTCATTTTCTATTTTATACGTAAGTGTACGATGTCTACAGCAACTATCCATGAAATTTGTGGGTGAGAGATCCTAAAGTCATAACATTTGTTCAAAGTTTTAAAAAAGCCCCTAAAGGTAAAAAACAATGTTTTTTTCTTTTATTCAGTATTTTTTAATATAGTGAAAAATCACTGTTGTGATGTACAATAAAACTTAATCAGAGTTTTACTTTCCCTTTCCATTCCACTTGCTAAATCATAGTATACCTTCATCAAATAAAACGTGCAGAACTTTGGATGATTAGGCACAGAATATTATCTCTTTACAATAATACAGGAAGGCTCTAATAACCTATGGAAATGTGTCATCATTGATTCAGTTTGCTAGTTCCTTATATGTCATTTCTTTCAAGACCTCCCAAATCACAGTATCAGCAAGGTTGAAAGAGACCTCAGAGATCAAGTCCAACCTACAATCTATCAGCAACCCATGGCACCAAGTCCCTCATCCAGCCTACTCTTGAACATCTCCCATTTAGAACTATAAATAAAGGAATAATGGTAATAATGACTTTATGTAGGTCTTCTGATAAAGGAAAGAAAATTTTATAACAATATTCTTAATATAAATCACAGACCAGGTTCATCACAAAATAGAAGGGACTAAGCAGTGGCTGTTCAACAAATAGAATAGTGCATATGTCTGCAAGATGCACCTACCGACATGAGCACTTGACTGTAAGGATTCAATGAATATGTGTAAAAGATGAACAAAAAAGGCTTTGAACTGTAGCACTGACTGCTGCAACATCACTGTACATTTTAGAGAAATACCTACCCATGAACTTAAGGGTAGTATGAATTTAGGGAAACTTCAGTTGATTAATAAAAACATGAAGGACAAAAACAATATGTCTCAGATCTTTTAAAGATTATACATGTTTGAGTCTGGTACTAAAGAACAATGCTTCTTTTCTTGTAGGTTTGATATTCCCAAGAACTTTCTTCTTCTGAGGTGTGTCACTTAGTCTTTTCCTTGGGAAGAAAATGAATACGAAAACCTTTCCTTTGAAATGGCGATAGAACAAGGTGTTGCCTCTATTTTTCTGTGCAACTAAAACACTCCGCTCTTCCTTGACATGGGAACCACAGCTCCCTATCACATGTCTGCCCAAGAGGATTTGAACACACAGGTCTCATGTTTCAGAATATTCTCCCAGTCCCCTCAATGTAAATTATTCAGGGAGAGGAGGAAGTAAATTAGATATTTCTCTCTCTTTTTTTAGGCTGATCTATCTAAGAAATATGCCAATAAATATGCTTTGATTCAAAGAAAAATATGAAACAATGAATATGACTCTGTGAGCTCAGACAGTAATGCAAAACATTCACTTCAAAGAAGTCTGAAAGTGAGATCTCATCTCTTTCAGTGAATCTCATGTTCCTTGACTGAAGACTTATTATTTTTATCTTGATACACAGAAGTACATGACAGCATATATAGTTTTTTACAGTTGCTGATCAGTTGAGGAACTGAATTTGCTGCACATTTTATTGTCTTTTGCATTCTGTCATTTTCTCTTTTTCCCCCTTAGTAAAGAACTCATTTCCTTTTTTTCTTCTATATTATTTTCATTTTTAGCATTCTATTTTGACATGAAATTCAGAGTTAACAAATCATTAATAGAAGCACTGGAGTTCCAGGAGAGAAATTAACTGAAAATTGCATTTAGAAGTTGAGTTTTCATATATTTATGGAGTGGGTTTGGGTTGTTGTTTTTTTTTTTTTGCTAGAAGAGTATTATTTACATTGACTGTATGCCTATTTAAGTTCAAAAGATATCAGCCAACAATTCATGTAGCAACTTGATTGCCTCAACAAAGTTGAATATACCTTTTCTGCTGGTCTTAGTTTGCTTGTTTGTGTTTTGGGGGAGTTTGGGTGGGGTTTTTTTAGGGGGTTTTTATGGATTTTTTTTCCTTCCCTGGGAAAACAGAAAACTGTCCTGACATCATCTGTAGTTATTAATGTCAAGTTTTGGAGCATTCATGAGTAGAGAAGTTCATAGAGCCTTCTTTGGGAAAAAAACCCTCAGACCAAGACTCCACCTCATACCTTTTGACTTATTACAGTTCAGCTTTCATATTCTGTTTGAAGAGAGCCATAGAGTGCCCAATGCATTGGTATATGACAATATTGTAATGACAACATTTGAAAGAGAAAGTAGGATGTAAGAGAGACTCAAGGCTCGCAGATGTAAATTATTCAAGAATAAGGTGAAACAAGAAAAGATGAGAGGAATTCACTTATTTTAGAATTCCAAGTGTTTCAGTACACCAGCCCTGGGCAATTCTTTCAAAGCTAGAAAGATGGATGAGATTGGTTTTGCAAAGGAAGACCCAGGGACAAACTTTAAGTGTGATTCTGTCCAATAGAGACTGGAAGGGATTGTTTGAGTATATAGCTAAATAATTCTGACAGAGTAAGCCAGCAAATCACATAATTACATGAATGGACCAGGGTCTACCTTTTATTAGCTAGACTTTCTTCATGTGCAATTGTGCATTATCTGTTGGAAAGATAAGAATGATAATTTCCATGTTAAAGACAATTAAGACCTAAGTAGGTCGATAAACCACTGTAGTAGTACCTCAGCTTCAATAGTTCTTCTTCTTCTATGTTTTTAGATGTTTCAAATTGTGTTGAGATATTTACAACATCTAGATGTATTTATGAACATTTGCATTTTGCTGGACGGCTTTTCCAGTTCCCTTCTAACAGCATGACAAGCCTTGCTTTTTCATAATTATCATGGCAGTCTTCTTCTAAGCTCATGACCTTAAACTACGTACTATTGCACGCCATCCTATTATTGCTGCTGAGGTCCAAGAGGTGCCCAATTCTCACTATAATTTACCTGCACTGGCACTACCTTCCACCTGCGAGCTTTTATTCCATCTCCATACAATATTTTAGTTAGAGCTTAAATTTTTGAAATCATTGTAAAATTTTGGGCATGTGTAGTGGGTTAGGAAAGCAGTTTTTGCATTTTAGATTGGGGGGAGGGTGTTGTGTTTTAAACTCGCTTGTTTGTTTGTTTGTTTTTTCTGAGAAGGGAAACAAGCAAGCATGGCGAAACCCCCCCCCTCCCCCCATGCCTGCAGGCTGGGTCCCTCCCCAGATGCCCGTGGAGAGTGACCCCGGGGCCGTGCTGGGGGCGGGGGTTCTCCCCGACCACGTGGGCAGCTCGGGCTGCGCCAGGGCATGGAGTGCCTGGCCCCAGGCCCTGTGGGCCCCCCGGGCTGTGTGGGGTGACCTGGCCAGGGGTCGTGTATGCCCACAGGGCGCACCTGGGGCCATGCTGGGTCTGTCCCTGGGTGCCTGTGGGGGCTGGCTCAGCATGGCCCATGCCTGGATGCAGGGCACCCCTAGGGCTGTGCTGTGTCTGTCCCCCTGTGCCTGCGGGGCAGCAGCAGGGCCAGTACCACTGCCCCGCTGGGGGTGGAGGGAGCCCCCCAGACCCTGGCAGCCCCTGGTCCACCCTCCTGGGGTTCCCATGGGACCGGGAGCCATGCCGATGGCAGGGGTGCTGCTCTCTGTTAAGGGTAGAAGAATTTTCACTCGTGAACTGGTAGAACTCATTGGGAGGGCTTTAAACTAGGCTTGAAGGGGGAAGGGGATGTAGCTGGGCTGACTGGAGCAGGCCTAAGGGTGGTCAGTCTGAGTTGGAGGTGAAATCAGTAGCCCAGCTGAGCTGCGTGTATCCTAATGCACGCAGCACGCGTAACAAA
>VXBA01005925.1:0-39535 GCA_013399895.1 Serilophus lunatus
ACTGGTTTGATTTCAAACTAGCATACCTTGGTACTCACACTTACCTGTGCCTTCTCTCGCTGCTCTTGCACCACCTGCCTCAGCTGCTGATCCTGCTGACGGGCTTGGCTCAGCTCTCCTTGAGTTTGGAGCAGTGCCTCTAACAAAGCACTCTTCTCGTTCTGCTTTTCCAACAGGAGCTTTACAGAATCAAAGAGAAGATGGGTTCACACTTTCCATGCAACATCTCTGTGTCAGGTCCCAAAGACTGAGGGGCTGGCGTGCTCTCTGAGCACTGTGCTGCTGCTCTCCTGGGGCCTTATCTGCCCATGAGGAGACGCAGATTCCCAAGGGAGACATTATTCCTTTGGCACAGGAGATCTGGATGCAAAACACCTTCTCAGATAGTGACTTAAAACACAGCCCAAAAGACACATCTGTGTTACTGTGTTCAGAAATATTCCAGAGGAAGCTTTAAAAAGATTCTTCTCTTTTTGGCATTCCTACTCTGCCCTCCCCATTGCTACAAAAGAAAAGCCCCATCCATCTTCCTTGGGATTCAGTCCTAAAAACTCAGTTTTTATATAAACACACAGCAGTAAACATCCAAAGGGGACCAGTAGGAGAACAGTGAAGATCCTCTCAGGCAAGTCTTACACAATCTACAGCAGAAGAGCAGCCCAAAAATCATAAATGAAAGGTCATGTTTCTGCCTGGCTTTTTACAAAAGGTCTCATTCCTAGTCTCAAAGATAGCCCTGTTCACCTCCCCCCCTCCCCAAACGCCATGTAGAACACATGAAAGATATGCTCCACACAGCCTGATATCCTGCCATCTCCCACAGCTCCAGCCTCGCAAAAGCACCACACCAATTCTCCTTTCACTAGCTTTACCTCTTGCCTGGCATTTTCAAATCTAATTCTTTCCTCTTCTTGTTGAGCCTGCATGGTGGCAACTTTCTGCTTCATCTCAAGCAGCATCTTCTCATGCTCCACCTCTCTCTCAGCCTTCTCTTCCTCCCATGCCTTCAGCAGCTTCTGCACCTCTGCATGGTGCTCTTCCCGCTCGCTTGCCTGAGGAGGGAAGAGTCTTCAAGATGGAGTCCCAGCCAAGCTCCTCCCGGAAAAGTATGAAGCTTCATCCATCCCACAAACCCCAACTTCAACAGAGCACAGGAGTGGCTTTCTGCCCTCCACAAACCAAATCCTGCCAGGGAATTTAACAGGAGGGTCAGGAGGTGCAAGATTTGAGGAGTCTGAAATCAATTCTGTTGGAAAAGACCTCCAAGAGCATTGAGTCCAACCATTAAGAAAGGACATGGCCGCTTTCCCTCTCTGCTGCCTGCCTCTTTCCTGGCCCCTCTTTCCTAAGAATTTCTCTGTGCCTCAGAGTCAGGGGAGCTTCAACTGCCTTCAAATCTGACCTGCTGGCTCTGCTGCCTGGCCCAGCAGCATGAGGCCTATGGCAGGGGATTGCTACCCTCTCACACGCTTCTGCTAAACCAGCCCACAGAGCTGGCCTGAACAACTCACAGCTATAACGTCTCCTACCAGGTCTTGCAGGAGCTTCTTTATTTCTCCTTGATGAGCAGTTTCCTCAATTGTGAGGGTATCATGATACTGCTGTTGTGCCTGCAAGAGCTGTTGGGTCATGCCTTCGTGTTCCTGTTTCCTAAGATCCCTCTCTGCTTCCAGCTCATGTTGAAGGAGCTTCACTTCCCCTGCAAACACAAACAGAAGCAACACTGAGGGCCTTTCCTGAGCTCCAGCCCTGTCAGTGTCAGTGTAGGAGGGTCCTGCTTCCAGCCCCTCCACGCCTCAGAAGCCCTGTGCACAGAGGTGGCTTTACAGCAGCTTCTCTAGGCCAGGGGGTCACCAGAAACAAAGCACACCAGGCTCTCACCTTGGATCACCTCCTTGGCCTGCATGACACTGTGCAGCTGAGATTCCAGATGGCTCTTGCTGATCTCCAGCTGGGATACCTGCTGCTCAGCAGCAAACAGGTTGGACTCTAGGGTCTCTTTCACGGACCTACAAGTTGCAAATACAGAGAGAAAGGAGGTTCTTGCTTCTGACACCCACAAGGATTCTTCGTGTGTAACGTGGCTCAAGATCCCCACACCTGAGGAAGGAAAATGGGTCACATGGAAACTTGTATACAGAAGGCATATTTGGGCCATTTCCACAGCATTTCCATAGGGCTCCCAGGGAATGCCCAGGCTTTCCTTATGGCCTGGCCTAGTGCAGACAGCCCAGTCAAATTTGACCTCAATAGCACACCTACAGCTGAAAAGCACAGGGGATGTAATAAACCCTTGTGTAGTGCTTACCACCTTTACCAGGACAGCCCTTCAGCCATGTCCTGCCCAGGCTCTCCTCCCTGCCCTTACCTGCTGTGTGCCAGCTGCTCGGAAAGGCTTTCTCGGTCCTGCTCTGTGGCTGCCAGTTGCACCTCTAGGGCAGCCTTCTCACTCTCCAGCAGCTCCTTCTCTCTGCACACCTGGGCCAGCACCTGCTCCTGGTGACAGCACTGCTGGCGCAGCTGCTCCAGAGCCCTGGCAGCCGACTCGTGCTCCTGGGAGACCTGGAACATGGACACAATGCAGCTCGAGTGCTTCTCCAGGAGCTCTGTGCAGAGCCAGCCAGTGCCACCTCAGAGGCAGCCCCAGGACACAGGGCTCCTGCACTCTGGGCTCAAAGATTCAGAGGATCTGCCGTATGCAGCGCTGATCCCCTGGGCTGCCGAAAGACACTGGCACTGTTAACCTGGAAGCGATGTGTCAGATCCTACTGGCTTGCCTGGCACCAGATCCCTCCTTCACAACAAACATCCCTACCCCAAACTATGTGCTGTCATGCCAAACTATTGCATCTTCCAGAACGGCCACTTGGCAAAAAATATTTCTACCAGAAACTATTCCAGTGCTGGATATTTTTAGAGAAGGTTGAACAAAGGCAATTTTGCTTGCTGAAGGTTTCTCCTTCTAGAAAATTAAACCCACATGAAAGGGTCATCTTACCCAGAGCGTATGTACCAGAGGATGCTTGGCAGGAAAACAGTTCTTGTGCAGAGCAGTCATTTAGTGATGTATGGAAGCCTGACGTGGCCAAAGCAAAATATATTTCTACAGTAGTTCACTCCAACAATACCATTTACTTGTCTTACACAAAGAAGTTGTCTAATGAACCCTAACTGTGCTTTTTGAACTGTTTTCTTCAGTATAAAACCTCTGCTGTGTATTTGCCAAGCCTACCATATCCTCCAAAACTGAGACTGATTAGAGAAGAGACCATTACAAACAAACCATTCTCTCACAGTTATCCTGTAATACCCAGTCTAAAACTCCCCCTGACACATCCTGGGGCCATTTCCTCTTGCCCTGTCCCTTGTTCCCTGGGAGCAGATCCCAACACCCCCTCTGGCTTCCCCCTCCTTTCAGGGAGGTGGAGACAGCAAGGTCCCCCCTGAGCCTCCTTTTCTCCAGGCTGAGTGACCCCAGCTCCCTCAGACCTTCCTGGTGCTCCAGACCCTTCCATAGCTCCTCTGCCCTTTCCTGGATTCACTCCAGCCCCTCAGTGTCTTTCTTGTCGTGAGGAGCCCCAGAATCCAAGGAGGAGCCTCACCAGTGCCCAGCACAGGGGGACAGTCACAGCCCTGTTCCTGTTTGACACACTGTTTTTGATACAAGCCAGGATGCCTTTGGCCTTCTTGGCCACCTGGGCACACTGATGGCTCATGTCCAGCCGCTGTCCACCAGCACCCTCAAAACCTTTCCCCTCAGGCAGATTTTCAGTCACAAAGCTGCAGCTATGTCTTAAAATGGGATTTCAAGAACTTCAGAATGTCCTCCCCTTTCTTAGCAGTGCAAAACATGCATCTTTTTCCTGCTCTCTAGGTTCAAGCAAACAGACTTTGAAAAAAGTCACAGACTTCAAAACAAAAAGCATCAACAGAAACATGCAGCCCATTTTTTTTGGTTTCTGAAAAAGGGTTCAGAACTACACAGTTTGTTTCTTTTGCTGCATGTGAGAATAGTAGATTCACGGACAACACAAGTGTCTCTGTGCAGCTTATTCAAAGCCAAAAAGGAGGACAGCACAGACAGGTGGTCTAAAAGATTCTGTAGAGTCAGAAGACTACTCAGAAAACTTCAGAACAGCTCTGCAAGACATCCACACATTCCAAAAACAAAGCCTTGTGACCTCCAGCACTACCACACATCCCCTTGACCAAACCACTGCAGAATCCAGCATGTACAGCGTCCCTCAGCCAAGCTGTCAAATGCCCACCTGGATATGCCATCCCTTTGGTCTCACCTCATGGAATTTCTCATGGATTTCTGCCTTCTCCTCTCCAAGTGTCCTCAGTTCCACCCGCAGCTCCTCCTGTTGCTTCTCTGCTTCCTTCAGCAGCTGCTCCAGCTGAGCTTTCTCTGCACAGAGCTCTTCATTTGTTCTTTCACAGAAGTTCAGCTTCTCCTGCTCAGAGATCTTTGCTCTCTCCATCTCATCCAATTTAACCAACAGAACTTCATTCTCTTGCTCCAGCTACAGTCACAGAAGCACAGAAGAAATAAAGTACAGGAACTATTATGAAGGTTTGGCTCAAACACAAAAGGAACACTGCCATAGTCAGTCAGCCAGTCTGTCCCCAGGCAAGAAGGCTGAGAAGCAGCAGCAGCTGGAGATGAACATCTGGCAAAATCTTTGGCAATTCTGCTCACCTGCAGCACATGTTTGTTCAGCTGCACTTTGTCCAATGCAAGAGCCTCATTGACGCTGCTCATCTTTTCTGCTGCAGCCAGTAGATCAGCTCTGTCAGCATTCAACTCATTCTGAGCCCCTGTCAGCTCTGCTACTGAGCACTCTGCCTGGAGAGGCAAAAGAACAACAGGACAACAAAGCTGCAGCAAAATCCCAGACCTCAGGAAGCAACTCCACTTCCCCTGGGTGTCTGACTTACTCCCAGGGCAGAGCTCCCCAACGATCCCAAAGAGTGAGTCTGCTCAGATCACCATTTCCCAAGGAGAACGTTGTCCCTGTCTTTTACTGCCAGAAACAGTATCTAGAGAGGTCTTGCTAGTGCAACTCCCTCTCCCACAAGTGCTGACTAGGAGTAAGATATCCATACCTTCTCCAGAGCCATGGTAAGCTCATCCTTCTCTTGTTCCAGCAGATCCCTCTGAAGCTGCAATTTCTCCAGTGTCTGCCTCATAACAAACAACTCACTCTGTATTAACGAGTGTTTTCCCTCAAGTGCAGCCAAGTCCTTCACTCTAAGAGGAGGGAAAAGACAAGGTTTTTATAGAAAAACAGTCTATGCTCCAAATGAGGAGCATTTGTGCACCATTTGTTCCTTACTCTGGGCCTCCACAAGCCCAGCACTGCCCAACCCTGCCCAGGGAAAGCCTGAACACTCACAGGACATCCTGGTCATGCCGTGCCCTGTCCATCCTCTCCTGCTGCTCCAACTTTTCTGCCTGGACTGACTCTTCCTTCAGCTGCAGCTCAGCTTTGCTCTGACGCAGACGGGAGGCTTCTTGCTCTGTTAATCCTAGCTGTTCCTGCAGCTCTTCCCTGGTTTTCTCAAGATTTGCACAGTCCCTGCAGAGACAAGGCTCAGTCAGAAGAACAGACAGGCCTGGAGAGTCACAGATCCCATTTTCAGCATTCCAGGATGGAGCTGGAGGCCGCAAGCAAAGGAAGACCTTGCTCTTTCCCTCTCAACACCTGAAGGGAGAGAAGGGGAGGGAAAGGGGGAAGGGGGAAGGAAAAGGAAAAGGAAAGGAAAGGCAGACTTTTGCCTTCATTCAGTGAGAAGCAGTGTCTGGGAAGGGGCAGCCAAAGAACAGAACTGAGAGAAGCAGCTCGGTAAGAGGGAGGTGTCTTGTCTTCCAACATCCCTGTCCATCTCCGACAAAGTCTTGTGTGTCACCGTAGGGCAGACGATGCTCAAGTGCCACACTGAGTTTTACACGTGGTAGGGCAAGTGATTTCTTTGCCCAGAACACCTCTGAACTCCCAGAACTGGAAGCAGTTTGCCTCTGGAATGCTGGACAAGGAGAAAACACTCACCGCCTGAGTTCCTCAACCAAGGACTGCAGGTACTGCTGGTGACTGCTGGAACTCTTGCATTTCTCCTCCAGTTCCTCAAGCCTTTGCTGCACCTCCCTGCACTTCTCTTCCTGCTGTCTCTGCTGCTGCAGCAGGGAATTGTTTGAGTCCTGCCTGGCAGAAAGCTCTTCTCTCAAGGCCTGCAGGAACAGACAGGGAAAGAGCAATAAGGAGCAGGAAGGAAGGCTCCAGAGAGGTGGGAAAAGCAGCAAGCAGAGAGACAGTTTCCCTCACAGCAAAAGCTGTGCTGAGGGGCTGGGGATCAAAGAGACAAAAGCAGTGGAACAGAGGGCTGCTGAGACCAGCAAGGCAGGGCCACGAGTGAGAAAGTGAGGAATAAAGTGGCTGAACTGGCTGAGGAAATGGAAAGGTGTTGAGCCGAGTGAGGCTTCAGCAGCTGAGCCTGTGGCCAGTGGGGAAGACAAGCAGAACTTCTCACCTGTGCTGCCCCTCGCATCCTTGCCAGTGCTTCCAGAACCAATCCAAAGGCACACCCTGTATCAACAGACCTCGGAGCTGAGAGGATGTTCCCAGGCTTCGCATGCTGGGACCTGTCTGTGCAGATAATGCTGACCAGGCTGTCACTGTCATCTAACACCACCTGAGAGCCACATCAAGCTGTTAGTCTTTGCTCATTCTACTTGGTTTTCTTTGTTTTCCTTTTCCCACCACTTCACTCTGAATTTATTAAAAACTCAATTCTCTCATTTCTCCAGTCCACAAAGAATGTTTGTCCCTGTGGCCACAGGTACTCCATGGATTTCTGAGTACAGCTAGTCTTCACAAGGGTGAAGTTGCTGGAGGCTGCCTGAATGCTCACTTGCTTGAAGCTGTGTAAAAGAGCTGATTATTAAATCCTCCTCCATGAAGTGAATTTTAGGGCAAAGTTAAGGTTACCCCTGAACAGCTGCAATTCTGGAGAGAACATATTTTTCAGTGAATATGGACTGAAGGAGCAGAGTTGGCAAGTGCATCAACTGAGTCAGTGACCTTTTATAAAAATCTGAAGAACAACAGAGTCATTGCTCAAGGAGGATGGGGGAAGTGCCTAAGAAACACTGGAATACAAATGTGAAGTAGAATGCTCAAAACATAGTCCAAGAGAGACCTCAGTGGGATGGTGAAGGCAAAGGTACTGAAACTTCTAGTGACTCAAATGAAGTGTCACAGGACAGCAACTTGCAAATTAGAGCAAGTTCTATGTCAGAGAAGTGGTCTAAAAATTAAAGAGGCAATTGCAATTAATACAGTCAGTACACAACATGTACCTCTGGTCCCTGAGCTACTCCGTTGCCTTCCTCAAGTTTCAGAAAATGTGGTCCCTGTACCAACTCTGTACTCACCTCAGTGATATTTTTTATGAGCTTTTGGAGGAAAAGGTTCTCTTCTTTGGCACTTTTAGTCAATGAAGCTTCAAATTCTTTTTCTATCCAACTTGATTCCTGAGAATAGAGCACAAAAAGGGTGAGCAGAGAAGAGCTGTTCCCATCTGCACCATTCTCATCCTCAGTAGCATTGTCACGTTGATGAGTGGTTCCAGTATATTCCTGCCCATATCTATTCCATTTCTTCTTTGCTAAAACTAAGAGGAAAACCAGCAGCTCATTTTTACAGACTGCTATTAAGCTGTCAATTCCAAGGAACTCTGATCCCCAGACTTAAAAGTTACAGGCAGAAGAGCATTGGTGCAACTCCTCAAAGGAAGACACCTGAACTGTCGGCAGTTCCTCTCCCACTGTCTGCACCTGGACTGACTCCACATCTGACAAACACACAAGGAATATTCTGGTGAGGTGCCTGGTGTTCCCATACACTGAGCATCTTTACTACTTGTAAGGAAGCCACACCTCTGTGCTCAGGTTGGAAAGCAAACACTGGGCTATCTCCCAGGTAAGGACAAGACATACTAGAATCTCCACTGTGTCGTTAAGTGTTTTCATGGTCTTCTCCTTCTCCTCGTTCTGCTTCTGAGACTGTACAAGCAAGGCTGAGAGCTCCATCACCCTGAGAAGAGAAGGTCCATGTGCCATTCCAAAAGCTTTGCATACCATCACCTGTTAAAGAGCCAAGCAGCTCCCCGAAGCACAGCAGAGGAAATTCAACCCAGAAAACACAGCAAAGCCAGCACTTATCTCTACAGGTTAATAGGCTTGATGTTGCAAAATGGCACTTCTTGTCCCAAAGGCCTCTGCACTCAGTCTTGCAAGGAATTGTCAGGACAGAAGTGCTAGTGATTGTGATGGCCCTGTGCAAATTCCTCCCAACTCCTTCACACAGTCCTGAGTAGCAAAAGGGCAGTACAAGAGACACAGCTCTCTTTATGCTGGTCACAGTTTTTCACCAAGAATCAACCAACAGCAAAAGCACCGTAAGAACAAATCTCTTTTCCACTCTTATCTTTCTCAGAAGAGTTTTTTTGTCAGGCAGACAATTTTTTCCATCCTTTCTGTGGAAGGCAAGAGTTTGCCTGGGGACAGAAATGAGGCTGTGCAGAGTAGAGCGTGTTCTAAATGCAAGCAAAAAGATAATGTTGTAACAGCAAAGTTTAAAACACCTTTACCTGTCCTGAAGCTCCTTCTTCTCCAGGTCCCACCTGACTTGTAAGGCCATCACCTCCTGAGTCTTCTGATTTATTTTCTGTTCTACTTGCTGCTCTGCTTGATCCTTCAGGACAGGTTTACCCAGAGTGATGGACTCCCTGAGCTGCATGCTGGAGTTCAGGCGGGAGCAGTTCACAAGGATAGATCCAGAAAGCCTCATTTGTTCTGCCTTCAGCTCTGACAAATCTCTGAAGAGGAACCCAGAAAGGGCCAATGTTCACACCACCATCTTTATCAGCTGACTCCCTTCTGAAGCACATAATCGTGCGACTGGAAAAGCTGGCAGGCAAGATGGCATCTTTGTTGGGGACCAGGACACACCTTGACAGCCAAGCAATGACTTTACTGAGTAGTTGAGGGAGGAGTCTGTTTTCTCCTCAGATGTAAGAAAGATACAGTACAGCCAGAAGGCCTCAGGCCTTATTAATTGTTTCTCCTGCTCTATTTTATTAACATACTCTAACTATCATTAAGAGATGTCAAGAATTTTACTAAGGTCCACAGCTCTTATACAAGGGAATCAGCCTCAGATGCTCTGTTATCATCCCCACTTGGACTGTTAAGAGGCTCATGACCATACCTACACATTAAACACTTCAGGAAAGTGGTGTAGAACTTAGCCTAAAATGCTGTAACATAAAAGCACAAGTAACATGAAAATTAAACAGCAGGTCAGGCAGACTCTACAAAATAGGGAAGAGCTATAATAAAGCAAGACAAATAGCTGTCAGTAACCCAGAGTTTGAAATTGCATGCTGACACCAGAAGAAGGTACTATTATAGTGATATTATTTTAATTTGTGTGGAAGGCAACTGTGAGAAAGGAACCTTAGTTGAGCCCAAGAACAAGAAAACAACCACAAAAAGAGGTATCAAACTAAGCAAAATAAATTGGATAAATGCAGTAACAGGGTAGAGAAGCTATTCTTTCTCTCAGCAACGCTGAGAGAGGAGCAAATGGATGCAAACCAACATGTAGGCTGGAAATGAAAATGGAAAAAAAAATGTGTATTAATGATCTTTCAGAAGCAGTGAGAAAAGAAACCTGATGAGATTTTTTTAAGGCAGGTTTTCATCATTCTATAAAAAAGACTGCCCCACACTCCAAAAACATGCACAGTTTCAGTGAGTCTACTCCCAGGTGTCCACACACACCTGTGCCTGTGGTCACATGCCCACACATCATCACCTACTCAGGGCCTCTGCAGTACTCACGGCTCAGGCCCCTCAGCTTTACCTGAAAACCAGCAGCAAACAAAATCCTTCTGAAAACAGCCCAAAGGCCAATGAACAGCATCGCTTCCGACTGCCAGAGGGAAAAGTTAGGAGAAACCCTATCTCTTGCTGTAACTAACACAGCATCGAGGCTCAGAAAGCAGGTGTGAACACAAGCCACATTTTTTCTGCAGGAGATCTCACCTTAACTTCACTCACCTGTCTGTGGCAGTCTTCATTTCCAGGAAGTGACGGCGGAAGGTCACCACCTGACGCCACAGGCTCAGCAGACGGTTATGTTCCCCCCTTAGGTAGCTGTCATAAAGCTAAACAGCAAAGACAGAAAGAAATGCCAATTCAGCCTTCCCTGTCACTGCACATATCTCTCAGGTAAGAGGAAGTACAACCATCATCACCAGGCACCCTTTAATAACAACTGCACCACAGGCTTCAAGGGCTGAAGAGGTACCAGAGGCACAAAGCAAGACCTGCCAAGAAGGGAACACTCACACTTCTCCTGCAGCAGTGGAGAGCAGAAAAGCAAATTGGTCATGAGTCATGCCCTCACCTTGCAGAGGTGTCTCAGTCTCAGTGCAGGGAGACAAACACAAACCCCTCCAAGCCCAGTCTCAGGTTGCCTTACAACAGGCAGTTGGTAAAGGAGGCCTGTCTTGTTCCTCTGTTTGGCCACTTTGAATCTCAACACACGCAGACCTCTCTGGTCTCCACTGCTCGAGACAAGGATTGAGGAGCTATTAAAGAGACAAGTGTTCCTGTGACTGCCCTACAGTGCCCAGCACGAGCCAGCAGCTGCTGTTAGGACCAAACAGTACAGTCACAGCAGGTGAGCATCTCCCACCAGACTCCTGCCTCTCACAGCCCTGTCACCTGCTCACCGACACCAAAACATCCTCAGCAGAACCAGCTTCCACACAGCAGGGACCAAAGGCATTCTCGTTGCCATCTGGTGTCACAGCTGACACTCTGCAGCCCGTCCCACCTCGCGTTCATTGCGCCATTGGCTTTCCTTCCACTCCAGCTCCTCCCGGGCCCTCATCCAATCCATCGTCAGTTTTCCAACATCTTCCTTGAGGGCTGAATTAACCTCACTGGCTTTATCGAGGTGCTCCCGCAGGAGAGTGTTCACTTCTGCCAGATCCTCACACCTTGCAAAGGGAGAAACAGCAAAGAGGTCACTGAACAACTGCTCTCCAGCACCCCTGTGATTCTCCAGTCCCCTCAATACCAACTTTGTTGTTTGAGAAGCAATAAAAGCATTTTCTACGATTAACTAAGATCGCTCTGTCATTAAAAACTCACTTGCTTTTCCTGGCTTTGAGCCTTTAATTTCCATTTATGATTTTGGTTTCCCCTTAATCCTTGACAATGCCCTCCCACTCCCCCCATCATGCTGATGGACACTGGATTTACCACCTTTCCCTAGCACTGTCTGAGCCACTCACCTACCAAACCACAGAATAATTTAGGCTGGAAAGGGACCTTTCATCGAGAATACACACAGCACCTCCCCACAAAAAGCAGAGCCATTCAGCACATAGCACTGTTACTGCACCACAGAAAACAGATTGTGGACCTTTCTCCTGTCAAAGCAGGTTGCCCAGCTGCTTCCCTTGGGGAGACCAGGTAGCACTGACAAGCTTTCCCTCACTTCCACGAGCATCCAGGATACCAAGTATGAAGAAATGCTTCTTCCTTGTACCTTTGCTGCTCCTCTTCCACCTGAAGCAGGGCTTTCTCCAGGCTGTGGTCTGCTGTGGATTCCCACCTGCCTGGAAGGGATCCCTAAAGAAGGGAAATGTTTAGTGAAATGCTGGTGTTTCCTTCACCACTGTTAGCATCCACCACCTTTCCATTCATTTGTTGGGTATCTCTGATGCTCATGGCTTTTTCCAGATGGAACAGTGGTGTGACTACAGGGTGAGTACTCTTCTCACTCTCCCATTCTTGCAGCTTCACAGCCACGTATGCTTCTCAAGTACTGACTTTGACTTGAAGCCTGGGAATGCTGTCCTATTCTCCTACCCTTCAGCTCCCAGGTTTACTTTAGCCATGAAGCAGAAAGAAAAGGGCAGAGCCAGCTCTGTAAGTTGAACACCAGCATTCCTACCTCCCAAAATGCTGTGCACCAACTGGTTCTTTCTCCAAGACAGCTGTATCATGTAATAGGCAGCATAGCCCCTTACTGAGACCCAGGACAAATGTCACTTCAGCAATAAAGCATTCTTTTCACAAAATTAAAATGCTCAACTGGTTTTTCTGGACTTGCATTTCTGTGACTCTGCCTGCTCTAAGAATAGCAACCAGACAAAACTGATAGGAAAACTCACAGCACTTCTGTAAGCCCTCGGACAGTAAAACCTTGTTTTCTGTCATTGTTCTGTGAAGGGCTTTTTTTGACCTGCATTTGGGAATGCTACATACACTCCCTTTAGCTCACAACCTGCACACCCACCTCTCCAGCTTTCACTTGTTGCTCCAACTCCCGACACCAAGTCTGGTAATGCAGCACCTGAGTGCATACAGAGAATGACGATGAGCAGATGCAGCAAGTCAACAGGCTCCTCCTGCATTCGCTTTTCCCGAGTCTGTACAGCCCAAGCACAGCGATGCCGACACAGCCAAGGAGGAAGCTCGAAGGGAAGCTTCACTTTACTATGACAGAGACTGAGGCGGGGTTTCTTTCACACACAGCCTGGCAGCGAGGGCAAGCCCAACAGTGAGCCCGCCGTGGCCGGCCCGGCCTGGCCGAGGGCCCCCACCGACCCCCGGGCGCTCAAGGGGGCCCTCGAAGAGAGCGAAGTGACTTTCGGAACTTGCTCTGCAAGCAAACCAGCCCGACTCCTGTCCCGCCACAGGCCCCGCTAACGGTGCCGGAACGGCGGCACTGCTGGGGGTCGGAACCGAGCTCAGGGCGGGCTCTGCGGGGTGACCGCGCCGGGACAGCCCGCGCCGGGCCTGGCCCTCCCTGCCCCGACCTCCGAGCTCGGCACCGCCCGCCCGGGGAGGCCCCGCTGGTCCCGCCGTGTGCCCCTCCGGCCCGGGCACCTCCCCGNTCCGCCATGGCGCGGGCCGGGCCCGCGGGCAGCGCAGCCTCAGTGCGGGCGCGGCCCCGCCGGGGAGAGTCAATTGATTAGGCGGGACGGCGAGCGGGGAAAGCCCCCTCGCTTCAGGGACTTCGTGGTTTAAAATGTTTCGGTTTGTATTTGGCCGCTCAATGGCATTGATTTATTTTCTTTGCCTCTTTTCCCCGCCTCTGGCTGTGAGTGCTTCGTCGCCGGCATTCTGGGGTTTTTTTCAGAGGTAGAACAAGTGAATTGCCACTAAAATTCGCTTTGTTCACTGAATCTCTCAGGTCTTGAATCACTTAAACACCCTTGTGTTGCAAAGATGAACGACACCTGTAGAAGGCGACGCGGGCTAATTAACATTGTACACTGAATGGAAGGACTCTATAAGTAAGCAGGCTTCAAGGAGCTTCAAATAAACCCTGTATTTCTCTAACTGATAATAGGAAGAAATACCAAAATGTGGTGAAAAAAGCATGTCCACTTAATTCGCAGCTGGGAGAATCAGGTAAATCTGTGGATCCAAGAAACAATAACAACAGAAAAATTAATTCCTGGTTTGCAAACACAGCTCTTGCTGGGTCTGAGCAGCAGCTTGGGCCCGGCTCCAAAGGGTGGGAGGCCGGGAACCGGCAGAGCCCCCAGGCCTGCGGTGTGGGGTGTTCTGGGGACACCTCTGAGAGCCCCGAGCCCCCTCTGGCCTTGGGCCTATGGTAGGAGCAAGAGTTCCTCCAGCCTTGCCAGCAGAATGCTGTGGCCTCAGCTTAGTCCTGGTTTTCCTGAGACAGGCTGTGCAGAGGATGGGACTGGTCTGTGCTGGGGCAGCCTCAGCTCAGGCCCTGGGGGTACTTTTGGGCACTACAATATAAGAAGGATATTGAGACATCAGGGCGTCCAAAGAGCTACGAAGCTACCAAGATGGGGAAGGGTCTGGAGGGGCCGTGTGAGGAGCAACTGAGGGCACTTGGTGTGTTCAGCTGGAGGAGACCGAGGGGAGACTCATCAGGGGCTGCAGGTTCCCCCCGAGGGGTCACTCTGTGTGCGCAGGGACCTGAGGGAAGGGCTGGAGCTGTGCCAGGGCAGGGTCAGGCTGGATCTCAGGGAAAGGTTCTTCCCCCAGAGGGTGGGTGGGCACTGAACAGGCTCCCCAGGGTTTGGGCACGGCCCCAAGGCTGCCAGAGCTCCAGGAGGGTTTGGACAACACTCAGGGACAGGGTGGGATTGTTGGGGTGCCTGTGCGGGGCACTGTGGACTGGGTGATCCTTGTGGGTCCCTTCCAACTCAAGATATCCTGTGGTTCTATGATTCTGTGATTCATAGCTTACTACTGTTCACAGATGTAGCCAAATCTCCTCATAACCAATGACATAATTATTTCTTTGGACTTCCAATTTTTCATTTAATGTCACAACATTGTAGCATAGTATTTTAAAATGATGCCACAGTTTCCCATGTGGGAACTTTGGTTTTGCTCTGGTCAAAGACAAGCAAATTTTAATTATAATATCCGTAAATTTTGTGCAATTCTTTCCTTTTTAAAAGCACAGGCCTGTTAAGTTCTTTCCTAAATTTATAACCTCTTAGCTTTAAAAAACAGTACCCCAAAAGCTACGGTGCAGAGTGATAAATTCTCACAGACACAGAATGTTCATTAGTTTCAATGAGCAAAAGCAATGTGACAGCAAAGGGCCTAACATGTGGAGTTAACTCAGTCCTGTAAGTCTTTTCTGGGAGTTAGTTCACCTGGGACAGGACAGTGGCATTCCTGGTTGATTGCTAGATGAAAGGTTTCCATGTGCGTCTCAAACTGCAAGTTTGCAGCAGTGAACAAATTCGGGCTATTTGTAGCATGTATGGGGAGGAGCCTCCCTGGAGCCAGCTGGGGCCGTGAGCTGTGCCCCGTGTGTTTTACAGCGCACCCCAGGGGTTCTGAGCTCTGGGGACATTCCCTGCTCAGCCCCCACTTTAGTCCACAGCCTGTGCTGACAAATCAAGCAGGTGATCTGAGCTGTCCCTGAGCAGGGCCCTGCTGGTGCCTGCTGCAACACCAGGTCCTGCAACACTTGGCTGGAGTTCAGCGGTGGCGCTGCACCCCGAGGACAAACATCCCCAGGTGGCTGTAGGGCTCACAGGAGCACACCTGAGTTAGTGTGTGCTGTGCCCAGGCATCACAGAGGAGCGCAGACACAAGGCTGTATCCTGGGAGAGCCTTCTCTCTCTCACTGTAGCTTCTCACTGTGGCATAGAACACGCAAATATGTATCCCTGGGTAGGGCCTTTTGTCCTCAGGGAATGGCAGCATTTCTGGCACTATGAAATGTTCCTCTGGCTCCCCAGAGTGATCCCTTCCTCCAGCTCCTGTTGGATATCCAGAAGGGCTCACTGAGACTGAAGTGACACACCTTATGTAGGCATAATCATGGGATCTGGAGAACAGGAGGCAATGCACTTCCAAGGAGCAGGGACCGGGGTAGCCCTCCCTTTTCAAATCCCTACACACGGCTTGGGAGGGTGGATAATCTGGTACAGAACGGGCCAAGAAGGACAAGTGAGCTGCATGAATCCAGCCACTTGAGGGTACACAGAAACTTGGCTGGTGGTGAGAAGTGACAGCATCGAAGCACCACTTCCACTGCATCCTACATCCACTCCAAAGCCTCACCTGAGTGAGGGATTCCAGCTACATATTGAAGATACCAGTTGAGTTTGAGTTTAGCTAGCTGGAATAACTCCACATTGGTGTAGGTTCATAATAGGATCCTCCAGACTCTGGGTCTTATTCAAGGTCAACATTCCACTCTGGGGGCTGTGGGGCTCAGTGGACTCCACAGCATCCATGCTCCTCTGCTTCCAAGCACTTAGATGAGTTTGCTTCAAGGAAGCCTCTTTTAAAAATTAGCTTGCACAGCTTGTTTTGCTTGCTTTTCCTTTTTCTTTCTGTCTAGTTCTGTCCAGCCCACTAAAATATTTTAATGTCAGACATGCAAATATTGTTTGAAGATATGAATGATCATGCTTTCAATCTGATTTACTACAACAAGGCCTATGTAATCACGTTGCCTTACCTCCTGCTCTTTCATGTCCATCTCTTGAATCATCTGTAAATCTGTTTGCAAATCTCAGCCAAGTTTGATAGAGCCACTTAAAAATACAAAATTCTTACAAATGTTGTGAAAACTGGAAGCTGGATGGATTAAAAGTGGGAACTCAACACGTGGCTGCTTTTGTGTCTTGCTGTCAAGATGATCAATACCCCCATGGCACAGACCCACACATGGCACACGGCCTCCTTCCCAGCAGAAACGTGGGCAATATGAGAAGGATAAAAGGATGGCATGGCTGGGGGAGCTGTGGGATGGCATGGAGTGACTGCTGGGAAATGGTTTCACCAGAGGTAAGTCAGGGAGAAGCTGCTTTATTTTGACCCGGAATATCAAAAGTGCAACTGATATCAGAGGAAGGGCCACAAGACCAAGATCAGGAGGGTTTGTATCTACCTTATTTGTGGCATCTATTAAATCACTGAACTCTTCTTTCCTTCAGTTCTTCCATCAAAGGTGAAGCATCCAGAGCTCCTCATGCCATGCAGGTTGTTATCTATGAAAGGAGTTTGGTGTTTCTGATATTAGTCAGGGTGGGTGGGGAATGCTGCAGCACACACAGATCAAGCTAAAAAGTATTGTATCTTTTCCCTTTCTTCTTGCCTCAGAAAGAAAAGGCAACTGTGGGAGGAGGACTGGGTTTAGCGCCAGCTCAGCGCAAGATGAGAGACGGGTCCCAGTAATCCCTGTTCAATCCAGCCCAGTGCCTCATTTCCTGAAGGCTCATGTAGAACAACAGTTCATTTTTTGCAGCTTGTGAAAGACATGCTTGCTCATACTCTCTCCTGTAGGGAAGGCTGCAGGACAGCCGTGACACACGAGGAACACTGGATGTGACCTGCCAGCCCTTCTGGGGCCGTGGGCTCAGCGGCTCTGCAACATTTTGCGTCTAATATTAAAACAAAGGCTGGTGTTCAGCAGTCCCTGGAGGAAAGATAGATTTAGGGTTAGGCCTGTCTCCAGGTCCGAGTGGCTGCAGACAAAGGGGAGGAAGGAGGAGGAGGATGCTGCCTGCAGGGTGCACTGCTGCCCCGCTGCACCGCGCCCGCCCCGCAGGGCATCCCCCGCGCCACGAGCTGCTTCCCCAGCTGGGCTGACACGGGAGCCTTTTTTAAAACATAGAAATAAATAAGCCAAAATACACCGGCTGCAGGCACGGCCCCGCTGTGTTTTTGTAAAATTAAACATTACCTTCATTAAGTGCCCGCATTACAGCACAGCCCTTCAGTCACCAGAGGACAAAGCGAAGCCACTGTTACAGTTCTCTGGAGAAAGAACTAAATGAATTCTTTTTAGATTATTTAATGTATGTGTCCAGTGGACTGTATGACAGGTCTCAGTTGTTGATCTTGCAGTTTGTCCTGTGTAAATGTGAAGTTCATCGAGGGCTGAGGCAGGGGTCGTACTGCCACTTGAAAAGGCATCCTCTGGAGTTTTGAGCCTGTGGAGCTGTTTCACATGAGGTAGAGTATGACTCATGCTAATGAAAAGGGTAAAGAAGATTTTTTTAAAGAAATATATCGCAGTTAAATTAGTTTAGACAGCATGACATCAGAGAGTAATTAAATAGGTTTGTTGGAATTCCGTTTCCAATTCCTGAGTTCAGGTTTGTAAAAGATTTCTGAGCACCTGCAGGTCTCTGTGTGTGAAATATTTTCACTGGAAAGGATTCAAAACTTTAAAAAAACCTTTTAACACAGAGGCAGCATTACGCCATTCTTCCTTCTTGGAAAAAAAAAAAAACCCCTTGGATTTAAACAGGACTCCTTCAAGTTTTCAGTCAGTTTTACAGAAGAAAACGAGGTGGTAAACTTTCTCTTTTCAAGAACAAGTTCTTTATAGCTGCTAACTGAAGTCAGGGGAGATCGTGTCTGAGTACATGAGCATTTCCACTATGGGACTGGATACAAGTATTGAACAACGAGATTTGAAATGTTTTAATCTCAAACAAAAACCATTTTTGCTGACTTTGGTTTTTAATTTCTTTCATGTTTTCGACTGCCAAACTGGAGGAACCTTTTCTGATTTTTTCTTTAGTGGCATTCAGAGGAAGACCAGAGGATGAAAATCCTGCATTTTCTCACTTTACTGCTTTGGCATTTGACTTGGCTGTCTCTGGATCTAGTTCCTGGAGCGCTGAGTAATTCTGAAGCAGGCCAGGGTAATCCAGGATCTAAACTAGGCTTTTTAAAAGCAGAAGGAAAGGAGAGGAGTCCCTCTGCACGGGCAGGTACACTGAGGACTGCAAGCCATGGATATGGTGCTGGGACCTCAAAGGCTAGGACTAAAAGCAGTGCTGTTCAGGCTGGAGCTCTGCTGGCCAAGAATGATGAGTCAAAGAAGGTTCCCTCAAGAACAGCAGCCACGGAGGGCAAGGTAGGACATCTCCCCAGCAGACCTTCTGGAGTAAGGACAGTGACTCCAAAGGTTCAGAATCTTAGCAGCAAGGTGGCTTTGAAAAAAACTGGCACAAGCAGTACTGACACTGATTCTTTCAAAACCAAAAAGACTAAAGAGCCTGTAACCCAGAGGGAAGCTAAGGAAACTTTCCGACATCCCCCGATAACGCCACATGAATACATGCTCTCTTTGTACAGGACTCTCTCAGATGCAGAAAGAAAAGGTGTTAATGGAAGTGTAAAACTGGAGGCTGGACTTGCCAATACAATAACCAGCTTTATAGACAAAGGACAAGGTAAGAAAGGAGCTCATGTGTGGGTGAGTGTGGACAAAGAGAGATGTCTGAGTGTGTTTATATGTGTAGAGAGTATTAGAAAATAATCATACCTTGATAAAGTCAAATAGCTCTTTTTAATGTAAATGAAATCCCACAACTTTGCTGCAGATTTTGTCCTCCTGCCTTATCTTGGAAAATTCATTTAAAGGCAGAACTAGATGGTTGTGTGGCAGCCAAAGAAAACATTTAGAAAGAATTTCAGATGCGTATTGTTGAAAATCAATCAGTCTTTGCATGCTTATGTGTTTAAAAACCTTTTGCATTTTTTTCTTGTTTTCTTTCTAGCTAGCTGAGATCCAGTCCTAGAAACTGCTAATGTTAGATTGAAGTGCAATGTCTAAAAACACATAATGTGCTAAGAACAGGGCTGTTCTGTGAAAAAATCCCCTAAGTTGTTTCAGTATCACGGAGTCAGCCTGGTTTGTTCAAGGTAGAATTGTAAGGAACTATACTGCAGACCAGGAGTCATTATAGGTAGGGTGGGTGTATCCATACTTAAAGATTTCAGGCACCACTCAGGAGCCCACAGCTGAGCACAGACTAACCAGAGGAATAACCTCTGGGATTCCAGAACTTGCAGTTTGACATTCTGCTTCTCAACTTTTTTTGAAATTTGGGCTAGCATTTGATTTCACGGGAGAAATAATGGGGTTTTCCAAAGAATGATGTTCACCTCGCCACGCTGGCTGGGGAGCCCCATGTTGCTTCCAGTGACGTTGGTAAGAGTTTTGTCATGTACTTAAGGAAGCAACATGGGCTACAGCTGGTGAAGTAATGGGGATGGAAGACTCACCAGGACTGGCTTTGTTTGCCATTTAATTATTAATAGCTTGGCTTCTGGGAAGGGATGATACACTCCTCACAAGTGCTGCATTCAGGTCCTCAGCTCTCCACTGGAAGGCACTGGCAATGTCATGCCACTAAAACCTTGGCTCAGCCGTATTCCCATGTTCCTCACCAGCTGAAGTGAGCAAATGTAACGTCAGGTTAAAGGGAGGAATGCTTTTCTGCCCAGTTTGAAAATGTCGTGAATCATGCGGAGTTAAATTAATAAGGCAATTATCCTTGAGTCTGGCAATTCCTGAGGATGCTGGTTTTAAAGGACTAATTCACTATTGTGTCATCTATAAGGGTAAATTTGCTCATGTTTGGAGCCAGCATGAGGCCTGGCCACCACTGAAGCTCTGTTTCAGTAATTTAAGCAGGACATAAGTGGTGAATAGGTCCTGTTCGTGCTCAGTCCTGAAAAAGGACTATTTTTCAATTGGCTAATTGCAACTTTGAAGGTAGAAAATGCCCACTGGTGAAAGAAACGAGATTTCTACAAGGTAAACTTAGAAACTAATTTCCCTGGTGGGTCACTGATTTCTTCTATGTCCCTACACAGAGCTGGTCCCTTAGACAAAAATTGCTGTTTCTGTTCAGTGGGCAAATTAAGGCAACTCCTAGGCTTATAGGTAAACTTCAGGAAAATTGTTTGGAACTGAAGAACTGATAATGGTCTGTACTGTATAGACATTTAAAAATATGTGTGCTTTTTTTAGATGAGCGAGCACCAACTATAAGAAAACAAAAATACATTTTTGACATCAGTGCATTAGAAAAAGATGGTTTGCTGGGAGCAGAGCTTCGAATATTGAGGAAAAAGCCTTCTGATACATGGAAGTCTCATTCTTCTGGAAAAACTTCCCAAGTGAAATTATTTAGTTGCTCTACAAACAGACAAGCAGCAACACTCCTGGACTCTCGGACTGTCAGTATCACCGATACACCAAAGTGGGAGGTGTTTGACATCTGGAAACTTTTCAGGAACTTTAAAAACTTGGTTAACTTGTGTTTTGAGCTGGAAACCTTTGACAGAGGGAGAGCTGTTGATCTCAGGAGTGTGGGATTTAATAGAACGGGAAGACAAGTCAATGAAAAGGCTCTTTTCCTGGTGTTTGGGAGGACGAAAAAAAGAGACTTATTCTTCAATGAAATCAAAGCTAGATCCGGCCAAGATGACAAAACTGTTTATGAGTACTTGTTCAACCAGAGGAGGAAGAGAAGAGCTCCTCTGGCAACAAGGCAAGGGAAGAGGCCCACTAAGAATCTGAAGGCAAGGTGTAGCAGAAAAGCCCTCCACGTGAATTTTAAGGATATGGGCTGGGATGACTGGATAATAGCCCCTCTGGAGTATGAAGCCTATCACTGCGAAGGACTCTGTGAATTCCCCCTCCGATCCCACCTGGAGCCCACCAACCACGCAGTTATCCAAACACTGATGAACTCGATGGACCCAGAATCGACCCCCCCGACTTGCTGTGTCCCAACACGGCTGAGCCCCATCAGCATTCTTTTCATTGACTCTGCAAACAACGTGGTCTACAAGCAGTATGAGGACATGGTGGTGGAGTCGTGTGGTTGTAGGTAGCAGAGCAGTTGCTCACACTAATGTGTTATGAACGGTGATGTGACACATTGGGCATAACCTCTCCTCAAACAAGGTTAACTAAATTTCTTGCCTCTTGAGTAAGTATGTTTACAAGGATGTAGCAGTAAATCCAGTGCTGCTCTGTGTCTCTCCCATGGGCATATTTCAGTAGCGTTTGGATGCTCTCATGCAGCTGGATATAAGGCCTTGTGCTGGCCCCACAAGACTGGCTCTAACTGAAGTCCAGGACAGAGAAGATGATATCTCTACACCTCCAGATGTCCTTCTTTTAGCCTCAAGGCAGAGGGTAAAGATGGTAGCAATGAGCTGTGGATATGACCTGTTTGATCCTTTGAACATTGTTCTTGAGACTGAATTTATGTCTAATTCCCTTGTGCTTTGTCCATTCTTAAATGTAAAAAAAGAGTCTCAATGTCTAGAAGAGAAGGTTGTGTTCTGGTATGCCCCGATTTTGGTGTAAATAGTTGCACTGTAATGTGATTTCTTTCTGATTAGCTCTTGAAACTATGCGCATATAAAAAAGGAGTCATTAAATATAATATGTTGGTTTAGTTTAAAGTTTTACATGAAGATAGGTGATGCAGGAGGTATTTGCTTCCATATATGTTTTTCTCCAAGCTACATATCTTTCTTAAGTATCCACCTTTCCATTATTATGTAGCAAGATATATTATTCTGTATAAGGTCCAAGTTGTTCTCAAATGCTCATAGTTAAAGTGTTCATTTATGGCATAAGATGTAATAAATTATTGACACAGTGCTGCATTGTGTCTAGCCGTCCAACTTTGCATAATTATAATGCTATTAAGAAATTGATTTTATGTTTTTGTACAATAAATACAAGTGAAAGGGACTTTTCAGTGCAGCAGAATACCAGGGGTATGCAAAACATGTCCATGTAATTTGCTGCCGCAGAGAGAAACTGTGGAAACATTGGAAGAAAGATCTGAAATGATGACTTGGTTTGGATCGGTGGGGAATAACACTATCGTTTGATGTATCTGAGGCAAAAATGAGTTATGTAGATGGTTGCAAAAGAGCTCTGGTATCCTTTTATTCCACCCTCCAGGGGCTGTGTGTTTGCATATCCCCTTTATTCCAGACATGGATTATAAATTTATTGTGGCATTGCTCCTGTATGTTTCCATACACAAAATGTTCAGTGGCAGATGGATCAGAGAGGTCGTATGAACCATCAGAAATTACTGAAAGGGTTTATCAATAGTACAGAATATAAATGCTAAGGTTTGATATTAGGATTTTCTGGGTCTGGCCTCTCCTCTGCCCAGCATCACTCATGTGGGTAGGGGCAGGGAGCTGAGTATGGGCCCTGACATCCTCCTGGTCAGTACCCCAGAGTGGATGTGCTCACACCAGCAGCAAACCATCCTAAATTTGTGCTCAACAGCCATAAACAGTGATATAAAGCTCTGCCCTTCCTCCTGCACTCTTTGGGTAGCTGAGCCTTTAACCAGCTAAAAATACCTTGGTGGCAGACTCCTGGGGATCCCCTGTGCAGGCAGACCTGGTGTGTACCCCCACCCCCAGCTTGGGGATGCAGGAACAGCACTGCAGGGAGGTTTAGTCTGTGTGGTCTCTCTACACAAGCTCAGCCCTGTGGCTCCTTCCTGCAGGGACTGACAGGAGGGCCAGTACCCCCCACCTGCTGGCCCAGTAAGAACGTAGAGTGATGAGCACTTGAAGCTACTTCATAACATGTGCATGAAGAATTCTGGCATCTTATGGCTCTGTTTTGTGGATCAGGGCTGTCTCCATCTCCCTTCTGTGTGCTTCCCAGGTCCTGCTCCTCCTCATCCTGATGGAGCCTTAGGCTGAGCCCAGCAGTTACTGACCCCTGCACTAACTTCTTATCACCAGCCAGTCTCATATGACTTTCAAAACAAGAAGTCTAAGCTTTACTAAAAGCTGATTTAGTTGAGATTTGCCATTGTTACAGTAGGAGAGAAAACATTCCCCTGCCAAGTCCACAGCCAAGAGAGCAGCTCAGGCTTTTTTTTCCCAATCTGTTCAAGAAGTTCTTTTCCTGCTCCTGGCTGTTTTCAGGTGTCTGCCTTGCAGCTTTTAAAGGTCCTTTTCCTAGCCCTGATTCCAGCTATCTCCTAGACAGGTTGGCTAGATGACCATGACAAAGGATGTGTCCTTTCTTCCTTATGTGAGGGTGCCACTCCTCGCGCACTCGCTGGGAATGCTGCTTGCACATTCCCAGGGAAATCTCTGCTCTGATGTATGACACTCAGCTGTGCCATGCCATTTATTAACCACACAGGCACATTCCTCAATGGCTCAAGGTGATCAGTTTAAAATACCAAATTCTGCCTATTTCAATACACTTGAAGAAAATCTAAGTTGTCTCAACAGACAAGTGAACTCCTGGGATTAGAACTGCCTGCATTTTACTTCAGTTCCAGGTGGATTTGTCAGATGTTGCAACATCTTTGGTGGAAAGTAGGACTGCTGTTACACACAAGGCATGATAGTTTGGAGGTCTGAGGAAAAAAATTCCTATTCACCTCACACTGTAGAGCTGGTTACCAGCCTGAGGGTCCTGGTGAGGCTGGTTATGACAGAAAGTTTTTAAGACCTAATAGGTATAAACTTCTCTGAGTTTCCTGCTTCCTGTCCTTATATGAATGTCTCAACGCATGAATAAAGCAAAATAAAGGCTCAGGTAAATGGTATTTAGATCAAGTATGTATCAGCATCTAAATGGAAAAATATGCTAAAATTTTGCAGTTATCCCAAAGCAAACAGTATGATATGAGGTAAAATGAAAAGAAATACTGACAAACTAATGTCTTAAAAAACATCCTTTGGTAATGGTTCAAGCCTCCAAATTCTGCTCAGAGGTAGTTATCCCTAGAAGGGAAAACAAAAAAAACCCAAACCACTAGTAGGTCTTTAATATCAGTTTAAACAAATTTGAAACTACACTAAAATGCTGGAATTATCATGGATTATTACTACTTCAAAATTGAGTTTGGCCAAAACAGAAGTAATTTCAGCCCGAGTGTTCATGTTGGAGGTGACATGACATTCACTTTGCTTGCCTGGTAGCTCAAATGTGGAGACATCCAGAAGGGAGGTCCTGGCACCACTCAAGTTTGGTTCAGCTCAAAGTGAAGAGTTTATAGTGGTGGGCATAGAATAGGGTAATTTTTTTCACTTTTAACTCTGAAATGGAGTATTCTTGTATTGTACCAGCAGTTATAAACCAGTGCTCTACTGACATTGCCTATGGTGTAAATGTGTACTTGCCTGTAGGTGCTTTATTTGTACAATGTTGAAGGCATTGGGATCACCTGGCACAGACTTCTGTCTAATTCATTATAGGATATTTACTGAGTGGTTATGATCACTTAAATCTACAATGTGGAAGGGAGTGACCTCATTCACTGCTCTTCTCAAAGCAGTTCGTTACTCTCAATTCTCCTAAGATTTCAACAGCAACAAAAAGATGCTGCCACAGTGAAATGTCTTTTTTTTTTTTTTTTTACTGGATTCCCCATATTCATTCAGTATCTATTCACAAACCATTGCCTATCCTGTCAAGACTTTACATAGAAATCTGCAGTTTCAATTAACTGGCAAGAGAACCGAAATATGGATTGAAACTTCCCAAGATCCATGAATGTCACTGATGAGCACAGCAGCACAACCCAGGTGGGCTTCACTCAACGCTCAACTCTCCAAAACTAGAGGCTTAGAGATAGGGCTTAGGTTAGGGCTGACACACAGCCTCTCCACGGAAAAGTGGAGAGGAACAGAGGACCTTGGCATTGGTCAAGGAAGTGGTGGATTCACCATCCTTGGAAGTGTCCAAAAAACGAGCAGATGTGACACCTGGCCATGTGGTTTAGTGGACATGGTGCTACTCGGTCAGAGGTTGGACTTGGTGATCTTGGGGGTCTTTTCCAACCTTAATGATTCTGGGATTCTCTGACAGCAGCAGTTTGGCACTACTTTTTAGCCTGGTCATTATATAAGTGCAAAGATAGACACCCTAAATTATTGTTAGGGCTTTCTTCCCATGGGTGAGTTGGTGTGAGCAACTGGATGGCAGAAAGGCAGAGAAACCTGAGCTGTAAAGCAATACAGGTTAAAAGTTCAGCTTTCCACCTTTATGATGGCAGGTTTCACTCTCTCACTGAGAATGCCTCATTTGTATTTACTTTCTAGGGTCATTATCTGTCCCACGAGAGTCTTTGTGAAGGTCCAAATTTCAAATAAACAGTACACTATAAGACAGGTATGTGTGGATAATTTTTGTTGTATTTGGCTAAAATATGGGTACTAAGCTCAATAGGTAAACATAAAAGTATGCCATTGAAAACAATGCATTCCCATTAGTGTTTGAATATGTGCCTAAACTCCATGTACACTTTTACATGGTTATGTCATTTCCTGTGTAAAATGGGCTTGTTTATACAGCAGCCATATGAAAGATGCAGGAACCCGCTATGTGGGCTATTTGAAGCTTTCTCTAAGAAACATAAAAACCCCTTGACCCTTGTATAATAAAAGGTGTTAAAAGATACTGCTTTTATAACATCTTAGCCAAGACTAATAAGAATGTACAAAGCAAACAATTTTTTTTTTAACTCCATAGTCCTGGTCAATCATGTGTTATTTTATGGATTTACTATTGCTGTTGAGTAGTAAAATGATATTTAAAAATAAAATTGCAGGAGATTTCATTGCTTCTCAACAAATTTAATAAACAAAAATCTTAACATTTTTTGAAAAATAGTAAATACAGATCAGTAAATGCACTTTGCTGAGTGCTCAGAATAGCCCATTTATTCTGTCATTCTGAGTTCACTGACGTCCCTGTTTTCCTTGTTGTTGTTTTTCAGAACTAGTTTCAACTTTCTGCAATGATTTGGCCAGCTGAAGTAATGCAAATGGACTCAGTTTTCCCTGATGTCATTTTGAAGGGAACAGCTGTCAAGAAAAAATTACTCCATTAACAATAACAGTGATTAATTGGCTGACCCTCTTCTAGGGGACATCGAATGCTCTTTTCACTGTATTTCTTCTAAGAATCTCATTGATAAAATATCTTGAACCAGCCTTTGCCACTCAGGAATCTAGGCTGAGCAACCTCTGCCTATCGTACTGCCACAACAATTCCATTAAATTAATTAAGTTGAATTAAAACGAAGGTATTACTTCTGCACATCCAGTTTCCATCTGCCTGTTTTTACACGATGCTGTCGATCATGGCATAAAATCAGAAATAAGCCTCTAATTGATAAAAACAGACACGTTTCAGTTTGCTTACGCAAATGCCTTCAAAATATTCATCTTTCTCCAGAACTTTTGAAACACAACTTGGGTCCTCCCCACGCGGAGACAAAGGGAGGGACATCTTCCCCAGAGCTCTCTTTTCTGCAAAGGTGCAACAAGACTCATAAACGTCAGATGGCGAAGGAGTCATTAACTCCTGGGCTTGGTGATCAGGTTACAGGAGCCTGGCAGGGAGGATAAAGGGCTAATGGCAGCGTGGGGAGAAGCACAGCCACAGGAGGAGGTGCTCCGAGGGAACGTGGCTTGGGAGAGAGGACTTGGGGACAAGCAGCTCTCGGGGGGAGGCAGCCTCACAGCAGCAGAGGGCAGGAGGGGCTGAGACTGAGGGAAAGACTGAATAATAAGATGGACCAAATGCAGCAGCAACTGCAGAGTGGATGTACATCCACATGGAACAGAGATGAGTGGGTGGCAGTGCTGCTGGGGGGAGCAGACATGTCCCAGGCAACCAGAGATAGGACGAGAGGACTCAGGCTGTGCCAGGGGAAGTTCAGGCTGGAAATCAGCAGGAATTCCTTCATGGAAAGGGTTGTCAGGCATTGGAAGGAGCTGCCCAGGGAGGCTTGGAGTCCCTGTCCCTGGAGATGAGTGGATGTGGTACTCAGAGCTCTGGGCTGGGGGACAAGGTGGTGTTGGGCCACAGGTTGGACTCCATGATCTCAGAGGTCTTTTCCAAGCTAAATGATTCTGTGATTCTCTCTACATGCCTACCAGGGAAAAAACAACTGAGGGCTTAGCACAAGTAATTCTTTCCACTCTCCTTCTCGCGATAGTGGCTTTCAGGGCTTTACTCCAACCTCTGGCCCAGATGCTGTTGAAGGCTTAGAGCAAAAGCAGGCTGCTGAATCATGGAATCACAGAATCGTTAAGATTGGAAAAGACCTCCAAGATCATCGAGTCCAGCACTGCCATGTTCACCACTAAACCATGTCCCCAAGTGCCACATCCACTCATTTTTTGAACACCTCCAGGAATGGTGATTCCACTGTTGCCTTGGGCAACCTGTGCCAGTGCCTGACCAGCCTCTCAGGGAAAAAATTTCCCCTAATGTCCAAACTAACCCTCCCTTGGCACAACTTGAGGCTGTCTCTTCTTGTCCTGTCCCTTGTTCCCTGGGAGCAGAGCCTGACACACTCCCTGGTTCCCCCCGTCCTGTCAGGGAGTTGGAAAGAGCAAGAAGATCCCCTCTAAGCCTCCTTTTCTCCAGTCTGAGCCCCCCCAGCTCCCTCAGCCTCTCCTGGTGCTCCAGACCCTTCCCCAGCTCTGTTCCATTCCCTGGACACACTCCAGCCCCTCAATGTCTTTCTTGCCATGAGGGGCCCAGAGCTGACCCCAGGACTGGAGGTGCCTTAGCAGTGCCCAGCACAGAGGGATGGTCACTGCCCTGCTCCTGCTTGACACGCCTTTGCTGATACAATCTTTCTGTAGCTCAGCAAGGGCAAATAACTTCTGACAGTGGCATTGAACAGCCAGAAACAGCAGTAGCTGCAGCACAACACAAACTGTGGTCATGTGTGCTGTTGTGAGGAGTTGAAAGCAACAGAGCTGAGAAACCTGAGTCAGGATGATGAGGGACTTTCATAAATGAGACTTTCAGATGGATCACAAATGTCACTGCTGGGTCATAGGCACAAGCAGCCTGTCTTTCCCAAGTCATGAGTGGCCTCGGGTTAAAAAGACTGATTATGTAGCTCTGGACTTTAAAAAGTGCTTAATTTTGGCATTTTCATGCGTTTCACAACAGGCTTTGGCTCCAGCAGCTAATTCAGAGCACCAAAGTAAGCAGCTTCCCCAACAGCAAGAGGGAAGAGCCAGGCCCTGGGAGAGGGAACTGAAGCATCTGTGCTGAGCAGGAGCTGGTGAGTGACACCAGGCACAGTGCCTCGAATGAGCCTCCTCAATAGGGACAGGGACTGGCTGTTGGCTCCCTCTGTCCTGCTGAGATTCAGCTACAAGCATGAGAGGGTCTTACTGTCCAGGGGAAAAAAGGAGCAGAGAGGCTTCTGTTAAACACAGTAGCCCCTGGGTTTGGTTTGTTGGGGTTTTTTTAATTGCCAAGGTGATGAGAGCTTGGGCCCAATTCCTTCTGCTCCTACACTCCTACCTGGCTGAGGGCACCAAGGGGGAACTTCTCATGTTTCCCACATCTATTGGGAAAATCACATTCCTGTCTGCACCCTACAATAGGAAGCCAGACAGCTTGCAAAGGAGGGCTGAGACAGACACCTACCCCTGCACACACTTTGGGGAGTAGCTGATCTGACCTTGAGGAAGGACTTGTACTAAATGCTTCCCCATTTCACAGAATCACAGAACATGAGAAGTTGGAAGGGACCCACAAGCATCACCAAGTCCAGCTCCTGGCCCTCCACAGAACCATCCCCAAGAGTCACACCATGTGCCTGAGAGCATTGTCCAAATGCCTCTTGAACTCTGTCAGCCTTGGTGCTGTGCCCACTGCCCTGGGGAGCCTGTTCAGTGCCCAATCACCCTCTGGAGAAAGAACATTTTTCTAATATCCGACCTATCCGACCCTGGTACAACTTCAAGCCGTTCCCTGGCCTCCTGTCCCTGGGCTCCTGTCCCTGGTCCCCACAGAGCAGAGCTCAGTCCCTGCCCCTCCTCTGCCCCTCCCTAGGAAGTTGTCCCTGCAATGAGGTCTCCCCTCAGTCTCTTCTTCTCCAGCTGAAGAGGTTAAGTGACTTCAGCCTCTGCTCATACCCTTCCCCTCGTGGCCCCTCACCATCTTCATTGCCCTCTTGGATGCTCTTTAATAGCTTAATATCTTGAACTGATTCCATGTACTTCTGGGTCCTTACATAAACAACTGGGTTACAAACAGCCTGGTGGTTTAGGGGCATTTGAGAACAGCTGCTGGATGAGTCCTACAGGCAAGAAACACTGACTGTGAGGAGGGGAGAGAAACAAAGGACTTGAGTGACTTGCAGCAGCATAATAGCACCTGATCAGAAAGATCCAGAAAATATAAGATGGAATCTTTCTGTGGTATAGAAACTTTAAACACAAATTGATTCTTTGGAACTCTAGAAAAATGACCTGCTCTTTGTCTCAAAGCACAGTGGAGCTATCTGTCTCCCAAAACATTATAGTATTCTTGGTAAGAGAAAAAGCTATAAGAAATAATTCACTTCTTGGAACAGTAATTAAATATTCCCCATGCCAGTAAGATAAGAAAGTGATGAGGAGCATGTGCTGGCATTGTCAGAGTTTGAAAACATTTAACCTGCACCAATAAGCCTACTGATTTTTAATAAATCTTGGAATTCTGGGGAAATTCCAGAGGTTTGGGAGACTCAGGAGAAAAAAGGAATTTAATTCAGTACTATAAAGAGTGACTGTGCTGACCTGGCAATTATAAGCAGATTATAGGGCTGTTGATACTGACTGAATCTCAGAATGTGGGTGAAGGATGGCACTTTAAATCCCAGGCAATAAAGGCAGGAGGAATAATGAGGATCGTTTGGCCTGATAAGCCTTTTACCCCAGGTAAAAAAATCTGAGTCCCCGAAGTGTCAGCTCAGTTTTTACAGCAATCAGGAAAGCAAACACGACTTTAGGAACGACTGGGAGAGAAACAGAGAACAAATGAGAAAACAAAATGCAAGCACTCTAGGGATTGATGTAACTCTCAAACTCTTTGGGGTACAGTAGAACTGGAGAAGGGCAGGAAGAAGGGCAGGAAGTATGGAACCGCTTCTGTTTTAGAGCAGTAATGAAACTGGAGTTCTTCAGTGAGAGCTGACTGGGGCAAGAAGGAAAAGTGATGAGGGCTAAGAATGTGAACTGGGAGCAAGTTTTCTCCCGAACAAGAACCACAGTGCACCAAATGGTAGCAGTTCAGGACGAGTTTGAAGCAAGCAGAAAGAACACCAATTTCCTCAGGGCAGCCCAGCTGCAGACCTCCTGAGCACACTCTGGTTGGGATGCTAAAATCCGTGTATGTTTAAGAAAAAAGAAAGAAAAATCCATAAAAAGCTGCTGACCATGAGTCCCTGGGACTTTCTGAGCCCCTGGTAGCTGAAAGCTCAGAAGCTGTGCCAAGAAAACCTTGCTGAACATTTGTCCTGTCCTTACTTTCTTTGTAGAGACCTGCTTATTCCCTGCAGAAGATGGGCTCCATGGGATCCATGATCCGACTCGACGGAAACGTTGTGTTCTGAATGAAGCCCAAAACTTGGAGTGAACTAATACAGTGGGACCTCCTGGCTCAAGCCAGTGGGACTTACAAGGTGTTGGCCACTGTCCTGTTAGAGGAGCACGACTGTCTGATGTGGTCTCTGTTTTCTCATCTACTTTTTTTCAAAGCCTATTTTTAAAGCTCCTTGGAATTAAATGACGCCATGTGGTAGCTGGGTATTAAGTATCTGGAAAGAGAGATCCAGGATTGATTTAAGGACCGAAAGTTTTAAAAACCTCACCACATTCAGCTCTAAGCTAATTTTGGGAATATTAGCACTTCATTTTTTAATAAGCAGCTATTTCTACTTACTGTCCAGTTTCCACTTTGAATTACTGAATTGGCTTCTTTGTCTGCTACATGAAAAAACTTAACTCCCGTGGGCATTGTTCTACCTGTGCAGACTGTGATGAATTTTTTTCTCTTATTTTCTGTGGAAGAGGTTGATCGACTTGGTTCTGCTTTTGCTGTGCACCTTCTTTGCCAGAATTTTTCTTCTTGGGTTTTTTTTCTTTAGACTCTCACTTCTCCAAATACTTTTAGTGTTTAAACACCAGAACTCATTTAATGTTGCAGTAACAGTCTCATCAACACCACACTAACTTTCTGCACTACTAACTTTCTGGTTTTACTGGATTTTGAAATTTTGAAAGGATCAGCTTTCCCTCTCAGCTCCAGCATCACGTTAGGAGTTCAGACTCAGCCTTCTATTATGACGGACTCTGCTTTTCCATAATCACTGCTTTCTAATGAAAAACTTTCCATTTTATAAGTTCTTGCCTCATAGTTGAAAATCCTTGTTTACAGCTGAGTTAAAAAGCATTTTAGTGCCACTAAAATGCTTGACAAGATTTATGTAATTCCTGTTACTCATTATGAAGTAAAGGTTACTTTGCTCTTTAGGATGAGGCACTGAGACAAGTCAATGTGGAAGCTCACGAGCCCTGTCAGTGCTAGAGTTCAGAGCAGAGCCCAGAGTCCAAGCCTGGAGGGCTCCCCACCATCCCGTGCCTCCAGGAGGAGCGAGATCCTCAAGAAGTCATAGAAGAAGGATACTGGCAGTGATCTGTACTTCTGGAATGTTGAGTGCTGGGCTTCAAGAGCTGGGCAAGGGACTGACAGACCCTCTGCTGCCTACACATATTTGCTAAAACCCTTTGTACCAGGACATTCTCCAGACATCCCAAGGATGTGAAGATCAAGATGTGCTCTCTTTGGCATGGATTTGAAGGTTATTTGAAAGCTGCTCTGGGCCAGGCGCCCGATTCCTACAGATTTTGTTTTGCCGTCAGCCCTGAGAAGCACACTTTTCTTGGATTGCTGAAGGAGGTTTGCACCTCTTGCTGTGAGTCCATAGGGCATCTCTGTCACCTGCTTGCAACCTGCTTGCAACCTGCTTGTAACCTGATTGTAACCTGCTTGTAGCCACTTATTCCTGGCCAGAAAGCACATGCTATGCCAAATCTCTCAGCAGTGCCCTGCTCTCCCTGCACAGTGCCAGATGTCTCGAGGAGGTTTTAATTCTGGACACTGGGATGGGGTTTTTTTCCCCAGTGCAGCCAGTACAGACACTGCAGAGCAGTGCTCACTCCCCTGGCCTGGCAGGAGCCCTGCAGGCACCCCAAGTGCTCCTGGGCTGCTCCACCTCACCAACCTCTGAGAAGCTGTGGGAGTGCACTGCTGGACACAGCTCCCCTAATGAGGATGGGCCTTTTCCTTGTTTCCTTAGGATATGGGCAATACATTAGCACTGCGTGAGCCATCCTGTAGCTCAGTCCCTCAAGATTCTTTGGAGCAGCAGGAGCCTCCCATTGCCACAGGAGATGGCCACTGCATGCCCTCATTCACAGCCCAGTGGCTCTAGCTGGGAACCATGGGAAGGGAGAGAAGAAGGAATGACTGCTGGAAGGTGGTGGGCTGAGGGATGATGGGGACATTGCTCAGTGAGAATTGCTCAGTCTTTGCTAGGAGGGGCTGACAGCATGTCCCTGGTAGATTATCCCAGATAGCCAGACCTTGCCCCATATTATATGGTTTTCATCACAAACATAAAAGTACTTGGTATAAAACAGAAGGTCAGGAGGGCTTAAGACATGGTATATGAGAAAACATTTTCCAGATTTCAGCTTCCTCCAAGGTAATATGCAAGTGTAATTAAAACAGAACCTGGAAATATAGAGTACAGTACCCTATTGAAAGTGTGTTGTATGAGCTGAACTCCCTTCATTGATAGTTTTCCAAAACACACAGCTGCAATAATCTTTATCCAGGAGAAGGGAATAAATTAAGTCTGAACACCTCTGCATATAGTACAGTACAGTGTATAGCCCTGCACCCCATATAACCTCGGAGCCGTAATGGAAAGCTGAAGGAGGCACAAGTGGAAAACCTCTCCCACCAGCAAACACTTTCTTCTTCAGAAAGCAGACAGATGGGAAGAAAAGCTCATGAAACAGAGGCGGCTTAAGTACTGGGATGTCTTGTTTCTGAAGCAGTCTGCTCAAGTCGTTGAGACTCTGTGGTGGCAGGGTGCCAAAGCACACTCAGGTTTGACAGGTGGGGAGGGGAACGTCCTGGGCTTGCCCCAGCAAACAGGGAGTATTGATGGCTGGCTAACGTGAACAAATAGGAGTTTATCATACTTAACAGTAGCAGCAGCCACTAGGATATAGAAGCCTGGAAAAAGTAACCAGGTCCTATTTCTACTCACCCTGAACAGTTCAGCCACGGAGTTCAGGTTGTGCTTGCCAGGCTTCACCAAACTCAGTGAGGTGCAGCACTGAGTAGCCTGTTCTGCTTCATGTCTGCTTTTCCTTCTGCAGCACTGGTGCAGGAAAGGGGTAACTCCCTCCTGGAGACCAGAGCAAGGATCGCTTTGCACCCCTAGCCAAGGAATTCCAGATCAGGGAATTAATCTCCATACTTGCCAAACCTTTCGAGGTCCATAATGCATTGTAAGGATTGTACTTTTATTGAAAAATATATCTTAATTTAATATTTTTAAATAGCATTTGTCCTAGGAAAATGGCAATAGAAAAATATATGCAGATTGATGTCACAAACTGAGTCTTATGGGAAGGACTAAGCACCTTTAGGTTGCTAAAATACAATAAAATATAAAAGTCCTTTTTCAGCTTGTAGTGTCTTCCTAAGGGTGGTCTCAAAATGTCCAGATGAAAAGAAGAAAAATTTTGCAAAGGCAAAGTGTGACAAATTTGCTATGAACTACCAGTTCAACCTTAGAAATGCCCTTTCCCTTCAGCTGCAGCCAGAGGTAGGAATCCAGCAAAGACGGGTTTCCCCGTGCGGTCAGATGGCCCCTCACCACATTGCTGGAACTCGGAGTTCTGCTAAGAGCAGTGCACAGGCATCCAAGAAAGCTCTGGAAGAAGTCAATCCACATATTCCAGGGCTCCAAGGTGTATGTTATCACTGATCTATGCTTCAAATCCTAAAGGAGCACATGAGACAGGATGCGGTGCCAGACCCACACTGGCTCTGGTGGTACATACAAGGCCCTTTCAGAACCTGAGCACCAGGAAAGACACTCACGTAGCTGTGGGGGCCAGCTGGCACTCCTGCATTATTGGCACAGAACCAGAGTTAATAAGATCTGCTGGACCTGATCTGAGTTTTTTCAATTGGGTTTCTCTTTATCGCGATCTCCAGAGCATCCTGGAATACCCATATGGACTGTTTTCCCTCTTGTTAGCTGGAACACGCCAACCCTGCCTGTCCTAGGTGACATGAACAGATCCTTTTTCCTCATATGATCATGACATTCCTTTGACTTTCCTTCTGCAGAAGCAGGTGCAGGTGGTTAAAAAGGAAAATGAATATAATTTTAAATCTGCACTTAAGAATTGGAGACTGAGCAGAGGAAAGATCGAAGCTGAAAGATTTGTACTTTTGCCCTGGTCCAAAGCTCTGTTTGTTTTTCAGAAGGAGGGAGCTGACCCCAGTTGATGTTGGGCTAACAATTGCCTTATCGAGTTGATTTTGATTCTTCATGTGACTGAGAAGAGAAAAATACAAGAGGCTGTTATGGAACGTTATGTATTTAGAATATTTCAGGATGGTTGACTAACCTGCATAGTTATAGTTTAAAATATAAAAGCACAAGCCTATATAAAAATGGCCAGTCTGCTTTTCCATGTGAAAACAGGAAAAACATGTGCTGTGGTAACATTTGATAGGAAATTATGTGCTGATGGGGAGGCAATTATAAGGACACCTTTGTTTAAAAGTTAATGACCACTGAAACAGTCTGAGAGGTTAAATCCATAATCACAGGACTGCAGTAGCCCAAGGATCTCTGTGCAGTGTATGGAAGGAAAGTGGACAGAAACACAAGGATTAAGAAAAACCACAGAAAATCAGTTCCCTGGTAAGTTAGACACAGAGGGTCTGGCTGCAGAGTGGTCTACGTGGAACATCATCCCTGCAGGAGGGAAGGAACTGAGGCCAGTAAAAAAATACCAGGAGAGGTCATAAAGGTGGCTATGTCTGAAGTATGAAAAGTGGAAAATCCAGGAAAGATTTAACCTGCAGATTCCAGCTTGGATATTTATGCTACCAATAGGATTCTGGAATTCCTCACTCTCCCTTCTGCGCCTCTGCCCTTCCCCAAATCCCACGTCTATGCTCGTCACTGTCTCCATGCACCCGTGCCTGATGATTCTCCTCTCCCATTCTCCACATGCACATACATCCAGCCCCACCACTGCTGTTCTCCAGCATGTTTCAGCACTTTCAGGGAAGGATGCTCCTCTATTATATATATTATATATAACCCTCTTTGTTTTCCATTTCTTCTTCACTTAAACTCCTCCAGACTGCTTTCTCTTGGCCCTTGATTTACAGTGCCTTATCTCCTCCCTGTAACAGCTGCTCCTTCCAGCCTCTTGGAATGGCTAGGCCTGCAAGTAAGGGAGAAGACAGGATTGAGGACAAATCAGGAGGCCCATTAATTATAATTTATTAATAAATTAATGACTATTGTTATTATTAATTCATTATATAAAAGTCATCATATCCTTTCTGATCCTTCTTTCCTGTTTGGCCACCTGGTTGCCAACGCGCCTGAGGCCATTGCTGATGTTCCCCAACATGTTTCAGCACGCATGTAACAGCAAGTTTCTCTGCCACTTTTGTGGCCACGGATGACAGGACACCAGCAGTCAGGTGCTGCCCTGTCTCTGAGACTGCCTGTGGCTGATCAAAATGCTCTCCCAGGAGCAGTTCCACTTGCAAAATTCCTTATCACTAAGACCCACACAGCTGTGGAGCTGCCCACTGAGCATAGCTGAGTGGAGGAACTTAAGGACAGCAAAAGTGTACATGAAGGGGAATAAATTGCCACTGCTCTGACTGAGGGAATCCCTTTAGAGTTGAAATTCAGGTCCACAGCCAACTCTTCAGGCTCCACATCCCGTTGGAGGCAGTGTGCTGTGCTGTGCCCTGAGGCAGCTGTGCCCAGCCAGACTGACAGGGAATGGGCTTGGAGCTACATGGGAAATGACAGAACACTGACAGGCAGAGGAATCTTAGGAAGGACAGTAACTTTCTCCAACTGAACTGTGTCAGAGTCCTGCATCTTCAGGTAGGACTAACACAAACCCAGGTTGAGTGTCGGTAGTTATCAGACACAACTCTGAGTTAGAACGTGCCCACAGTGGTGGACAGACCATGTCATACCACTGAGAGACTCTGCTGGTGGCGAAAGCCTTTTCTCTGCATGACTGCACTCTGTAGAGCTTCTTGAGCTTCGTCACCTTTAATGACTGTAACTTGTTAATGGCCAAGGACGGTTCAGAAAACTCTAATTCTTTTCTTCCATAGTCTTCTCACAAAAAAATTGCTGTTAACAATGGTATTTAATATTACTTTGATTCTAACACACAGAGGACAGCTTACCAAACAGAAAGCAGCAGTATCAACTTTACCTTCCTGCCTGGAATTTGCCGCAGGCACAAGAACAAAAGGAAATGTAGCATTTGCCTGACAGAGATCCACAGTTCCTCCTGTAGTTCAACATCCACCCCCACATCAGAGCAACTTGTTCACTAAACACGTCGTCAGACAGTTAAACCCCTTTCAGCAGATAGCTGTGGCGAGTCAGAACATCTTGGGAAAGGCTGGCTGCAGACACAGGGATCTGGGATGCCTGTGGAAAGGAAGTCCAGGCAGGTGATTCCATTGGCCACCTGAGGCCTGACATTTAAGAACATATGAAAGATTTCTAAGGACTACTGTGGAGTTGCAGGGCCATTAAAGCAGCTGCTACTGCCCTCTTGAGAAGCTGACATCCCACTTAACGTGCTGGGAAAGAGAGGAGGAGAATATTATAGTTCCCCGAGCCCTCTAAGGCAGCACTGCTGCTGGGAGCACAGCCTCAGTCCCTGCCCCAGCTGCTGCCGCTCACATCTGCACCAGCACTGGCGTTTGTGAGGTGATGTGGATGTGATCCAGATTCAGCCCAACCTGGCAAAACAAGGCAGCTCAGTTCACTCCATCGGGTCACTGCTCAGGCTCACTCTGTGGCCTTGTGAAAGCCAGTGCCAGCAGCAGCCAGGAGCAGGGAATGCACAGTAGGGACAAGTGGGATGGCTCCTGGCAGGGAATTTACAGCAGGGATAGGTGGGATGGCTCCTGGCAGGGACAGGTGGGATGGTGCTGGCTCTGTGGCACTCTGGGTGAGTGGTTCTGCTGTGCTCTCCTGCTACCATCCCAGTGCTGGCACCTGTGCAGGCTCACACTAATGCTTGGGGCAACCAGGCTTGACCAACCTCAGCCAAAGGAACTACAGCTGCTCCCTCTGCTCTCTCTGCTGCTCCTGAGCTCAGGCAAAGCCACCATCCCCCAAGGACAGGGCTGACAGCAGAGGGCAGATGTGGATCTTTCGCCTTTGCCCCTTCAGAACTATATCCCAGCAGCGGCCCAGAGCCTCCCCTGCAGCTGCAAAATGAGGAATGTGTCGAGATTATCTTAAGTCAGGATGTTCTTTGTAAGGTCTTTATATACTTTCAAGGCTAATGAGCAAGAAAGCAGACCTGACCAGTGTAACAGGCAGCAGGAGTATTCCTGGACATCCTGGAACTAACAAGCTTTAAGAATGTAGTTAATTAAGATGTTGATTTATATCTACGTATACATTGCTACCTTGGCAAAATACTCAAGGTCCATGTGTCCTACAGTTGAAATATGTTCACTGTAATACTAAAAATCATGCCTACAGGTCAAAAAGACCTGTAACATGTATGGAAATGACTAACCAATCCTAACAGAGGGGCTGCATTGGGAAGTTACTAACTCTAAATTTCTGTGTAGAAACAATGCCATGCAAAGTCCAGTGGGGTACTCTGGAGTTGTGGAATACCACCAAGCACCCAGGCTTGCACAACTCTGAAATAAATACACTTACTGACCTTTACTTCCATTGGGCAGATGATCATATGCAGCACCAAGAATAGGACTAGGTGCTTCCTTTCTCAAGAAAAGGTAGTGTCATTCACATTCAGGACTTCAATTCTGGCATCAGGAATTGTTGAATGGGCCCAGGGATTGCTGCTACACAAAAGGTTCCAAGAGAGAAAGGTTTTGCTGGCCATTACCTCTCCCCGAGCAACCCAAGATTACAGCTGCAACACTGGGGTGCTGTCCTTCCCATGCAAAGGCACTGTCATTCCCATTCAGGGGCCCACCACCAAAATTTATACCACATCCAATATTGAATAAACCAAAGGGCTGTTCACACACAAAAGGTGCCAGAACAAAAAGGTTGTGCTGGCCTTTACCAGGGAGATGATCATCTGCAGCACCAACAGGAGGAATGCATGTTTCCCTTATCAAGGAAAGGGGCTTTGATTCACTTTCTGGATCCAACCTCTGCAATTTGGAGCCAAGCTCCCAAACTTGAGGATGTCCAGGGATTGCTCCAGCACAAAATGTAACAGGTCAGAAAGCTATTGCTGGCCTTTGTTGTTGAGGAATACATTTGGTCCACATAGCTCGGCTTGTAAGGTGCAGTTTGAGATGCAGACTGAACCCTGGGTGGGAGCCCTGAGACAAGAGGCTGTGAACTGAGGGACACAGTTGGGAATTGCTGGACTTTTGGATAACAAAGGAAATGAAGACTGGTGACAGCAGCAAGGTGGATGGGAAAAGAAAGGGAGGCAGGAGCTGAAGACAAGAGAAAGAACGAGACATATGCAGATATGTGAGGGAATAAAAGGCCAGGGGTTTGCATGGTTGGGGGTGTCCCTTGGAGGCAGCAGCTCAAATGAATCGCTTCATGGAATGAGACATCTGAGATTCTGCTAGTGGGAAACCCGGCCTGTGTGTGGGGGGGATATGTGTGGGGAGCCCAGTGAGACCTGTCGGGTCACTGTGGAGGAGCTTCAGGCCCAGCAGTGGAAGTCTCTGGCCTTCGGGAGTGTCACTGCCAGGGAATCTCCTCAACAGCCAGAACTTCCCTTAACACTTACGTTCCACGGGCAGCCTGTAAACTGTACCTTAAACACTGGGGAAAGGTGCTCTCCTTCGCAGGGAGACACAATGACAGCTGCTTTCCCGAGCGTGTCCGTGTCGCCCGGCTGTGATACCGGGGGACCCCGGCTCTGTGCGGCAGCGCAGCTCCACCACCTTCCCTGCCTTCCCCGCCATTCCCCCTGCCTTCCCCGCCATTCCCCCTGCCTTCCCCGCCATTCCCCCTGCCTTCCCCGCCCTTCCCCCTGCCTTCCCCG
>VXBA01005925.1:39721-172304 GCA_013399895.1 Serilophus lunatus
GCTGTACCGAGCTGAGCCGGGCTGTACCGAGCTGAGCCGAGCTGTACCGAGCTGAACCGGGCTGTACCGGGCTGTACCGAGCTGAGCCGGGCTGTACCGGGCTGTACCGAGCTGTACCGAGCTGAGCCGGGCTGTACCGAGCTGAGCCGAGCTGTACCGAGCTGAGCCGGGCTGTACCGAGCTGAGCCGGGCTGAGGTCCCGCTCCCCTCGGCCCCGCAGCGAGGAGAGCCCTCCCCGCGGGGCTTGTGTTCGCTGAGGGCTGGAGCACCAGGAGCGGCTGAGGGAGAGAAAAGGGGGCTCATCTCCTCTCTCCGACTCCCTGACAGGAGGGTGGAGCCGGGTGAGGCTACAGCTCCAGGGAATAAGGGGCAGGATGAGAGGACGCGGCCTCAAGCTGTGCCAGGGGAGGTTGAGGTTGAACATCAGGAGGAATTTGCTCGCAGGAGGAGGGATGAGGCGCTGGCATGGGCTGCCCAGGGCGGTGATGGAGACTGGACGTGACACTCGGGGCCATGGGCTGGTTGATGAGATGCTGTTGGGTCCCAGGATGGACTCGATGATCTGCGAGGTCTTTCCCAACCTCATCCGTCCTGTGATTCTGTTGTGGAGGGTTTGGGCTCCTGGCTGGGGCTGGAGACACGTGTCTGCCAGTGTGGGGCTGCTCTGGGCTCAGTTTGCCCCCTGGGGTTGGGACTGCCCTTGGAGTTTCCCTTCCCCTTCCAGAGGGGTTTGGTAGCCAGGATAATGTAAAGATTCCGACTCCTGCGGTGCTGGTCAGGCGCTGGAAGCACCTGGAGGTGTTCAGACACCATGTGGATGTGGCATTTGGGGGTGGGCGTAGGTTTGTGGTGGACCTGGCAGGACTTACTGGGGTAATGGTTGGACTCAGTGAGCTGAGAGGGCTTTTCCAACCCTAAGGATTCAGTGATTCAGATTGGAAGAGTTGGGGTTCCCATGAATGAGTGGATTTCTAATCACTCTGCTCTTCTTTCCTGTGCACTTGTGTGCATTTTTCTTTCTGTTAACCTCTAAAGTCTCTGCAATGGACCTTTTCAGTAGATAGTCTAGAAAAGGGAACTCTGATCTTGAGGCACCACACAAATGCAGGGATTGCCAGTGCTGCTGAGCGGGATGGATTTCCCAGGAGCTGGAAAGGCCTTTGGCCAGAGGGCAATATCCAGCTGTGAAATGAGTCCAGGCTGTCCCTGCAGCCCAGGGCTCAGGGTGTGGCTTTCACCAGCAAGGTGAGCTCTGTCCTTTCCACTCCCAAGGTGAAAGCAGCCAAGCCCAAACCTGCCTGAGAGCAGCTGAAATGGAGTGAGTTTGAGTTCTGCTTCCTCCTCCCACCCCTGCCCTTTCTCTGTGCTCCTGCCTGCAGTTGCCTCCTCTAGCACTTTTCTTGGCCCCCATGATCCAAACTCGGGAGCAGCAGGACAGTGACAGCATGAAAATCGTTCTGTGGAGTTTTCAAGGATGAAAGAGGCAATGGCCAGCAGGCAGGGAGGGGGTGGCCAGGCAGGAGGCACCAGGTGGGTTCAGCTGTCCCCAGGGCAGGGTTTGCACTGAGAACCTGTCTCTGAAGTGGAAGGAATTGCCTCCTGGGCTTGCCTGCCCCTGGGCAGCTCCTCACCCAGCTGCTGCTGTGGCAGTGACCCGATTCAATCTTTCAGCCTGACCAGAAAGATTTCTCTGTAGAGGGGAGGAGATGTAGTTATTTGCCATTTTGTGGCCTGGAGTGCACCAGGCACTGCTCATCCCTGCCATTTCCCAGCACCTGTTGCTGCATTAGAATTTAGTGGGGCCCTAATTATAGGAAATCTTCAAACTTTCTGTGTCTCTTCTCTCTCCTGGAAATAAGGAGAATCGTCTTTGTTTTCTGTCTTCAAGGCTTCTTTGGAGGACCTGGTGTGTGATGCAGTCCTGATTAGTGTCCAGGCTTTTCAGCTCTACTAGTTAATACAGCCAGTAGGATAGAGCTGGTTTTGTACCCAAGAGTTCTTGATAAATAGCTTGTCTGCTACCTAAGGCTTCCCTAAGGGTTGCCAAGAGGATTTAGAAGACCATAGTGATATTCTTTCATCTCTGTCTTGACAAGGCAGCTGTCTGCAGACTCCTCCTGAGTACTCCTGTACAGACTGGGTTTGGTCCTTTTTCTTTCAGCCCAGTGGAGAAGCAAAAGTAATATCTGTAATTCGAAAGGAGGGTTGTGTTCTGCAAACAGTGATTCTGGTTTAAGGAAAATCCCTCACAGTGGGAGTGCTTTCTGCTGGTGCTGGTGCCTCTTCCCTTTGTTACTGAATTGTTTATCATATCTCAGCTTTTTAAGTGTCTCTATGCTTTTTTGATGTTTTTATATGTCTCTGTCCGGTTTTGTTCCAGCTGTGCTTTCCAACAGCTCTAAACCCCAGTATGTTCAAGCTCTAAGCCATATCCCACCCTGGGCATGTTTTCCATCTTATTACAGAGAAAAAAACCCTCAAGAAAGTTCTGTCCAATCCTTGGAATCATGAAATGGAATCATGAAATGGAATCATGAAAAACAGTGACTTCTTTCTCACTGAAGTGTTCGTTCAATCGTTGGTGTCAGAACACTGGGTTACCCCAGGAAGTTCCTTGTGGTACTCAGCTGAAATGGATTTGGGGATGGGAATCATTTTAGTCCTTTCACTTGCTGGGCAGTGATGTTGCACTGAAAGAGCAGAAACTGAGTCACCTTGGAGCAGTACAAGTGGGAAGGTGCAGTGGCAGAGACCAGTACCCACATTTGTTATGGCAGAGCATCTCTCCCCTGACACTTTGGGAGCACCCCAACGAGTTCCCTTGATGGGTTCCAAGTGCAGTTCTGGGGGATGTAGTTGGTAACATTTCCCTGAAGTCCTTTCTCAGAGCTGATCCTCTGCTCTTATGTTGAGTGTTTCAGCCTCTTAATCATCTTTGTAGCCATTTGAGAATGAAGTTATTTTTATTAGAAAAAGACATGTCCATTCTGAGAACATATACAGTTTTTCCAGTATTAGTGCATGTATGGAAGAGGTAAATATTGTACTATAAATACATAAATACATGTATCTATAAACTAGAAATATATAAATATTGTGCCAAGTATTTGCTGCTGAAAATAAAACATGCAAAGAAAGTGCAGGCAAAGAAGACTCTTTTCCATGTTACTGACATTTTCATAACAGAAACTAATTATCTTCCCTGAAATTTATTGGGACAATATGTGCTTTTGAAATATTAAAATTCTTAGCTGTGCCTGAGTGGAGCAAGACAAAGTTGCCTAAAAGCTGCAGGTTGGATGAGGGCTTTTTGGAGCTCACTCTGTCAATTGAAGAATGCTTCTTAAGCATTTGGATTTATTGTATAGACAGAAAAATTGTTGTGTGGTTTTGTGATGTAGACAGCCCACCATTTCCTCCCGCTCATCTGTTTCTGCCATCAAACTCGGGTTGGATACTTGTACTGGAAGGCAAAATATTTTTATAATCAAAATTTATATTCCTGTCAAGCACGAGTTGGGAGTTGAATCTGAGGATTGTTAGAACATGCTGAGCTGGAAGGGACCCACAGGGATCATCCAGTCCAACTCCTGGCCCTGCACAGACACCCCAACAATCCCACCCTGTCCCTGAGTGTTGTCCAAACCCTCTTGGAGCTCTGGCAGCCTTGGGGCCGTGCCCAAACCCTGGGGAGCCTGTTCAGTGCCCACCCACCCTCTGGGGGAAGAACCTTTCCCTGAGATCCAGCCTGACCCTGCCCTGGCACAGCTCCATGCTGTTCTTGGTCTATGAGTGACTAAAACCAGTGGAAGCAGAAGGACTGTTGAGCTCTTTTTGTGTGTTTGTGTCCTTGTCTTCATTGCTGGTGTCCTTGTTGCAGAGCTGCCAGCCTGGAGGGCCCCAGAGGGCTGCAGGATTCAGGGCAGTGCTGCAGGTGGCCACGGTCCCACTCCAGTGCTCATGGAGGCTCTGCAGCATCCTGCAGGTAGGATATCAGTGTGTGTGTCAAAGGGTGTGGAAACACCCACGGAATGAGCCTTAATTCACAAGAAGAGGTCATTGTTTTTCAATAAAGAGTCTTCAAAAGTGATGCCTTGGCTGTGTTGTTGCTGAAACATCAAGGCAACTCTGCTGCAGAAAGGGTGAGCTCCCCTCTTGGTTACGCACCCTCATTCCAGCTGTGTCCTTCTGCAGATTCAAATGATCTCCTGTGAGGAGATCACATGGAGAAATCCAAGTGTGGGTGTCACTTTTCCAAACCAGCTATTACAAGCCAGTCACAGCTGCAGGAAATTTCCATCACTTTATTTTACAGAACACTTTATTTTATAGGATGTCTCCACTGGACAGTAGCCTTGGACTTCCTACCAGTGGGGGATGTTTACCTTGCCCAGCACAACATTTACTGTTGTTCCAGTGGAAGGATCCAAGTTCCAGTTGTGTGACAGCAGGAACAGTTCAGGGTGTGTCTGTGCAGGGAAATCAGCTACAGCATCATGTAATGGCAGCTAATGATGGGGGAGAAAATGGGTAGGAGATGGGAATAGATGCTTGCTCTCAGAACAGAATTAGACTCTATCTCCTGGTGTTTCCTTCCTGCAGCAATGAAACAAAAGGGGGTTAAGCCTCTTCTTCATCCTCTTGTAAATCACAACTGAAGAATTATTCTTTATTAAAAGACAAAAGCCATAATTAGAAGTAGAGTGAGAAAGTCAAAGCAGACAGCCTGTGGTTTTTGAGGGGAGTGTTGTGCCAGTCCATTCCTTCAGAACACCTGTGGAACACTGTGAAATGTGTGGTGTGGAGCATCAAACACAGCAGCTCTTTTGTTTGCAACAGTTATGACCCTAAATTTGTGTGTGTTGTGCTATAAAGTTTTTCTGGATTAGCCAGAAATAATTGTCTTGGAAGCAAACTAAGGGTGATTGGTGTAAAGTTAAGTCAATGCTCTCTTTTTTTTTCTTTCTTTCCTCTTTTATTTTCTTTCCTTTTATCATTTTTACTAGAGACACAAGGCTGGCCCCTTCCAATTGCCTAAATTCTGTGGAGGATTGATCCAAGCCCATGGAGCCACCACACAGCACAACAGATCCTTTTACAACACAAACAAGGTGAGAGGAGTTGGAGCTTTTTATTGTGTTGGGGGATTACACAGAGACAGGAGGCAAAACATCTCTCACAACATGTAGGAGAGGACTGAACATTTCTCTGAAGGGTTTTAATACACTGTGAGCAATGGCTGCAGTAATGTGGGAGGGAATCCTGCTCCTTTCCAGAAAATGAAGGGCTGGCATAGGAAGGTGCAGTTCCAGTTGGGTGATCAGGGTGAAGGTTCCAATGATAACCCTGAGGGTTTCCCTCCAGTGAGGGAAGAAACTAAATCAAGAGCAGCAGTTGTTGGTGTGGGGGGCAAATGCTCCTTCTGTGCATGTTGGAAGTGACAGTTCCTGGCTCCTCAGCTTGAGAATAATGTGTGATGACAGTTTTGCTGTCTGCTAAACACTGAAAACTGTCATTCAGTCTACTAATAACAGCTGATAACTGTGTAGTATTTGATTTACTGTTCATCTGTACTCTTTTGTTAATCTGTGGTCAATGTGTCTCACACATTCTTTGTCTTTTGTCTTGGAATAGAAGTTTTCTGGAGCATGAATCAACTCCCTAAGATTAGTTTCCCACTTCAATTAAGGGTGTCAGCATCTCTCAACTAATAAACATCCTGATTTGGCTCTTGTCGGCTCCATGTGAAAAAATGGCAAAATGGAATGTGTGCATGAGAAATGAGGGGACAGAAGGAAAAAGAAAATTAGAGATTGATGGGCAAAGCTTCCATGAAAGCAGCAATCCCAGTTTGCCATCTACCTGAAAGTGTATTTTACTGGTGTAGAGTTAGAGGTACATACTCAGGATTTTAAACTGGTTATTTTGACATGGATAGAAAAAATGAAGGAAGATGAGGAGACTTTTTCAAGGAAAGAGCCCCTGGCTGCTTTTTTGCATCTAGTTCTTAACAAGAAGTTTCCCTTTTTTCAGTCAGCTTTTTGTTGTTTTTCAGCTGGTGAGATAAACCAAATATTTTGCAGACAGGTAGATTGAAGCCTGTAAAAAGGGGTTGCACAGTTTATCATGGCCAGAGCTGGAGATGGAATCCAGGCTCCCAGACGTGTTCCATCCTCCTGATCCCTGTCCCTGCTGCACAAGCAGCACTTACAGAGCAGAAATGGGGCAGCAGTGGATGAAAAGTTCCAACAAACCAGGAGTGGCATGAAGATCTTCAAGGCAGGACTCAAAACTTGCTTTTGGTGTATTGGAAAGGGTTGTTTTAGGGGAGGGGCACAAGGGTTGAAAGATGAATTGGGAAACCTCCTGGTTAAAATAGCTTTGGTGTAGGAAGCCAGGCAGGATTTATTACCAGAGAGGAAAAGGTTTGCAACAGTGTAGGTTTGAGGTGGGTTTTTGGACTGCAACTTCATTATTTTGAACAGTGAAGTACTCACTCATCTTTGAAATGTGAACTGGACTATGCACTCCTGGTGGGAAGGTGGTTTGGAATCAATGGTGAGCCCCAGATGTTTCAATTCATGTTTGCTGTCAAAATTCAGAAGATTGTTTGCTTTCAGCACTGCACTGAGCAGGAGAGGCAGCCTGAGGTGGGCTTATGTCCCTTGCAGTGTCTTGATGAGCTTGTTTTGAGTGAGCTGAAACATATTTTGGAAGTTTTCTCTCTCTGTGTCATGGTTTAAGCATTTCTTAGAAAAAAACCTACTTGCTGGCCAGTCATTGTTTTAGTGACGAGCTGACAACAGCAATTAAGATGATTTTGCTTTTTGACTTCCTCTGCATAATGAAAATCCTGTAGTGAGAGAGTCTTCATGAAGCATTTGTAGGTAAGAGGCATGTAGTGATCTTACCATGCATCTGCCTGGATTCACTGGAGGGTCAGTGTGGTTTCAATTCCTGTGGAGGAAGGTTGATTTAGTGAATTTGCAGTGGTTGTTGGCCACAAGTTCTGCATGGAGCAATTCCTGTCTTTGCCTGGCTGGAGGGGGATTAGGAAAGTGAGGACAGTTAGGAGTCATTTATAGTGCAGAGGAGAGTATTGCATGGGATAATCTTGAAAAGAAGGTGCTAAAAATTGGTTTAGGTGTTCCCATACAAGCCAGTAGACTCACTGGTTCCGTCCCATGTGGCAGAGGGTGGGAGGTGCCTTTGCAGACACGTTTGTTGTGGATGATGAGAGGGCACACAGTGAACAGTTCTAACATTCAGAGAAGGATCTCAGTATCCCAGGAGGTCATGGGCCATGTTATAGTGTCTTGCAGAGTGACTGACAGATGCTAAAATGAACCTGAGTGTGTCTCTCCTGTTTACCTGGTCACTGGGCATGGAGGGGTTCGAGCCCTTAACAGCCACCTACAGACAGTACACAATCTCAAATTCTCAGGCCTGTGTGTGGATACACACAGGGATGGATTATGTCTCAAAACTACAGTTTTTAATTGAATAGCAACTTGTACAGGGCGTGGGGATCTGTATTTCAATATTCATTTATTTTTCATTCATGCAATAACAAAAATCACTGTGCTAGTGCTAGGAAGGCTGCAGAGAATGATCAGGAATGGGAAAAGCTTTCTATAGAGAGTGGGCTGGTTTAGGACCCATCTAAACTAAGGAGGGATGGGCACATGCATGATACTGGCCTATAAAAGTCATAAAAGATCCTGAAAAGTGGAATAGGAAATGGTTGGTTGAAGGTTCTTACAGGAAAATTGGGAGCATCCAATTAAATCAATCATGGAGTAGTTTGGGTTGGAAGGGACCTTTAAAGGCCACTAGTCCAAATTACAGGGTTGGATTTAAAACAAGCACAAGGGATTTTTTTTTTCTTTTTACATAAATAAACTACTAAACTCAACATCCCACAACTTTGTGTTATGGTGGTTAAACACTGTCAAACACAGGGTACTGGAGGGGCCAAAAACCACTGGATACATTGTCTAGTGCAGGAATGTCAACAGCTGGACAGGTACATCCCAGGAAGCTGAGGAGGGGTATGTGTGTGCTGTGTTTCTCTGCTTTCCATCTCCTCCAAGGATCTGCTCCTGGTCCTTGCTGCAGTTGGCATCCTGGTCTCAGTGTTCTGCCCACATGCAGCCCTGATGCTGCTACGTTGCTTCCCTTCTAAGAAAATCCTTTTCTTAGTATGTTGATGTATTGGGAGGAACTGGTCAGGGCAAAAGTCCAGCAACTTGAAGCAATTTAACATTTCTCTGGTCAGGGAACTTTCTCAGATTGCAATGGCTCTCAGCTGTAGGTCCTCAAGTAAATGTAGGAGATTCATGTGGGTTAAAAGTAGAGTAATTTGTTGATAGCAGAATTGATTCATGGAAATGATTTGCTGGAGTAGCAGTGGCAATTCCTGGTGGCTGCTGCCAGGGTGCTCAGAGGCAGAATGACATGGAGTTTCCTTACCAGTTGTGCTGATTTGGGCTGGGACAGAGTTGATTTTCTTCCCAGTAGCTGGTATGAGCTGTGGTTTGGATTTGTGCTGGAAAGAGTCCTGGTGAGCCCTGATGGGATGTTTTAGTTCCTGCTGAGCAGGGCTGGCACAGAGCTGAGGCCTTGGCTGCTCCTCCCCCCACCAGAGGAGGAGCTGGGGGTGCAAAGGACCTGGGGGGACACAGCTGACCCCAGGGACATTCCAGACCATTTGGCATCATTGTCACAAAGCTGTGGGAAGAAGGAGAAGGGGGGGATGTTTGGAGTGAAGGTGTTTGCCTTCCCAGGTCAGTGTTACAGAGGTGGAGCCCAGCTGTCCTGGGGGTGCCTGAGCACCTGCCTGCCCTTGGGAAGTGAGGAATGAATTCCTCATTGCTTTTCTCATGTGTGCAGTATTTGATGTACCAATTAAACTGCCTTTATCTCAGCCCATGGGTTTCCTCACTTTTACTCTCCTGATTGTCTCCCCTATCCCCAGTTGCCTCCTGGGGTTCAACCACAGCATCAGCCCAGGGGTGTTTGAGGTGTGTAGTTAGTCTGGAAGGGAACATTTATCTTCATGTTTGGGAACACTGCAAATCCTTGGGGACTAAATACTTCCCTGGTCTAAGCTTTCTGCCAGTACTACATACATTAACTGTAAGGAGAAGAACAAACTGAGGAAGCTTTTTTGGCAAGAATGGTGGGCTCATGTCTGGTTTTAAAATGGGGCTGATTGGTTTATGTAATTTGTAGTTGCTCTAGGATATATACCTGTGAGAGGAAGAGAGGGAATGTGAAAGGTTAGCTTTATTTACTCTGTTTCTGTGATTTCTGTGCTTATTTCAGATGCAGAAGGCTTAAGCCCAAGTAAAGACACAAACCTAGAAAGAGTGTGGGAATCTAGGGTAGGAGCCTGGGATCCTAGGAATCTAGGATAGTATTTTGGAAAGCAGGTTTCTGTACAAACTATTTGAGTGTGAGCTTCCAGTGGGATGTTTTTATCAAAATGGTTATACAATGAATGTTTGCATTCATAAACAGAAGAATGTCACAGGGAAATATTTTCAGAGGAAACCTAAACAGGTTTTTGTTTTATTGAACAAAGGAAGTAAACCAAAACTCCCAAAGTTCTCTATTAAGTGTGTAGATTTTCTAACTGAACTGATTTAATTGCTGAGACTGAAATACGTGCTGTTTCAATTTTACAGCATCTTTCTGCAAAAGACTCCTTGCAGCCATCTGAGGAGAAAGTGGGTGCTTTCACAAGGATAATAGAAGCAATGGGGTTCACAGGACCACTCAAGTACAGCAGATGGGTAAAGCAGTCATTTAATAATTCTTTTCATTGGTTGATAGTTCTAAAAAAGGAGAAACACACCCCCCCATGCATTTCTTTCTTACAATAGAATTAAAAACTTAATGTTTCAATTAAAGTTTTAATGTAAATTTCTGGTTTTTTGATGTAAGGATTTAACAATCTATACCTTGAACCTCCCCTGATCTATGCATTGCTATCACTGACATCTGTACCAATATTGCATTTGGTTTGTATGGTCTAAAGCCTTCTTGAATTTCTTCAGATATGTTGATTTTTTTCACTTCATTTGTGCACCAAACCACACAGTAACAGCAAATCAAAATCCACATAGGCCATCATCTTGTCCCTAATAGTGACCAACTGCAGTTCTTTAGGAAGAATTCAGTTACAGGTAAAGCACATTGTGACACTTGTCTCATGTGCTCCTCCAGCCTACCCCAGCTGTCTGTCTCAGTACATCCTGCATGGAAACAGACATTTCTGTGTAGTATTTCTTGATGGATTTGTCTTCCATGAATTTGTCCAGTTGCACTTGGCACTGCTGTTTGTCTCATCCATAACATGCAGCATCAGAGACATCCACAGCCTGAGGCACCACTGGGGAGGGACGTACAAGTTGGTTTTGGTTGGTGCCTTTTTATTTTGTAGTGAGAAAATAAAAAGGTGATTCTTCTATCCTCAGAGTTCATATTCACATTCCGCCTTCCACTGATGTTTTTGTGGGCCTGTATATTCCAGTGTTTCTCTGGACTGAGCAGGCTGAGTATAACTTGTTTCTTTTATTAAAACTCTTTGATGTTTTGATTTTTGTTGCTCTTTGAGCCTCTTTCAGGGTTCTGTGTTTCTGGGGCAGGAGGGTCTCCCAGGCAGTCAGTAATGAGATGATTCAAGGCACTGCTAAGGGGTAGCTAGCCAGGGCAGAGTCACAAATGGGTCCTTCTATTTATGCTTTTGTTTTTAAATAGCCCTTTCATAAAGTAATTGTTACAGTGATTAAATGGAGGCAGTTCTGTAAGAGACACCTCCAGTTCCTTATGCAGAAGGAAAAAGATAAAATTCATAATTTCTCTGCTCTGAAATAGGAGAGAGTATAAAAGAGTGGGAGGAAAAGGCAGCTTGAAGGAAGGGCTGAGCCCAGTTGTGTTGGAATTAAAACCAGTTCTCTGAATAAAAAAAAAATAAAAAATTTTGAAGGTGCTTTGAATATCTGCAAGGCAGAGTGCACCCCCTCTGAGACTGATCTGAAACTGTTGCTGATTGCATCTTGCTCCTCAGAAAGTGCAAAGCAAAGGTAACTGACCCGTGGGAGGCTTAGGTCTGGTGGTTAAAATCAGTTGCTTTAATCAGGTGATGCTAAACCTCATGAGAGTGTAGTTTCTCTGCCATGTGCTTGTGTACATGCTGTTGTAATAAAGATTCTTATTAGCTCTAAGTGTTGATTCAGAGTTCTCCTTAATTGCTGCTCTTTACTGCCTGCTTTTGGCTGGGGAACCTGGGCTGGGAGAGAGTTATTTTGTGGTTAGGGCCCAAGAGACCTGAGTTCATTTTTGGCCTTGCCAGGGCTCTCTAGGAGATCTTTGGGAAGTTTCTTCATATTTCTCTGCTTTTTTCCACTTTCTTCTCCCTTCCCCCACAACCCTTTCTACACCCTAAAACTTCCCTGATTAAATTTCATCAGTTTCTCCTTTGTTACCTGCCTCATTTAAGGGCTGGACTGTGGGGCCTGTTCTTTCAATATGTTTTTAATGTCTAGCAATGCCTGCTCTGGGGCAGTGGCTCCCACTGGGGACATCTCTGCCCCCAGGCCAGGCACTGTTTCCTTTAAAAGAGGAACCTTCAGAACTCCTGCAAGCAGTGTAAATTATTCTACTTCACGAAGTTTAGATGTAGGTTTGATGTTTGACAGAAGCCTGAGATTACTGAATAAGAAAAATAAAGGGCTCCTGTGTTTCCTCAGCAAACAGTTGCAACTTCTTCCCCTTTTGGTTGGAGGTGATTTGAACTGTCATTTAACAGACATCCCTGCAATATTGTGAGTGCTGAGAGGATCCTTAAGATACGTCACTAAAAATAAAAAAGGAATAAACCAAAGCAGCCCAAACCCAATTCCACTTCCTGGCTTAGGCAAGGCATGGGGCTCTGGAGTTTCCAAATTTTTTTCCCTGATATTAGCAAACAGGAATGGCTGACAGCTCTTTAAGATCTTTGCTATAAGTTATTGAGATCTTTGAAGTTTAAGCACATGTATGTGTGTTCTAGATGATGCATTGGAGGTGTTCTCTGGTGCCAGAGAGCCTGGGAATGAATACCTCATGTCATTCATCATTTTCTCACTTGTGAATCTCAGTCAACTTTCATTTTTCTAGGGGGAAACAAAGCTATTTTTAGGACATGTCTGGTATATGAATAATATTTCAAACTTAAGTCATACAAACACTCTCAGTGGTGTACATCACTTAGAGTTATTGGAAGAAACCAGGAATTGTGAACTGGGATCTTTGGACTCTCTGTAAGGAAAACCACTTAATTTATTTTTCTGTAATTATATCAAGTATTGCATCCAACTAGATTTGGAAGGATATTCAAGAAGCCATTTAGTAATTTTTCTGCCTCAAGGCAAGATTAATGATACTCGTGCCATTACTGGCAGATATGAGTTTATTGTGCTCCTGAAAAATCTCAAGTGATTGTGATTATCTGAAGAAGTGCTTTGAGCAGATGGCAGCGTGTTTAACAAACCCAGCAGTGTCCAGCAGCTCTCATCAACTGAATACCTCAGGTGTTGTCTTTCCTTTCCCTGCAGAAGATTAAGGTGGCGGCGCTGCGCATGTACACGTGCTGTGTGGAGAAAACTGACTTTGAGGAGTTTTTTAACAGTAAGTAATGGATTGATGGTTGTTGCACTGCTGCCCTGGTGAGGCAGCTGATGGAATTATGTCATCAGATATGTTGGTGCCAATAAATATGACAGCAAAATATTTGTCAGACCCTACCAGCGCATGGTCAGCTGGGAGCTCACTACTGCAGCATCCCCTTGAGGTCTGGAGTGACAAGAGCAGACTCTGGGATTGTTACATTTTACCCTGCAGTGGGGTACAGGTAAAACTCAGGATATCCTGGACTTTGAAGGATATTGCCTTTTTTATTACCAGGTTATGGGGTAAACTAAGAATATGAATATGGTCAGATATCTCTGTCCTACCCTGTGCCATCCCCATTATAGCTGGAGTGCAGGTGTGAGGACCATCCCCATCCACTCATGTACAAGTTTTTTATGATACAGGATCAGTTGGATCACAGGGTCCTCACATGTCTCTCTCCCTCATGGCTGGGCCAGGGTTGAATACAACTTAAAAACTTTCTACATTTTTACTGATCATGTCCAGTACACATCTCTTGCCTGGGTAGAGAGTTTGCCTAGAACAGAGACACAAGTCCCTCCTGTAAATATATGAGTATATAAGTATAATACTGGCTTTGGATTGGGGTGGCTTTTCCATGCTGTACACAGTCTTTTAACTGTTAGCTAAAAATCTTTTGCTGGTTTGAGTAGTATCAAATCTGGTTGGTGAAGGGAGAAGATGTATTTTTGAGACTTAAGTGAGCTTCAATAATATCTTTTTCATATGTGAATTATTTCCTATGGCAGTGTAATTTAGCTGGTAATAAACCCATTACCTGGATCTGTCCTGTCACCTGGATTCCTGAGCTACCAAGGGCTTTCTTACAGAACAGGCTGAGGCTGCTGCCCCATGAGAGATCAGCTGAAGGGACACCTTCATCTAGTGCAGAGCTTGCTCAAGGTGGTTTCTAATGTGGTGTTGCTACTACAAGATTTTCCAGTGGTTTCCAGAAGGTTTTCCAAAGCTGTGATGTGGTTTCAGTGGTTGCAGGAGTGAGAGAACTCTGTGAGCAGTAGGATTCACCACCAGAGATCAAAAACTGAGAACCTCCTTTTCTCTGTGCACACCCCTCTCCTCAGCTGTGTGCCTTCCCAGGCTTGCTCAGATAAGTTCTCTTTTATTTGTGGTATTTACCTCTCAGAGAGGGCTTTGCTGTTATTAACTGGTGTCTCACTGTCTCTGCTTAATTGTACAAAGATACAGAAATGTTGCCCTAGATTAAAATTTAAAGGACTATCAAAACATGTCTGTGAAAAAGATACTGGCACAGATTTTCAGGCTCAATACCAAGTAAAATAACTTCAGTTGTATTTTTGATGTTGTCTTACTGTTTTAAAAAGAAAACATGTATTTTAAAGGGTAACATGTTTGCATTGACTTGAGGCAGTTGCTGCCTAAGGATCAAGACAGTTTGCTGAGATTGATGGAGTGAATGATGCCCCCAGCAGTGGTGTGAGAACACCTGTGGTACTGGGGTCACAGATTGTGGCTCCAGAGAAATTGTTCTTGTCATATTAAGACACACACAAGAAGTTTGTTTATCTTCTGCCTACTTAGATTGCAGCTGTTTGGGGGATCAGCTCTAAAATTTAACAGGTATGTGATCAATATTTAAAAAGCACTTCCCCTCAAACACAGGCCTTGTGAGGTGGAAGCTTTTAAAGTAATTTTGCCGTGGAGAAGCTTTAGGCTGTGGTTCTGTGGGCAGCTGAGTCAAAGTAGTGGCCAAAGGCAAAGGCTCAATTCTCATCTTCCTGTGCCCATGTCCTGGACTGGACAGTTATGTCCTTGGTGGACTGCCCAGGTCACTGAAAGAGAACAGCCCAGTTTACTGACATCCTGGCTTGCTGTGTTAGTGAGTTAAAGTGACATATGGAAGACCCTGGTGGAGAGTAACTCTGACACAAAGCAGGTGCTGAGGAGTCCATGGCTGAGAGGGGAACATGGCATGGAGCAAGGTACCCAGCTTTCAGTGAGTTCACCATGTCTTCATCAAACTGGGTCAGCCAGGAGCTGTTTCTTTCTCCTTTTTCACCTTAAGATGGACATCCCTTAAGCCCATTGCACCCTTCTGAAGGAGCAGCCTGGGGGATGAGTAGGAACAGGAGCAGTTAACTCTGAACTCTTTCCCCTGGTGCTGCAGCAGGGCTGGGTGTGTGTGGTGTGAGTGCTGCACCCCCTCCTGGTGCTGAGCACAGCTGGGGAGCCCCAGGAGAGGGATGGTGCTGCCTGTGCTGAGTGTGCACTCTGCTGCCCCCAGCACTCCTGGCTCTGCTTGCAGGGTGTTGATATCCACTTGAACTGCACAGAGTCAGCTCTGATCTCTGGAGAGCTTATTAGCTCCTTCTCTGCTGTGTTGTGAGTGTAGTTAACCTGCTGAGCTGACCATCCGTGTGTGAAACCACTCGTGGGCTCATTAACCCTGAGTGAGCTGAACCAGTTCTTCACAGAGCCCTCCTCAGTGTTGCTGGAAGTGCTGGTGTGGTGTGGTTGTGTTGTGGCAGGAATAACAGCTGCACTGTGACCTTATGGAACTTGGACTGGTGTGTGGAATTTGTCAGGTAGTTCTCTGACAGAGGTGGCAGAGTGTGAAGAGTGGATAGTGTGAGGACTAGGAGAATGACAGTGTTTCATGTCTTATGGGCTCTCTTCCTATCTCACTGTATTCTTACTTTTGCCCAGTGGAATTTCCAAGACTTTCTGTGGCACAGTGTGAGCCCTGTGAACTCCCTGTCTCTGTGTGTTCCTTAGAACAGCACTTCCCAAAATACAGACTGTGGACATGCAAGTCAGGAGGCCACTGTAGGATACAAAGGAGGTGTTTTAATTGAGATTCTTGGATATTATATTGCAGTTAATCTTATTGTACTTGCTATTCCGTTGTTTCATGGTTTTGGGTCATTGATGAACAAAACTTTGGGAACTCTGCTTTAGAGCCTATCCCAAATGCCTGTACTGTGCTGCTTATGTGGAAAGTGGAGCTATTTTAGGACTTCAGCTGTTTCTTGTTTAAAGCAGAAGAGAGAAGCAGTAGAGGGAATAGCAAAGTTCCTGGTGCCAGGCTTGGCACAGAGTTTGGGGAGTTGTAATGAAATGGAGGACACAGCTTCATGCCTGACCTCAGACTTGAAAGGTCAAAAGAACTTTTAGGATCAGGCAGGTGATCCTCAGAGCATTCACCTCTCTTACAGTACCAGACATGTGACCAGGATGTGCTTTGTGCACAGAACAGGTTTATTCCCCACCTGATACCACAGTAATTTCATAGGTAGCTTTACTGTCAGATATCTTTTTTTCCATATCTAATTCTATTCTGAGAGGAATAATTTTCTGTTTCATTATAGGATGGACCTTTCTCCCCAGTTAGTTTTCCAGAATAAGGTATTCCAACCCCACAAACTTTAGAATATCATTCTTTTTACAAAGCTGATAGCTAAGGGTAAGCTTTTGCTTTAAAGGAGCCACCCCTCCTTTAAATTTACCATGCAGACAGTCTTAATATAGAAGCTAAAAAATGATTTATAAAAATAGAATTGCAACACTTGGAAAGTTAGAGAAAAATTCTTCCCTCCTGGGTACTGAATAGGTCTTTAAAAACTTTCCACGTTTCCAGGAGTAGAGGTGTGAGCTTTGCTTTCCACTGCAGAGTGATTTCTGTGGTGGGGGACTGATCCATGGGAACTCCTCCTTGAGAAACCTCTGTCTGAACTGGGTATTTGACTCTTGCCTGTGGAACCTTCATTTACTGAACTGGTTTGGTTAATGCAGGCATTGTGTGCTCCTGCCCTAGTTAGCGGTGCCTTGGCGTGGCTTTAGGTCAGAGTAGTCATTTCTAGGCACAGGGACTGTTTCTAATAGGAATGAGAGAGCCAAAAGGGGAGAAGGGTGAGGGAGACTTGTGTTTAATCTCCAGACAGACTGTTAGTGTCTTTGTACCTCCTAGAGGTGATGTATGGGCACTGATGCTGAAGCTTGGCACCTCCTCAGGCTGATGGAGTCATCTCTCTGGGGAGGGAGGAATAGGGATCATTTGTTTGGTTCTTCTGGTGGTTGCCTGACCAGAGGTAACAAATAAAAAGAAAGAGGCTGTGAAAGTACTGCTTTGTGATCCAGGTGAATCTCCTTGGTAATACTTGAAAGCCAGGAAGTAGGGGAGTCAGGAAGGAATATAGGACACACAGGAAAGATAGGGTTGACTTCCTTGGGGTGCATTTGAGTGGAGGGTCTATTTCTGAGTGCTCTCTGGCCTTCTCCCAGCTAGGCTGGAGCAGCACAGAAGACCAGGCCAAGTGCTGGGTAGGCCAAGGCGAGTGTGTCAGTTCCTTCTCATGAGGTACTTCCCTTAAAAACTTCTCCAGGCAGCAGAGGTAGAGGTGAGTGCCTGGCAGGAAGGTTTATTTAGACTAAGTCTAGAGTGCACAGAATCTGCAGGTCCATTTTTGTCAAGCTTGAGGACGAGGAATGTGGTTTCTGTGCCACGTGGCCAAAATCTCCAGCCTCGCGTCCTAAGGGCACGTGGAGATCCTTTGTGGAATCTCACTGATGGACAAACCAGCTCAGGGAAAACCAGTGGCTATCAGAGTAGAGCTAAATGTGGAAACAGATTGTTTCTGTGGCTGGTTGGTGGTTTTAATCCAAATGGAGCCTGACAGGTGCACCCAGAGTGCTGTGGGCTGTGCAGCCAGGAGTAAATCAGGGCAGATTTACTGACCCACACATTTGCTCCAACAGTGGAACAGAACCACAGAATTCTGTCCCTGGCAGGAGACAGAAGCACATGTGAAGGAGGAGTGTAAGAACAGAGCAGAGCATCCAGTGACTCCTCCCTGTTATTCCCTATGCTTTGGGACTTCCTGGCCTAGAAGTCACATGTTTGTCTTGTTTTCCATATTTTAATTCCCCCCCCCCCATAAATGCTATCCAAGGGAGCCCCAAACACCTGAAACCTTTTGTAATCTACATCATCCTGTGGCTGCATGCTGTAGAGGTTGAGCACAAATGTGATAGTAAATGGTGTTTCTTCCAATATGTGTGTAACGGTATTAGTGAAAATAAATTACCAAAGTGCATTTAGATTTTTGTGTAGTGAATTTCTGTTAGGGACAAAATGTGATGAAGTTCTTACAATATTTAGTTTTGTTCTTGTGTTTTTCCCTCTCTCATCAAGGGTGCCAAATGCCTGATACTTTGAATTCATGGTTTCTAGTAGCCCAGCTTCATGTCTGGTAAGTGAAAGCAAATAGTAATATAATTCTTTTCAGGAAATAGTGATACCTACCTTAATGCACATGAGGAAAAAATAGGCTCTGTGGTTGTTGATAATAGAGGTTGTATTCATTTTACTGATGACTGGATTTTAGCAGTTTTCTACTGAAGAACAAAAAGTCCCATAGAGAAGCTGACATCTCTTACATCTCAAAATTCCTCACTGGTGGAATGATCTTTGCCATGAGTTTTCTAAAAGCCTTTCTCAGTCTGTGTGGAAAAATCTTACTTGTGTGTTTTAGGAAAAGTTTAAATTTATGTAAAAGCCATTGAAATTGGGAGAATTTGTGCTGATGAGAAGCATTTAACAAATTATAGCACTGGCATTTATTCTTGCACCTCTGAAAGGTCCATGCAGGGGGGTGAATGCCAGCTTGACAGCATGTAAAAATATTTAACACCTTAAACATTTAGTTTTTTCCCCTTTTTGGTTGGTGAAAATAGTAGCCAAAAAAATCAGGTTTTCATCTAGCATTACATACTTGTAAAGGTCAGAGGATGCACAAGGGAGTACAGTAATTTTTGTAAGTGCCAGATCTTCCAGGGAACTGAAGTCCATAGATTTGGGGTTCAGCTGTCCAAAGGCTGAAAGGAAGTTTGTACTAAAATAGCTGCACTTTCTCTTTTTCCCTTTCCCTCCTTTTAATTTCCTGTCTCTTCAATATATTGAAAAATGGGGCAGCCCATTACACTAGAGAGTGAATAAATTAGCAGAACCATTGAAATTATAATCAATTAAATCAGTGGAGTCAAGTAAGGAAGACCCTTGAGATCTGCAGTTTGTTTCCTACTGTATTTTTGCCTGTGGGAAAAAGGCTTTAAAAATTAACTGAGAAGCTAATAATTCATATAGATACCTGAAAAACTAATGCAATAAAAATTAAAAAGCAAACTGTAAGTGTCTGGGGAAAAACAAAGAGAAATAAGATGAATCTGTACACACTTTTTTTCACAAATCATTTTGATTTTTCATTGACAGGAATATATATCCTGATGCACAGTATCAAAATCAAGATTAATAATAAAAATGAACAAGGGAACTATGATAGAGATGAAACTGGTGTAGGATAGGCACAGACTTCTGAGATCAAAGCTACATGGGGTTATTTTGAAGAAGGTCAAGAGCTGGTGATATTGAGACTTCCTGAGGAGAATTGAAGTACTCGTGTAAGATATGGTGGACAGGTTGACACCAATATCCTACATGAGCAGGAAAGAACCAAATCCCTCTGTCTTGTGTGACAGCAGTGAGAATTCCAGTGTGGAGGGTAGAACTAGAGGTTAATTTTCCCAGGATTTATGAGCCTGACTCCTCTGTGTTCCTGACCTAAGGAGCACTGTCATTCTGGACCACAAGTGAGAGATCCAGTTTGATATTCCAGGGCACAGGGAAGCCTGTGAAAGGCCTGCTGGCTACCTGGGTCATTGGGAATTGCTGCAGGCCTTGCTTGTGATGAGCTCAGTGACCAGCATCCTGCTGTGACATAATTTGCTTTCCCAGGCAGGTTTATTGTCATGTCCTCTGGGATTCTCTTTCTTTAAACAGTTTGACCTCAGAACATTATTGCTTCTGCTTCCTCTGGCAAGGTCAAGGACGTTCTACCCAATCCTCTGTCTGTCCTGCAGGACCATTTGCCTCAGAGGCTTGAAACCTTCCTGATCTGATGGCCAACGACCTGCCATGGAGATTCTGAGCACCACCTGCTCCTGTTCCCCCTTGCAGAGCAGTCTGCATCACAGTCTGCATCACTCTCTGATGTACTTACTCTTCCCTCTTACTCAGGGTTTTAGTTTCAACTGATTTACAGTGTCTTGTGGAGTTGGAGAAGGTGAGAATTTTTCCTGGTTTGATCAACTTTGCCTCCTTTCTTGCTGTTGTCATTGCCCATTTCTAGTCCACTTTTCTGTGCTTTTTGCATCCCAGGTTTTATAAACTTAAGGTGCTTGTCAGGGCATAACTTCTTATGTTACAAATTATGGTGTGTCCTCTTTGAATCTCTGGCTCTTATTTCTTCATTTCTGTGAGTAGAATTTTCCTATTTCCCTCCAGTCAGAAAGGGCTCTTGTGTTTAGTCTCTGCTTTTTCACACTTCTTTCAAGATAATGTTCTTTAGAAACACTCCAGTGCCTTCCAAGGCAGTGCTAAAATCGTGCTTTAAGAAAATCAACCCATCAATATTACTGAGAAAACCAACCTACCACTATTCTTCCCTGAATGTCGTGTTTTTATAGGCCATTCCCGTTACTTCACACCTTTGATGTCAAGAGGATTCTTGCTTTATGTTTGGAAGTCCAGACTTTTAGGAAGTCTTAAGCTGTTCATCTCTGCTGCTGAGTTTGTGTTTTCCTATGTAGTGGCCTCTGAAAAGAGTAATGGGTGAGTCCAGAGCTGTTACCAGACTGCCAAAGGAATTACTTGGGTGACAGCTGGGAAGTGTCTTGGTTCAATATTTGTCATGTAGGTACCTAGAGCTCCCTTTATTTTTTCAGCACACCAAGTATGGTGGCATCTGAAGTATGTAGGATCAAAACACAGTGCTCCTACTACTCCTGTTCCAAAAGCCCCAAAGACCTGTTGCAGAAGCATCTGAGCATTGTTTCTCTTAAGGAAATCTGCACTTGAGAAAGTTTTTATCAGCCTCAGGAAGTCCAGAAGAAAGCAAGAACCAAGTATATAGAAAACAATTCCTGCAAGAAAAGATTTCTCTGATTTGCATAGAGAAGATGGAGGACACTGTACCATATGGAAATGTGCTGCTTCAGAAGAAAGGGAGGACACTCTCTGTTTTGTGTTAGAGGGCCTTAACTACATCAGAATAGTTTTGCTTGAGAAAGATCTTAAGAATAAGTTTATTTGGAATGTCTCAGGCATTTAGTTGATCCTGCCTTAATATGAGGAATGGGCTACAATGGGTCCAGGGGAGAGGAGGCTGCAGAGCCAGGCTTGGTTCTCTCAGCTGGTCCCCAGCAGAGCCCTGTCCGTGGCTGGAGGGCCAGCAGTGGGTGAGCTGGCCAGGCTGGGGCACAGGAGAACATGCAAACCTCACTGGGATGAGCTCAGAATTCTGCTCATTGCCACAATTCCCTGCAGTGTAATGTCACAACAGAGCTGGGGCAGAGTCAGGTCAGGAGCTTCCTGCTGTCCCCCCAGCTGTTGGCTGTTCCTGAATGGGTTACACAGAATAAAGCCTTCCAAAACTGCTGTTGATATCTGTGTTGTTCAGCCAGAGTTATTTCTCTGAACAACTCTAAGTTAGCTCCAGAAATAGTTGCTCTGGAGCAACTGAGGAAGCAGGAATGAGTAGCCAGGTGCAGGGGGAAGCTCTGCATGGTCTTTGCCATTAATAGATCATCACACCTCGATGAATGGCACAGGGCCCCTCACAACATTCACCAAGGTGGTGCTAACCACCATTTCTGGTGTTTAAGCCAGTCTGGCACTTTGGCAACACTGACAGAAGAGGTGTAGCTGAGGATGTTGTGGGAAACTGTGACATCTCAGCTGAGTCAGGTTACAGATGCTTCTTTTCCTTTTCAGACATCGTTTCAAATCATTTTCTTCTAACATAGTCTCTCTGCATAACTTAAATATAGCAAAAGTTATCCAGTCCAAGCAGTGTGAGGTAGACAGCTTTCTAAAGATAGTTTGGAGTAATTTCGTATTCATGGTTTGATGAAGATGAGTCAGTATTTGACTGAACTACAGAACAAATTGTGTAGTGAAACAATAAAATGTTTCACACCCTGGTGATCTAATGAGGAGGTTTATGGGCTTTACAGAGTCTGTGTCTTTTAAACCTCAGACAGCAGGTATAGTAACAAACTACCAAACTTCCAAGTAAACTGCAAAATTCCATGATCTCACTTGTGGTGCTGCAGAACAGCTCTGTGACAGCACTGTGCATCCAAACACAGAGCTGCCTTTGAGGCTCCATGAGGAGCAGGTTTTCCTCTCAACACCACTCCAGACCTGCTCATCAGGCAGCAGTTGTTTGCTGCTCCTGCTGTCACTGCTCTCTCCTCCTGCTTCTCCACCACTAAAGGCACACAGGGTAGGAAGCACTGTTTATGCTCAGGAGGAGGTTTTCTTGCCAAGACACTCTTTAATTTCTTTTTTAGCCCCCTTTTTCACCCCTGAATTTACATATTCAGCAAGAGAAGGATAAAAATCCTTTTTAGCCCAAAATTAGTCTTTTAAACTGAGTCTTTTTAACTTGTTAAGAGGGGCTAAAAATTTGGGATTCTGTAACTCCTACTAATTCACTTTTTTGTGCAGCTCAGTTATGTAAATGCACAAAAAGAACAAAGGTTTTGAAACCCATGAGAGTAAAACAATTTTAAGCCCTTTGTGCATTTGTTTTGTGGAAGGGCTGGTACCTGGACAGCTGTTCTCTGACCACTCTTGGAGCAGAAAGCTTTGCCATCTTCCTGTGAGCAAGTGAGGATTTGTTTTTTGACACCATCTTCGTTGCATTTGTTTGCTGGGACAGTGTTTGGAAGGACACCGAGTTGTCACTGCCATAATGTAAATCTTGGGAATCCTTCCTCAGCTCTGTTTCCTGAGCCAGAAGTTGCCAGTCTTCCCAGTGTTCCCTTGACTGCCTTTGCCCTTCCCCTGGAATCTCTCAGTCCCTCCACCTTGGAGGACTTCTTGCCGTGCCTCAGTCCCTCTCCAGTCTCTGACCTCATTCCACCTGCTTCTGTTGGAGCCTGAGCTGTCTCTTGTGCAGCCAGTGTCATTTTGAGAAGCTCTACATCTAGAAATCAGATCCTGGTCTGTGGGCTTTTCTTCTTGCAGTGTTTTGTTCAGTTGAATGGGACATACAAGTCTGGTTCTAACCAGAAAGAGGAACATGGGACTTCTGCAATTTTTGGTGCCTTCTGTTTGATCTGTTTCTGAGACTGTCACTGGCAGTAAGTTTTTCTTCTTTTGCAGGTTAATATCTTTACTAGTCGGTAGACAAGACAATCCATCATAAAGTTTTCCATCTGTCCTTCCACAGGACACACTTCAGGTGTTTATGATTCTCCCTGTTGATCTGGCATTTACAGTTCACCATATACTTCTAATGCCTTTTAATGTAGATCTTATAACCACTAAAGAAATGAACCTATAAAAAAAAAATTTAATCACTTTTTCCTCTCAGCTCTCATGGCACATTCACCATTGTTAGAATGCACCAGCTCCACATGCTGTGTTAGCTTTACATGAGCTGTGAGAAGGATCCCCTGTGAGCAATTTCCCACCTGTAGCATGTCTGTGAAAAGCAGGGACTTCTCTCAGCTCCAGTGATTGAGCATCACCTTGTCTGCAGTCACTCAGGCAAATCCTGGGCAGACACTTCTGCCTCAGCACAGGAGCAGAGCTGGTTTGTGAGGTAGAGAGGATGAGACAGGTGATGGGACCGTGAGGGATCAGCCTGGGCTTCAGTTTGTGCTCTTTACAGATGTAAAAAAGGTAAAATAAAGTGTTTGTTCAGATGATTTATTTTGTGGCCAGGACAACAGGAATGAAGTTCAAATATCTTTAATGCTTTTTAAAAGAAAAAGATAAAACAACTCAACCTGAGATTCTGATTAAGGTCCCACAATGCACTACAAACCTCCAAGTTGGTCCCACATATGCTGCACGTGGGGCTTTTACCAGGTGCTTGGACATGTATCCAAAGACCCCTGTAGCTGAAATAATTTAGGACATTGCTGATGTGAATTTAGTTGAAGTCTGTAACTTGCTTAAGCTTTCCCATCTTGTCTGGCTGGGGTTCTTGCAGCACTTCAGTGCACCAAGCTGAGCTGCAGCTGCCTGGGAGCCTGGGATTAGACAAGCCATGTGCTCCTGTTCCACAGGGTGAGATGTTCTTAGGCTGAGGAATTTAGGTTACAGTAGTGTTTAACTAGATTACAGTACTGACAACAAGAATAGAGCCCACTATCACTCTTCCATGGCTGGATTGACCAAAATCCAGCAGATACAGCTCCCGAGTGCAGAACAGAAAAATTCCTGATTTTTTTTGGTCTTAAAAAACTCTGTATACGTGTTTGTTTTTTTTTCCCTGACCACAAACATACACTGTGAGGAAAACCTTAAATGAGCTGAAATACCTGTAATTTACCCTTTACTTTTGAAACAAGTCCCTGGGGGCTGTGACAGTGGTGTGTGTGCCCTTGCAGGATGTGTCTGGTGCGGATGAAGCAGGAGGGGCGCACAGGGAAGTACATGTGTCGCTACATCGTCCACTGCATGTGGGAGGATGTGGAGCAGCGTGGCAAGGTGATGGGGGTAAGTCCTCTCTGGTGGTGCTCATCCTGATGATTCCTACCTTTCAATGCGTTTGTGACTTTGCAGGTCTTAGAACAATGCCTGAGAATCAACTTGCAGCTGCTCCTTTATTTCTCCATTTGCTTAAACATGCAGCCCTCACTCCTGACTATTCATTCCCTCAGCTGCTGTATTGAGCCACTGACCTTGTTTCTGAGAGTGCATCATGGACAGCATGAAGGTATTGATCTGTCTGAAGTGAATTAATTTCCCATGTGGTTTGCCATGTGATTGCTGAAATGGATCCTGCTGTAACAGAAAGGGCATTTGGGGATAGGAATAAGCAGCTGGAGTGGAGAGAAACGTGACTGGTGCCAAATCCAGAACCACAACTTCAGTAATTCCAGCACGGCTTTGAGTGTTCTCTGTATCTAAATGGTAAAAGGGAAGTTAATCAACAAGGTTTTTATGTCAAGTTCCTGTACATGACCGTAACTAGTCATAAGTATATTTCTCATTTGGGATTCTCAGTATATAAATGATCTTCATCACAAAAGAAATGTTCTAATGAGAGAGTAGCTCCAAGGAGAGTTCATTTGCAAGTTTGAAGAGCAAGGTTGGATCTTTCTGGCTTTTTTTCTGAGGAAGGTTATGGTAGTTATTTGGAATGGTCATTTGTGGCCTTGAAGTCTGTGTGTCCAGTCCTGTGATGGTTATTGCCTTGAGAGAAGTGACAGACCTGATACAGGTGAGGCTGCCTGAGCTAGGGGCACTTCTGTGAGAGAACAGGGCTAGGAAAGGTCTCCTGTGTTGTGGAAAAGGAAAAAAACTGTTCAGTGAGGTGTGTCTGATTAAAATACATCAGACTCTTAAGAGAAGTGACAGTTTCCATGAAGCAGTAAGTGTCAAGGCTTAGTGATCAGCTGTATAGGAGAGGCTGCCAGGGTATTCCTGTTGGTGCCAAACAGGAATTGACCAGTGAGTTAGAATTTGGGATGCAATCACGTTAGTAATTCAAGTTTCTCTCTGATCTTTTATTTTGTATGTGGTTTTAGAAGGTGTTGATTCTGGTGTAATTTCAGTTATTCCAGCAGCAGCAAGGTTTTTTCCTAGTTATTGGGAATTCTGTGGCTTTACTTCATTACATGTTGCTTTTAAAGACAAGGCATCCTCTTAATCTTCTTTTGGATTAAATCTAAATTCAAACCTCTGAGAATTTCTTACTATGTCGATGTGCTTACATAAAATCCAGTATGAAAATCTCCTCTTTCTGATCATGCAATGTGAGTGAGCCCAGACAGATCAGATCACAGCACCAGAGGAAAAGACCCTCAGGGAACTACACACAGCTCAGATCTTTGTTCCAGGTGTAGATTTAAGGTTGCTCTTCTTTTGTCTGTTCTTTTTGTCCCAAATTGTGCCTTACATGATTGAACCTGGAGTGCCATCTTGTAGTTTTCCATGCAGGGTTGGAAGCAGCAGAGAGCAAAGGGGGAAGCAAAGCTGGCTGTTTGCTGCCCTTACAGGCAAAGTGAAACATGGTACAAGTCAGATCTGTACTGAGAGTTTTTCAGTAAACTTTAAGGGAAAAAAAGATAGTGCTTGCAGCCAGTTCTTGGTAAAGGGAAGCACAGGGTTTCCACTTCTGCAAGCAAAATTATTCTATTGCTCTCCAAAACCCCTCAAGGTGTAAAAACCCCATCAGTGTCCTTATACTGTCATCCAATCCAGACCCTCAAGTGTTAACACATGCATGTTACAATGGTATGGTTTCTGTATGATGCAACTGCAGGGAGCTCTGGCTGGAATGCCATTCATTCCCTGCCTTGGCAGGTTGAGCATCTGCTCAGTTTATCCTTGAGTTAAAATTTCCCAATGTTTGTCTGTAGGAATGACCCTGTGGAATCATGAGCCTGCTTAGTTTGCAATGGTGTGACTCCTGTAAGACACTTGTGACTGTAGCCTGGTGCTAACACAGCTTTTATGTGGCCACAGCAGATGCTCAGATGAGGGACCTGCACGTTTCAGGGCCTGATCTCCAAAGCAGTCATACCTTTGTGTGTATTTAGTAGAGCTGAGCTGCACAGGGGCCCAGTGACGTAATGAGCTTCCTTGTGAGAGAAGGTGAACTCCTGAGGTACCAGCTCAGAGCAGGCACTGGAGGGGTGTGAGAAAGCAGAGGGGACTCTCTTGGATGGGAAACATAGAAATCAGGACTGTTCTGTTCCCTGCAGTGCTGGTGAAGGCATAGGGCTTTCATTAGCCTCTAGTGATTTTTTTTTTTCATCTTTTAATTATTCCTGATCTTTCAGTCAATCATAGTTCCTTGTGGAAACTGGCTGAGAAAGTCTCCAGCCTGGAGAAGGTTGGGTAGAGATCTCACAGCACCTTCCTTCCTTCCCTGAAGGGGCTACAGGGAAGCTGGAGAGGGACTGTTCATCAGGAAGGGATAGGACAAGGGGGAATGGCTTCAAACTGCAAGAGAGGAAATTTAGGTTAGATATGGGGAAGAAATTCTTGTGAGGGTGGTGAGGCCCTGGCACAGGGTGCCCAGAGAAGCTGTGGCTGCCCCATCCCTGGGAGTGTCCAAGGCCATATTGGAGCCACCTGGGACAGTGGGAGGTGTCCCTGCCCATGGCAGGGGGTGGGATGATCTTTAAGTTCCCTTCCAACCCAAACCATTCTGGGATTCTGTGATTTTGTCAAGACAAATGAACTTCTTAGTCTCTTCTGGCAGTATTTATTGTGTGTTAGGTGAAAACAATTTATGCACTGTTGTTTGAAGATGTCAGCAGTTCCCTTGCTCCTTATCACAGCTGTTTTCCTTCCTCAGTGTCAGTGATCCTACCTTTGTATCCCACTTCACTGTCATGCAAGGACATGGGCAAGTACTGTGTTTTCCGTGCTTGTTCACCCTTCTTCACTCACTTTCCTCCCATTCACATACCTGTACCCTGACTGAACTCTTTCTCACCTCTCACCTTTAGCAATTGCAAGGAGTTTTAAGTGACCAGTCACCCCAATGTTACATTCTCCTTATTAATCTTGATCTGTTTATCCTTAGTGATAGTTTTAAACTAAAGCTGAGGTAGTGACAGAGGGTTTATGAGCTGATGGAGGGATATGTGTAACAACTACTTGTTTTTAAATAATGTAGTCCTGCAATCAGTATGGATTCTACCTCCAAAAGAAGGTAGTCAAATATATAAAGAATAGTAGATAAAAAAGGTGACATGAATGTTTCTCTGTTGATGCCTTCAAATTTCACAATCTGAGCCTTTCTCAGAAGGAACATAAAGGGGAAGAAACTGTAAGGGTGCTAAATTATCATCTGCATAGATCCTAGGAGGTTAGGAAATTCCATTCCTTGCCTTTTTTCTCATGCAGTCTATCAAAGATCAAGATTTAACTCCAACTCCTGTATTGTGGTACAAATGATGGAGCACCTGTGTGGAACTGCTAGTTGGATGCAATTAGTTTAACTTGCTGACAGACAAAGCTGCAGTTCTCCAGCTTTTTTCCATATCTAGCAACAATTCCAACACTTGATGCAGAAAATGGACGCTGTATTCCTGAACTGATATCCATGGCTTATTGAAATATACCATTTGCTCTTAGATGTACTGGTCCATTGGAGCTGAAAGGGATAGAATGTAAAGCATTTTAACTGCTAATTTACATCAGCTCCAGCTCCAAATGGAGTTTGTATTATTTCAAAACCTGGTTGTTAAAACTGCTGAGATCTAAATCTCAGCTACAAAGTTTTGGGACCTGTTAGCCCGAGCTCCTTCAGCACTCCTGAATGTCGGCAAGAGTCAGAAACCCAAACTTGACACAGCTGTAAAAACACACAGAGAGCCTGTGGCCTCAGCACATTCTACTGGTGCAGGCATATTTCAAATATAAATTTTACTCTGCTGTCCCTCGTACTAATGAAGTCAGTCTCTTTTGGTGGGTTTGCAGCCAGGTGTGTCCAGTTCTGTGGCTAACCAGTGCTCTTTACTTAATTTTTCCACTAGTGACATTTCTATCAAACTTTAAAAACAAACAGAAAAATTGGCTTGATGCAATGGCTCCAAGTGTTAATAGTAACATTAGGCTGGGTAAAAGACTTCCTTTGGATCCTGCTTTGCCAGAGATCTCCACCTCGTGGCTTGCAGGGAATAGATTTATACTGTGCAAGCTGGCAGCTGCCTCTGCCCTTGGGAAGGGAATGAATTCACTCAGGACTAGACATTGCTGCTGTTTGTCCTCCCTGCAAAGCTCTGGAGCCACCTGGGTGTTATCCTGCCTGACCTGAGGACTGTGCTGTAGTAACTGTGTAGGTATAAAAGCTGTTATAAGTTGAAGTGTATTCTTTGCACTTAGGTGAAGCTGCAGAGTTATCAGAAGGACTTGTAGGTGATGGAGTTCCCTGGAATGGGATTTCATCTGATTAGGGGACAACAGGTATGAGGTTAAAAGAAAATAAGGCTTCAACTCCCTCCCAAAAAATCCTTCCTAAACCAAAATCCCAAACACCAAAAAAAGCCAACACCCCTTCTCCCTCCCACAAGCACCACACACCAATACTTTCTGGGTGCAAATCATATGCTGCCTTAGAGAGACTCTCTCAAGGCTTTATTCCAGTAATTTGTGGCTCACTTTACCCACGTTGGTCGAGTGTGTTGGGGTGGAATTGTGCTGCTGAAAAGCACTGAAGTTGTTTTCAATGCAAAATAACAATTCATTTTACAGCCATACATATATTCTAAAAGCTGCCAAAGAGATAAGACTAGGAGGAGCTGTCAAGCCCAGTGTGCCAAACCTGTTTTTATTTATCACAATCTCACTTTCCTGTTTTCCCACCAGACCACTTAGACCTCTGCCCCTTTTTTTTTTTCCAAGAACACATCTAGGTGTCTTTTGAATTGGTTTATTGGCTCTGCTGTACATAGCACAATACAGCCTTTGTTGCACTTTGAGCTGAGCTGTTTATACCCAGTGACCTGTAATTTGCTCTCAGTTACACTCGTGTGCATCTGAAGTAACACCATCAGAATCAATACATGGAACTGAGAGCTGGAATTAGCTCTGGGAACTTGAACACCACCTTCTGTCTCGATGCTCTTGTCACAATTAGAGACCTCAGTTGATTAAAAATGCTATTTTACCTTACCATAGCTACAGAACTTCCTAAAGTCATTATAATTCTGTTCAAGTTCTTACTGTGGAGAACAAAAATTTTGACCCTTGTAAATGAAGACTCAGAGTGAGACCAGCAAGGTTGTAGAATGGCTTTAGAGGATGAGGGTGTAAAATTGATGGAATTTTAAAGTACAACGTGAGCTTGGTCTGAATTGAAGTGTTGATTGACCTGCAGTGGGAAGCTGCTGTCCTGGGATACTCAGGGATCCTTTCCTGCTCTATCTCACTTCTGGCTGAAAGTCTTTGAGTTGATTTGGGATGCACAGAACAGAAACTGTATTTTTGAAACAGAACAGGGGCAGAAGGAAAGTGAGGTGGGGTATTTTGGGACTGGGAGTTGGGATGAAGGAATTGTATTGGTGCAAAATATTTCAGAGAAGGTGCTGATTTTGTTTGAGGAAATGGATTGGATGGGATTGGATATGAGGTAGAGGAGAGTGTTCAGTATGGTTGAGAAAGGTTTGTAAAAACCTATAAAACTAAAGAAGAAAAGTTTTAGTTACAAATGGCTTTATGATGTATATTTTGAAATGCTTTACTAGGACATTTTAAGGAGAAAAATTCTATGATTTTTTATGACCACTTTAGAATATATAAAATCTTACCAGTTTCTAGTGTTCCCTTTTTAAAAAACAAACTAAACCCTTGCCAAAGGAGTGAGATACAGAACTGCTCTGTATGGTTTCTTCATTTTGTTTAAATAGAATACCAGGCATTGTATGATTAGTTTTACCTGATGTTCCTGTTTTAAGAACATCACAAAAAAAGTTCATTGACCCTTGATCCTTTCTTAAAGGAGCTTGAAAAGCTCACAGCAAGTTCCCAGTACTTTGTCATTTCATCAATAAATAATAATACCAAGTACTGTTCCAGAGTAAATTCAGTAAATGTGATTCTGGAAGTCTTAATAACTTAAATATGCAGGACAATGCATGTGTGTGGAATGTTGAAATATCCTGACTGTGACAAGGTTTGGAACAAATAATGCACATGGTGATGCAAATTTAGCTCTACCAGGACGTGGAGGTTTGAAATACGGGTCTCTTTCTCAGGTTCTCTTTAATGTAGTTGTTCCGGAAGCAATGGCTGTGGAACTAACACACCTGGCTGAGGCATTTGGGCATGTCAGGGATTCCTGGTATTGAAATCAAGGTATAATGTATTCTTGGGTTCTTTTCAGCTGGCCTGCCCCAGTTTTCTGTAGAGTCTGGCATAAAAAAAATCAATTTAAATCTCCCAGATGTGTTGGATCCTGTTACTGTCAGGTGGTGTCCTTGGTCTGTTCTGTGCCTTGTCTGGTGCCTGCAGGAATTCCACTGGAAGCTGCCTTGTGGTACCTTTTCTAGAGAGGTCTTTCTCATTATTCAGTATTATATAACTCTGTATCTGTTATATAGGGAAAGGTTCTTCCCCCAGAGAGTGGTTGGACACTGAACAGGCTCCCTAGGGAATAGTCACATTCCCAAGCTGCCAGAGCTCAGGAAGGATTTGGACAACACTCTCAAGGACAGGGTGGGATTGTTGGGGTGTCTGTGCAGGACTTGGATGATCCTTGTGGGTTCCTTTCCACTCTGGATATTCTGTGGTTCCCCCCAGAACCACCAGTGGGACTCACATGCCAAAATCTGATTTACCACGTGGTGCTGGTAGGTGTCAGTGCTGCCCTGTGTCCCTCAGGCTGTCCAGGACATTGTGGAGTTGCCAAAATTCAAACATCAAGCAATGAATCTGCAGCTCCCATAAGTGAATCATTATTTTATTCTGGGAGTATGGAAGTGATGGTGGGAGCAGGAAGACGATCCCAACAGAACCAGAGGCAGCAGGGGGGTCACAGCTGTGTTATCACTGACCCGGCTCCTGCCAGTGCTTTGTGTTTCACTCACCACCCAGGTTGTGATTCACCTGCTGTCACTGCAGGGTTAAGTTACATGTTATGCCCCTTATTTGGGACATTTACATTCTCAGCTCCTGATCCTTTCAGAGTTTGCCCCAGAGTTCCTCAGCTGAGATCAGCTGCTCTGCTTGGCTGAGCCTTTTGAGGCTCCTGGACCAAGGTGTCTCAAGTGGGGTTTGTTCTGTTTTAACAGCTCTAAGCTGCTGCAGTGAAAACATGAATGTGCTTTTAAGCTCCTTCATAAAAACCAGAAAAATACCAAGACCTGTGTCTGTTCTAAATCAGACCAAGCAAACCATGGAGACCCTCTCTGTTGTTTCCAGAGGTTTTAATCATATTGTTGCTTGTGCTTTTTGCTGCAGGTGGAAAGACACTGGTACCTTCTGCTTCCTCTCCAGGAATGAGTAGCTGAACATTTCCTTAAGTTTTGTGCCTGCCTGTCCTGAAGGACATGAGCAAGCATCAGTTAAGGATCTGATGTGGTGCAGGGCTTTGAGAGGCTCCTCATTCCCTTCCCCTCACACAGCTCCCATGTCTCTGGCAGCCTGGGGGTTGTGGCTTTGATCAAATCAGTGTGTAGCTGTTGCTGCTCTCCCAGCTCACCAGTTGCCACCACATTCTGTGTGTCTCTGGCCATTTGCCCAGAGAAAGCTGTGGTTGCCCTATCCCTGGAAGTGTTCAAGGCCAGGTTTTCTTGGAGTTAATTGTCATTACACTTCTGTAAGAGCTTGAATATTGTTGTTTCATTCAGAGGTCAGGAAATAATGCCAAAGGTTTGAAGATTTGACCAAAATGCCAGCGTATCTGATCTTGGAGATTTGTTGTGAGCAAAGTGTGCATCATGTGGATTTTCAGCTTAGTCAGAGTACCTTGAGGCCACAGGAATGACTGCACATGAGAGGGGACATTGAGCTGGTGGTGTGGATGTTGTGGGTGGGAGATTTTTCTCGTTGATGCTGAGTGCTTGCAATGCCTTCTGTTTGTAAATGTTGGGTGAAGGCTTCATTTTTTTAAAAACAAGGAAATGGCAGACCCCCTGGAGCTGATGGAATTCCCGGGCTGAAGTTCCAGAGGACACAGCTGGGTACCAAGGAGCTTGAAAATAATGTCTCTGTGAGTGCATCCTGAATTTGCACTTCTGTATTTCCTGTTTTATTATGTCCTTGCAGGAGGAAGGATGGCCCATATGTAGGTTAATCTGTGTTATTCAGGAAACAGAGTATAAGGAAATTTTTGGCTTTTAATCTCCTTGCCCAGGCTTTTAGGATCTTCTGGAAGTTTATTTATTCACAGCAGCATCAAGTCTGAATGAAGTACAGAAGTAAGATGGAAAACTCACAGTATCTTACCATGCAGCTTTTTCATGGTTTGCTTTCCTCCTTTGCCTTTTACTTGAGGGCAGAACTGGGGTAGAGAAATAATTTTTGTTCGCTTCTGAAAGGTTACAGTAATAAAGAAACTCTTGTTAACATCAGAGTATATGGCAGGCAGGAGTTTTCACAGTCTGGCATTGTTTATTTTACCAGCAATTTGGAACCTTCTGCACTCTTAAAATATTGGCAAGAAAATATTTAACTGTTAACTGTTCTGTGGCCTGTGTGTGTTTGAAGCCCTGGGGAGGAGGAGTGCTTGGGGAAATCGGGTTTTTCTCAGTTTATGATTGAAACCAGAAGGTGCAGAATATTGGTAGAAGGTGAAAGCAGTGTGACTTCAAATTAGAATTTTACCCAGATGTGGAACTGATGGGAGAATGTCAAACAGGTCACGTATGAGCAGGGCCCTGCCAGGAAGGGCTGGGAAGGCTGATGGAGCAAACACAACTCAGCCAGTCTGCCAGGCACTCCAGAAACGAGTTTGAAAAGGTGGCAGTAGCTGTGAGTATTTGCATTTGGCCTGGCCTCAGTCACTTGATAAAGATTGTAGCAATGAAGATTAGGCTGGTTAGTTGCTGGCTAATTGTATGGACTCTAGCAATTGTCACTCCATTTGAAATGAAATAAACATTTTTTGGACAGTTTTTTAAGAGAGGAGATGGGTGACTTGCTGTTCCTATTTAACAGAAGCTTGTTCTGGTCCCAAATTCTTGGAGAAAGAATATTTTTCTTCTGTTCTTATTATTTTTCCCCCAGGGAAGGATGACCTATTCAGTATAAGCAGGATCTTTCTTGCTCATATTTCTACATAAAATGTGGCCTCTTCCCATGAGAGTACTAAAAGCTATGGTAAAGGTAGCACTTTTTTTAATTGCACTAGCACTTTTCAGGTGAAATTCCTGCCAAGTCAGCAAAGTGACCTGATGTCTGGTGTCCAGGATCATCTAATGAGCTCTGACTGTCTTGCTGGAAATGAGGGCAGGAAGGAATAAGATACCCAGACAGAAGAGATACCACCAGTTTCTGCAAAGGTCAGCAAAAAATGGACAAACCTGAACATGCTCAGAACTCAGGCTGCTGTCAGATGAAGACCCAGAGTACTGTGTCTGCCAGGGGCCAGAGATACTTGGGGAAAAGGGTAAGAACTGTGGATCAGTATTCCCTGTGGTCTGTTCTCCTGGCATTCACTAACGAGTAACCTGAGAGCTGCACAGGGACCATCCTGTTTGGGATCAGACAGAAATCCTCCAGGAATGCACAGGCCCTTTTTTACCTCTTTGGTATTTTTTGCTCTTTAATACCCTGTGGCAATAACTTCTGCCACTTAATTGTGTTGCATGAGAAAACACTTCTGAAAGAATTATTTGATCATTTCATTAGATTCTTTTCTACATCTTTGTTAATGAGAAACAGTGGACAATAATTCCTTGTTTACCTGCTCGATACCACTCATGATTTTACCTCTCCATCATCTTCCTCCTCATTTCAGCCTGAATATAATTAGTGTTTTCTCATATGACTCATCATCTTGGTCTTTTCTATTACTCTTAGATCTGCTCTGAGATTAAAAGGTAACAAATATATGTAGCACTTTATATGTGGGTACATGATGGACTTAGGGAAGAACAGGGCTCCTTTTTCAGTCTATATACCTTTCATAATAATTCCTAAAATTCATTTGTCTGGTTCTTCACTGTTAAATTGTTGGACCTACCTTAAGATCCATTTCTGTAACTGGAGCTGCTAAATTGTTGTGCTCAAGAGTGCACATTGTTATATAGGTTTTATGAATTCTTTTTTGACACCTACTACTAATACCTTTATCAGCCCTGAATGTCACTGGTCATAATTATCTGTGATTTTTATTTCCATGTATTGTATTTTCTACTAATTTGTACTTAACCTGTTTCTGCTCAAATACTTTTCAGAATGGCTGTCACGTTCCCTGGCTCTGCAGTCCTCTTAACATTATCTAATGTGTTTCATTTAGTTAGGACTCCATGATCCCTGGAATTTTGTTGCTCTTAACTTTCATTAAGTTATCCAAAGTCTTTTTCTATGGGCAGATCATATTACCTGGAATACGATGGACTGAAAGTGCTCAAGGCCAGGTTGGACAGGGCTTGGAGCAGCCTGGGATAGTGGGAGATGTCCCTGCCCATGGCAGGGGGTGGAACGAGATGAATTTTTGGTCTGTTCCAGCCCAAACCATCCCGTGGTCATTCTGTGACTCTGGGCATCCTGAGTGCTGTGAGAAGGTGATGGAGCCATGTGTATTCAATGCCTCTTCCAGTGGAAAAACTGGGCCAGCAGCTGCCACCAGCAGGAGCCAGTTGCAGAAGGAACACACAGGAGGAGTGGATCTCCTCATGGGGGGCAGACCAAGGCTTCTTGCTGAAGCACATTGTGGGTACAAAAGGCCACTGGACAAGCTGCTGGACACAGAGACCTTTTGGAGGTTACTCTGTAAACAAGCAGCAAGGATTGGGAATTATCCTGAGCTGAAACTGGTTGGGAGAATACTTGGAGGAAGCACCTATCAGCTTGTAGGACTTTGACTTCTCTCAGTGATTCTGGCTGCTTTTGAAGGCAAGGTACCCTGGTAGGTCTGATCAGTGTTTCTGGTGTGAGACAGTTCCAGAAAGGAGCTGGAGTTTCACAGCATCTCTGTAAGTGCTCATGGTGAATATTCATCTTAATGATTTATCTGCCTTTACTGCTGCCTCCTCTTGGTACTGAAACTTCCTTTCTGCTTTCTCAGGCTGAATTCCTGATTCTGGTGTGTTCAGAAAAACATTCATGATCAGATTTAGGCTTTTAGGAAGTCGTTCTTTAGGAGGCATTACAGGAAAACCCCTCAACAACTGCTCACCTTACAGAGGATCAGCAGAACTCAACAGAGCCCAGCAATTTGACCTCTTCCCTGATCCTTCTCTTGAGAGGTTGTCCGTGAACTCTGCCAGCCACGTTCTGCAGGGAAGCAGGAATTTGGAATAAGCTTGTAGGACCAGTGAATACAGTTTGGGTTGTACTGTGATCCCTTCTGCATCTGTAACTGTTACTGTGGCAGAATTTCCAAATTTATAAACTGCAAGATAGAAATAAACCTCATTTTCTGGGTACCAGACAGGTAGGGGTAAGCATCTGGTTTTGCTGAAACATGTAGGTAATGTTGTATAACTTGGTTTTCTGTGTCTGATTGGAATAAATTTGCTCAAAGGAGTATTTTTTATTAATCAATTAAGAAATGATTACACAATTGTTATGAGGGTAGCAGAGCATGCACAAATTTTTCCATTGACATGTTGTTTTTATGGATTGAAGATTTTGACAGGACTACATTTAGCTTTTATCTAGGTTAGTACAACTTAACATTCAGTTTTTTTCTGGGTTAATACAATATTGGGGTAGGTTGTCACCAAATATTGAAGAAGGCTTTAAAGACTATTCTCTGAAGTTAAGGATTACTGAAGTCTATTACAAAACTAACTCTTATTAAAAAGAGAATTTATCAGAAGACTTAATATCTAAAGTATTCAGGGACTCACAGCTGTGGCTAATTACAAGCCAGTAAGCAGCTTTGCAGCCAAAGTAACACAGTGGTTAATAAAAGACTCAAAAAATGAAAATTGGAAAAATAATTTCTTCCGTATCTGTGTCACTTCACAAGTATGTGAGACTGTGTGAAGGAACTGCTAAAGAAATCTTTTTAATCTGTTTTATTAATTTAATCTTTTTGATCCTAGCTATAGTCTCAGTCATTTCAAAATTAACTGTCCTACAAGCAATAGTGATGTTATAGGATGAAATAAAAGGGCTGCATTCAGCTTTGCCCATTTAATGTCATGTGTGTTTATTAAGAGGGCAGCAAACACTCTAAAAGCCCATAAATAACTGTATGTGCTTAAATATTATTTATAACTAATGTAAACTATCTCACCAGTCATTCTTTCCAATTGCAACTTGTAGACTTTTTTATGCCCCTTCTCTCATGTTTGCAGGGTGACTTTTTTATCATGAAAGATTGGTCCTGTATCTCCTTCAGGAGCTTTAGCTGATATTCCTTATCCAGCAATCAGAATTGTCCATGAGGGGGGATGATGTTTATGGCAGTGGGGCTGCAGAAGTCCCCAGAGTGTACTCAGACCTGTATAACTTGTTTTGCACAAGGGCTGAATTTATTTTTACTGTATCAGCATAAACTACTACCTTGCTGTTACAACTTGGACCACTCCAGGAGTGTGCTGCTGCTGTGGTGTATCAGTGCACTCAGGATAAACATCACCTTGAAGAGCCTCATCTGAGTTTGAAAAGATGACTGTGCTGACACATCTACTGTGTGCAGGTACAGGAGCAAACACATTGTACAGAAGAGGCTTTTTTATTCTAGCAGGAATGGTATAATGAGAATGAGGGGGTGGAAACCCAAGCCAGAAAACTCAAATATGAAATGAGATACACATGTTCAACTGTGAGGGTGATATGCTTTAGCCAAACACAACTTAGTGAGCTTAGTACAGGGGGAACTCAGTGAAATGTAATGGTCTGTGATATGCAGAGGGTCAGGTTCTATGATCTAATCATTTCTTCTGGCTGAAACCTCTTCATAAAAAAAACTAGCTCAAGCATAACTTACAGCCTAAAGAGAGGAATTGCTGCCTGAAATTCAATGACTGGTCCTTGTACAAGGCAGATGGAAGTGCCCCTTCTGGCTTTATAGTCTATGGATGGATTAATGTGTTAAAAGTAGCTTAAGGGTGCAACTCATGCTGGCAAAAGCTGAAGCAGAAAGAAACTCCCGTTCAAGTGCTGTCAGGCAGTGCAGCCCACGGCCATCAGCACACAGGTGTGGGTGACACCACGGGCCCTGCCCAGTGGGATGGGCTGTACCTGCCCCAGGCTGATCCCTGGGCTGGATGGCTCCCAGCAGGCAGAGCACATCCAGCCCAAAGAGAGTTGTTGGAAGTCACTGTTACGATCAATGACTCACCATCAACCCAACACTGTCTCCATGTTCACCCATTAAACTACATCCCCAAGTGCAACATCCACATGGTTTTTTTTGAACACTTTCAGAGGGGGTGATTCCACCCCTGCCCTGAACAGTCTGTTCCAATGCTTTATAACCATTTCTGTTGTTTCTTTTCCCTAATATTCAATCTAAGCCTCCCCTGGCACAACTTGAGGCCATTTACTCTCATCCCGTCAGTTGTTACCTTCCAGCTTGTGCACGCTGAGCCTGCTCTGCACTGTGAGTTAAAGCAAGTGGGGAGGAGGAAGAGATTCCTCACCCAGGAATGGACTTGATCCAACACAGGACATTGACATGGACTGATCCCAGAGCAGCATTCCTCTTAAATGCTGTGCCCATGTGTAAGGTGTTTTCCTGCACGTCCAGCAGTACAACAAAGCCGTGTGTTCTTATTGCCTAGAAATCTTAGAATGCAAAACTTTAACTGAGGCTCGACACTGTGACTCGTGACCCTCAGCAATGTGTTCCTTCAGCACAACATTGAAAATACAGCAGCTGTTTGCTGTGGGATCACGGAGTCTTGCAGTGGAGAGTTGTGACATGTAGTAGGAAGATATGTTGGCTGTACACTTCCTGTTGTAAAGGTCTTGTAAAGGTGAGATTTGCACCAAAAACGGGTTCCTTGTTCTGAACTAACAGAGTCCTGTGTCAGTCAGGCAATAGTACATAAACCTCTCCAGTGACAGCTCTGCACTGGGCTGTTCCAAGGAAGGCAAAGGGGCGCAGTCCCGAGAAAAGCTCCAGATGTTACTGATTTTTGCCTGTTATTAGCAATTACTCACTTGGAATTGTCTAGCAGTTTTCCTTCTTAATAACAGACTGTGGAAGAGTCAGCAGAATCATGACCAACCAGATCATGAAACTTGCCAGTGGTAGGAACATGCACGAGCTTTGAAAGAAGCACTTCCAGCAAACGCTGATTTGGATTTACTCATTTTTCTTGATTTATAAGGAAGGATTTTTTCCTTCAGTGTTTGTACCTAACCAATGCCAACTGTATTCTTCAGAAACTGCAATATTCCTTGAAATATCATTTTATTGCCTAAGATACAACCCCATCCCCAAACTCATATCTGAAACTGTCTTTTAAGATGTATTTATTGCCATGTTTGTTTAACTTGGTTATCTCCTCCATCAATCTATTTCTTGCTAACTTAAAGCTGCTGCTCTTTGTTTTTAGTAGGGAAAGCTGCTTCCCCAGGGATGTATAGTCCAGGACTTGTCTCTGTAATGGGACTATTTGTTTTCTTTGCCCCTTGCAGTTGCCTGCTGTAACATTTGTAGTACGTGTTAAGTAATCCTTGAGGTAACATTTTTATTATGTCATAAAAAGTGCGTGGCAAATATATAATAACTCATGGAATTTGTTTGTTTAAAATGGAAGGATAATTTATTGAGTGTGTTACATGAGACCTGCTCCCCCTTATTAGAGCTGTAGAAGTGCAGCTTATTTAGAAGTATGTTCTATTGAGAAAAACCACGATCTCTGACATGCATAGAAAGTTTGAGCATGGTTGGGTAGAAATGACATCATAGTTTATGTACTCAATAAAAATTTAATTAAGTCATTACAGAAGTTGCAGTCATCATTTAACCCTCTGATTTCTTATGTTTAGTTCTTTTTTTAAACATTCAGTAATAACCAGTCTCCAAATCTTGATAGCCTATAAAATATCTGCATGAATTTTAATAGTTTATATTAATGGGAAAATATGAGTAACTGACATAAAAGGAATTTTCCTTGTGTTTGCACTGTGTGCATTGCTATAAAAATCAACAGATGAAAAAAGACAGTGGTTTAATAGAGGAATATTTGAACTGGAGATTTGCTCACTTGGCAAAAACTAACTCACATTTTGATGGAAAAGCTGTTGCATAATTACTGAGGTGAATACTCCAAAGGATGCTGAGAGTATTTAGGGCAAGAGGTTCCCAGAGTGGTGTGTGTGATGAGCTGTACCTCGAGGACAGTGGTGCTGGTTCTGACCCTGCACTCCTGTTCACTGTCTGTTCCTTGTAAAACTTTCCAAGATCAGTCTCACCCCTGAGTGTCCTGCTCAACTGTAGCTTAGCCCTCAGGAGAGGAGCTGGATCACTCTGCAGGTGCAAGTCCAGACAAAAGGGACAGACTGTGTGTGAGGGAGATGCACAGGAGGCATTTCAACCCTCCCTCTGCACCCAGCAGTTGCTCCAGTTCCATCTTAAGCTCATAAGGAGTCAGTTCTCAAGCCAGTGGGTGGCTTAGGCCAAACCAGTAAATGTTTAAGCAGTTGTTAAATTTGGTTGAAAGTCAGTGTGGAACTTGGATTGAGTCACACTTACAGCATAGGGGGGAGTCGCTGGATCCTCACAGACTCCAAAAGAAGTTTAGTCAAAAACTAGTGAGTCTGAGCTCCCAGAGATGCTGTGGAGGCAGAATTCATGTGCTTGCTGACTGAGGGTCAGTGTTAACAGGTAAGGAGGGAGCAGGGATGGCGTGTCTGTCTTTAGCATTCCAGTACTTTCACTGTCGTAGCACATCCAGTTCTGCAGCCTATGCTTTGGGGGAAAAAAAAAGTTGAAAAAACCTTTTTGTTTCTAAGAATGAATCAAGGTCTGGAAAAGCTGCTCAATACTTAAACTAGAGAGGAGTCTCCATTCTCTTGGCACTTCAGGGACAGCTTTGGCATTTCTCTCCACTCGTGCAGCTGTGGCAAAGTTGTTGGCTCAGGATAGTTCTGCCACTTGTATATTGAGTAACACCAACTTCATTTGTGTCAGAATTGATAGAGCTGTGTCACAGAGGGTCCTGCAGGGACTGACTGCACCAAGGTTTTGCTTCCAGCCCAGTCCTCAGCAACATGGGCCAGGACTCTGGTTCTTTGCCAACTCACAGTGGAACTGGTAATATTTTCTCCTGACCCTCTGCTTTAGAGCCTACCCTGATGATTTTCTGGTTTATTTTTCAGATTAATTCCGTTGTTCTAAAGGAAGATATGAAAACTATGGTAGAAAATTTCTATGCAGCTCTGTTTGGATATGATGAGGTAAGAAGGATGTTTTTGGGGAATGTCAACAATTAAGACCATCTAATTCATGAACACAGAATATTCCAGATGGGTAAAACCTTCACTGTCTGCATCTTTGGAGAAATGTCACATTAGGGAAGAGACCTCTTAGTTATATACCTTGAATGGAGGAAAGAAAACAGAAAGCACAGAGCATTGTTTTAAACCATGGGGTGTGGAGGGGGAGGTGTTCTTTGTGCTGTTTCACCATTCCTAAATCATTCCCTCCCTCTGAATCCCATTGTGCTCAGCTGTAGTTTGAAAGCAAAGAGAGTATTTGTGGAGTATTTATAGGGAGTCTATGTGAGAATATTTATAGGCAATACCTAATAACAGAGAGGCAAAAGCACCACCGTGCACAAGTGTCTGCAGGACTTCCAAGAGGAAAATACAATTACATCATCTCTTTTAGTATTTTTATTTTTGTTCTAGTGAGTGTTTCTCTTCATCTGAAGAGACTATGAATATCACATTATTATATGTGAATATCACTTATTCACATGGTGATACAATTTTTTTTTGCACAGTCATTTAATTATTAATATCTTGTGGACAGTGTTACACATGCAACTTTATAATCTAGTTATAAGTACAGCCAGGATGTGTCTGCCTGTGTTTTGTTAACAATCTTGTTGTATACAAAATGTTTGCTTTGATTGAAGACAAATGTTGGCCTTTTTTCATTTTTAAGTGAATATTTTAAAGTCCTTTTGCCTTTGGCACATGTATTAGCAGAAGACACGAGACTATGGTGATAACAGCACATAATCTAAACAGACAATAAAAGGATGAGAGAATTTGGACAAAAAGCATTCATGGATGTGGTTCTTGTATAAACCAAGGCTAATATTAAATTTATGTGGAAAAATCTAATAATGTAGGTATTTATATAGGTATTGTATATAGATATCTATTTATCTATAAATAGATATAATTTTGATCATTAAGAGAATCCTCTGTCATTTAGAATGAAAAGTGAAAAAGCAAAGAAAAATAGCAAAATCCAGACTACATTTCTGCAACATTGGATTAAATGTCCTTTAATTTTTCTTTTCCAAGTGTTAGGGGCTTCACACATTCCCATGAGGTGGTGCTGCCTTCTCTGCAAGGTCACCATTTTATGGTAAAGATTTCATAGCACAGAAATGCAGTTATCAACTCTGACATTAGGAATACCCTGACCCAGGTTTTTTCCAAATTAACTTGCCAGAATATTGGTTGCAGGCTGCTCTGTAAATTAATTTAAGGCCAGGGTTGTTTTTCCATCCTGGGAAAGAGTGATGTTGCTGCCTTTCCATATGCACAGCCCCTGGCAGCTGTGGCTGTGACAGGTGCCGTGGCCGGGTGCCAACTACACTGACGTGGGTGTCTCATGCTCAGACCCTCTTCACGTGCAGCTTTCAATCCCCCTCTGTACTTCCTTTAGGGAATCTTGTCTGATGATCATGTTCTGGCAGCAGCTCTTTGGAGAAACCTTTTTAACAGGAACTGTGATGACCCTCGGCACCTGGAGTTACTGGTGGAGTACGTGCGCAAACAGGTACGGGGCAGGCTCCTGCCCAGCCTGCCTTGGGATGGGGAGGGCTTGCTTCTATTGCCTGCAGGTGTAGCTCAGCTCTTGTAATTTAATCTGATTCCAGTGTTCAGTGATCATGTTTAAGGAGGAAAAAAGGTAAAAATGTAAAATCTGGATTATATTTATGATCGAATCCTAGACTGTCCTGGGTTGGAAGGGACCCACAGGGATCATCCAGTCCAACTCCTGGCCCTGCACAGACACCCCAACAATCCCACTCTGTCCTTGAGAGTGTTGTCCAAACCCTCCTGGAGCTCTGGCAGCCTTGGGGCCCTCACCAAACCCTGAGGAGCCTGTTCAGTGCCCACCCACCCTCTGGGGGAAGAACCTTTCCCTGAGATCCAGCCTAAACTCCTCTGACACAGCTCCAGCCCTTCCCTCAGATCTTGTTCTGGTCATCAGAGAGAAGAGATCATTATTGCAGTTTGATGAAAAATAGCTGGAGACAAATTCATGGAATATTGAAAGCAATCCTGCCCATCTTTTACTGGACCTGTGCTATGGAGAGGCTTGACAAAATCTTTCAGAAATGGGCTACAGCCTGTTGTAGAATTACAATTGATGTTGTGGGTTTGAGATCCTCTTCATAGGGAAATAGCACACAGAGCTTGAAATCGTCTCTCATGATCTTCAGGGAAAAGGAGTAAAAGGTTTTGTCTTCCAGCATTATTTCTGTTTCTTTCAGTTATTACCTGGAGGAGACAATACTGAGTAGTGTTTGTCTTCTTAACCCTCAAGAGGTTTGTGAACCAAGTTTCTAGGAAATATTGGTGGGATATAGTCCAGGTGAGCACCAGAGAAAAGGGGTGAGGGAGGTTCTGGAGGAATAGTGTAGGATGTGGGACAGGGAATTGAGGACCACAACTTCTACATCATTCCTTGTAATGTTTCCAATACTGTGTTCAGGATTAGATAGAGATTTGGAGAGACAGTATTTCAGTGTGTGTCTGAGCAAATGTCATGAGAGAGATAAAGGTCTGAGCTTCCTAAGAGACTGAGGGCACTTGGAGAATGTCAGAGGGCTCTCAGGAGGGATTGGCTTAATTTAATGATGAAGTTTGCTGGTGCTTAACATCAGTGGGGCTGCAGGAAAGTTTGCAGGGAACAAACACATGTAAGTGTGTCACTTTGGACCATTTCCTGCCAGATGGGGAATTTGTTGCACTCCTGTATATTCAAGCAAAGGTCAGAAGCAATCAGCAGTTGAATAGGAAAGAGTGATCAGGCAGAAAAATGTGGCACATTGTGGTGGAATCAACACAGGTTCTGTGCAGAGAGGTCATTCCTGCAGACAAGTGGTACATTTGAGGAAAACATTCCCAGTTTTACATAAGCATCAACAAGTTCTGAACTTTTACCACACAGGAATGAGGCCTTGAGATTACAATTGTATTATCAAAACATCAGCTCAGCAGTCTATAGTGTTTAAAAAAATACAGCAAATGCTCAAAACTGCTAAGGAATAGAGAATAAAATAGTGTTGTCCTGACACTTTTAAGCTTGAATAATGTGTCTTGTCTGGGTGCTGACCGTCAGGATGGATAAAACCTGAACTGAGGAAAGCTCAGAGAGGAGCATTAAGTGGGTCACAGTGGCAATGAGTAGGATCCCCTGGCCAAAAAAACATCTGAGAAAGGCTGGAAGATAGCTCTGGGAAATCCTTAAAACATGTGAAAGGTGAGCAAGGAAAGGTGTTCAGTGACACAGGAACATGGAGACAGAATGTTGCCATGGTTGGTTGGAATGCTGCCATTGCACATGGATTGCAAGGCCACTGGTAAGGTTTATGGAGCAGGAGTTTGTTCAGGGCTATTAAATCCACAACAACCCCTTCAGACTCAAAGTCCCTGAACGAGCAGATTTTAAGAGGGAGGGAAAATAAACCAGGAAAATAGCATTGTGTGCATGTGCTGTGTTTACCTCCTCCTGGGGAATCTGCTGGTAGTGTCAGGAAAAGGACATTGTGCTTAGGTGGCTTTTTTGGTGTGACCCTCTTTGGCCATTGGTGCATTCATCCCTCTGTTGAGAAACTCCTTGTCCAATTATCCTTTTTTCCAGTATTGTTGTGTACCAGGTGTCCCCCATAATTTCTTGTGGATCCTTCTTTAACAGTGGCTGTTAGTGGATGCCAGAGAACAGCAGGGCAAGAGGTGCACTGTGCCCCTGGCCAGCTCTCCCAGCCTTCCTGATCCAATGGTGCTGTTTTTGTCTTCCACTGACCCTTGAGAGACTTTTTTTTCCTTTTTTTTCCCCCCTCCCTGTGTTTGAAGTGTCTTGTGACAGCAAGTTAACCCTATGCTGTGCGACGAAAGTTTTTTTATGTTGCTTACATTGCACCTTAAAATTTCATTAGATCCTGAATATTTTGCTCAGAGAAGCTGTGGCTGCCCCATCCCTGGAAGTGCCCAAGGCCAAGTTGGAGCAACCTGGGATAGTGGGAGGTGTCCCTGCCCATGGCAGGGGTGGGGCTGGATGAGCTTTAAGGTCCCTTCCAACCAAATCTGGGTTTTCTTGAACTGTGTCAGTGACTGTTCATTCTGTGTTTTTCTCCTCCAGCTCCTGTGCTTTTATGTGATAAATCTCTGGTGTTCCCTGCTGGTCAGGCCTTTTTTCTGTAGAGAAAAGCCTCAGTCTGTGAAGCCCCTTTAATGAGAGCCCTCCCTGGGGTGGTGATATGGGCAGTGACACCTGCAGTAACTACCAGGAAGATAAAATGACTCATGGTGGCTTTATGTGGCTCCTCTTTGCCCTGTTGCCAAACCTTCAGAGGAGGCATTGGCTAAGGCGTTGGTGGGTGACTCCAGAGGATCTGCAGATCCTTATCTCCCAAACCTTTCCATGATGCTTTGCAGTCACAGAATCACAGAATATGCCGAGTTGGAAAGGGACCCACAGGAATCATCAAGTCCAACCCTTAACCCTGCACAGGCCCTGCACAGTCCCCCCCTGTCCCCAGAGGATCATCCCAACCCTCCTGCAGCTCTGGCAGCCTTGGAGCTGTGCCCACTGCCCTGGGAAGCCTGAGCAGTGCCCAACCACCCTCTGGGTGAGGAACCTTTTTCTCATCTGCAACCTAAACCTCACCTGACACAACTTCAGGCCATTCCCTCAGGTCCTGTCACAGTCAGAAGTGTGATCCTTTTAGGTCTGCCTCACACAAATGTCAAAGTAGGGGTTAAATCTCCCTGCTGTGCTTGCTTCCTGGAGAGAGACGTGTTTGTGTAGCTCTTGGGAGCCTTGGCTGGGTGCTGGGGCACGTGGCAGTGACTTGCTGTGCTTGCAGGTGCAGCACCTGGACGCGCTGAGCGGGGAGGACCTGCTGCTCACGGGCGAGGTGAGCTGGCGGCCGCTGGTGGAGAGCGACGCCCGCAGCATCCTCAAACCCCTGTCCCCCGTGTACAACGACGAAGGACTCTGAGAGCCCTCTGGGATGCTGGGGAAGCACGCCTGAAACGGGAGCGGGCTGAGGCCCTGGGCTCAGGAAGGAAAGTCTGCTGGTGGAAAGAAAATGTTTCGTTAGCTCTCCCATCCGTGGTGCCTCAGTAGCGACCTGGACAGCCATACTCCTCCGAACCTTCACCTGCCAAAAAATGCTCCTTGGTTTGAGAACCTCTGTCCTTTTTTATGGCCCCAGGTGGCCCTTGCTGTCAAGTGGACAGAGCTGCCTTCTGTGTTTAGGAAACCAGGTATTCACTATGACTTAGAGTTCTCTCAAGAAGACATTTCTGTCCTTTGCCTCGTTTAAAGAGCTGCTACCCAGAGACACAGGGGTGTCCTCTGCTTCCTGAATGGTTGTGAATGCAAATCTCAGCTTTGCATATTAGATGTTAAATGTGTATTTTAAAAGCCTGATATTGAGATGGAATGGTCCATCTTTGCTTTAGTGGAGTTAAGAATTGCTTTAATGGATTCTGAAGGGTTTTCTGTGAAAATCCCTTTTAGAAACTCTTCTCTGTTGCACAAGGATAAGAGAATGCAAAAAGTAATGCACAGCCCCCAGCAATCCTCTGTGTCCCTGGCCATTTCAGGAGGTTAAAGCCCAAATCATGACTGGGCTGGCACTGAAAGCTGTCTCAGTACTTGATTGTTTCAGTCTGCCTTGCTAATATTTCCATGTTCTCTGTAGAATTGTGGTCTTGGAATGTCTTTATGAAAAGAACATCCTCCTTTCCCCATAGCAGTGGTCCAGGGCTTTTTAGCAAGACCCATCAACACCAGAAGAAACTTTCTATGGCTGTGCAGGCAAATGATGCCAACACAGTAATTAGGGGAGCAGGAGCTGCACTGGTGAGATCAGCAGAGGCCAAGGTGCTCTGTGTGGGTGGATGGTTCACCAGGCTGTTTCCAGGTCCGTGGCAAAACCAGTTTTCACTTCTCTCCTGTCCAAAATCCGAGTCAATAATAAATGCCAGTCTGGGTAAAATTGCTGTGTGTTTGTTTTCTGTGCCCTGTGTGCTTTTGATAAGAATAAGCCCTATAAAATCATGGCTTATTCCTAATAAAAGTGTTAAACAAAAGTCAAAGGTGATAATCCTTAATTGGTGAATTTAATCCTTAATTTGTGACTCCTTAATCTAGTGAAAGTGTGACTGTGCCTAGCTGTGACTGTTCTTCCTTCTCAAGTTGCTTTCTTCATACTGTGTGTGTTGAGGAATATTTGCCATCCCTTCTCCATGCAAAGAGCAGTGAGATGCAGGATAGAGGCTCCCAAACACTGCCTTGCGTTTTTTTTAATCTTCTCTTAGGGAGCCTTCTGTGTGTAAAAAAGGCATTTTGTTATTTTTTTTCCAAGGCAAACTTCCTCAGTTTAACTTGTTATAAAATGAGTCATGTAAAGAGCCCCTCTCTGTGTGAGGTGTATCCCTTCTCTGTGAAAACATTACAGCCCAAACAACTTGCTTGCAGTTTATTTAAGATGCTTTTGTTGAAAGCTGAGCTAAGCAGAGAAACCTCTTATGTGTGAAGTATTATACAGTGTGTGTGAGATAATAACACCTTGTAATTCATTACAGCTGGCTTGTATTTACATAAAAGAAGGCTGAGCTGTGTAGGAATTTGCTGATTAATTTATTTTTAATGAGAGTGAAGTATACCAAGTACCAAAATAAACTTTACTTTGTGTATCTTACTGCTCCTGAAATAGGTGGAAAAATTAATGGTAGATATTTTGGCTCAAAGCTACATACATTAATTCATATACAAAACAGTTATTTAAACTTTAACCCCTTTCCTGCTATGTAATTTAAACCTGGACTCATGTTATCCATGCCATGGGAACACAGGGCTGGGAGCACACCACCATCCAGCCTGGGAGACCGTGTCCGTCTGCGGCGCCGATTCCAGGAGCTGCTGGAATTCGTGGGACGACTGGTCTGGAGGTGACAATGCCCTTTGTACTCTGAATGTGGGGCAGCCATGTGGTCAAAATTGAAGCCTTCCCTTGTGTTTATGGGCAGGAGGCTCCAGAAATGATGGTGCCAGATTACACTCGTTGGCATCTGGCTTTGCACCTTTTATTAGGGTGAGAATAAAGACCTGTAATCACAGCTCTTCCTGGGCCATGAAATGGCTTCACCTACCAGCTGTTTGGGCTGAGCCAGCTGTGGGGTGTGTCTGGGTGTGTGAGACCTGGTGAGAAAATAAGGCAGAAACTGTCTCCGAATTAAAAGGGTAATTTGTTAAAGAGGAAAAATCCACTGGAGGCTACACAGGACCAGGGAAGACTTTGTTTCCCACTCATTAGTTACCCACAGACAGGATTGAGGTGTACAATATTAGATTGGATATTAGGAAGAAAGGCTGTGAGGGTGGGGAGGCCCTGGCACAGGTTGCCCAGAGAAGCTGTGGCTGCCCCATCCCTGGGAGTGTTCACGGCCAGGTAGGACAGAGCTTGGAGCAACCTGGGATAGGGTTAGAACAGGATGAGCTTTAAGGTCTCACCCAACCTAAACCATTCCATAGTTCCATGATTCTAATATGATCCCTCTTGCTCTCTAGAGGTGAAGAAAGGTGGAAAGGTGCCATTGCCAGAATCTTACATAGGACATCTTCCTTTACAGCCAGAATTTAGAGTCCTTGAAAGAAAATACATTTCCAGTAGCAAAATGTACCCCCTGCAAGTGTTCCAGCAGCAGTGATTGGCAGGTGAGTGGTTCCTCTGCTCAAGGGCAGCAGAATGCAGCGGTTTTAACCAAACATTGTAAAATCTACCTTTTCCCATTTTCAATGTGTTCCAGAGGATATTTTGCTTATGGACAGTTCTTTGTTTGCCCTGCTGTGTTTTTGGAAAATGGTCTCAGATCATTGGCTTGAGGGCACTCACTGTATTTTAAGTGAACATATGCATGTGCATGTGCATTTCTTCCGGGAGGAACCTTGTAAAGCACTTTATTACCCAACCTGACCTGTCTCATATATAGAATTTGAACATTGCTTATCATTCCAATGGACTTACTCTCCCAACTTTCCTAGGTGTCATAAAATGAAGAGCCATGAACTCCTAGGAAGCACTCAAAATTTTAGCTGGATCTTCACTTGCTCTCTACGAGCAGAACTGCCAGCACTCAATGTCTTCCAGTCCTTCTCTCCTGTTTTGCACCAATGGAAGAGCAGGAGCATGTTTTGCCTCAGAGGATCGAACTTGGGAATTCTCTTGCTGTTTTTCCTGAATCTTTAAAGCACTGATCAGCTGAGAGCACAGGATCTCCACATTTCCTGTGCTGTCCAGTGCTCAAGCCCTGTTAAAGTGCAGTAACCACTTCCCAGATTTGTGACTCCCATTGTCTCGTTCCACAAAGTGATGTTTTCAGTTGTGCCTCTGCCCCACAAAACCCTTGGGTCAGAACTGCTGCTCCTGCCCTGGCAGCTGGAGTTAACCACTCTTCTGTCTCCCTTACTCTGCCCCTGGTTTGGCGAGTGTGAGAAGCAGAAACTGGAGACTGAGTAAGAAGAAATTTTCCCACCAGAGTTTTGAATCAGGTGAATGTAGAGCAGATGGAGAGTAGCAAAGCCTGGCAGGATGAGCATAATCTGGGAGGGGCCTGGTTCTGCAGGCACAGTCCCTGTGATCTGTGCCACTGCCACTGCATGGCACCACTGAGGAATCACAGGATCCAGTAGGTTGGAAAACACCCCTGAGATCATCGAGTCCAGCCTATGACCTAACACCACCTTGTCAACTAAACCACGGCACTAAGTGCCACATCCAGTTTCTTTAAACACCATCAGGAGCAGTGGGAGCCATTCCTGACCCTGTGACCCACTCCTTTTTCCACATTCTCCTATTTGTAGTATTTCTATGGGACTGGTTTAATCTTGAGCACATAGTAAAGGTGACTCCATCCCAGGATGTGCTGGAGTACTGCTTCAGCATTTGGAGAGGTTTGCTGACCCTCTCTACAGGTGTGCTGAAAATTCCTGGAGCTCCAAGGCTGGGCTATGTGTGCTTTCCTCCAGGAAGATGAATGTCCTGGTGTAGGGAATTGTAAATGTTTAAGTTAATTCCTATAAATTACTGTTACTTTCTAACTCTTCTTCCAAGACAATGTGGCTTTTTTCTTGAATGATGCTGGTGACAGCTAATTTGGAATCACAGAATGCCTCGTGTTGGAAGGGACCCACAAAGATCATCGAGTCCAACTCCTGGCCCTGCTTAGAACACCCCAACAATCCCACCCTGTACCTGAGAGCATTGGCCAGATTTCCTAGTGGAGACACCCTGTACAGGCTTCTGCCCTCCCCATCTGCCTCTTCACATCTGCCCTGCTTTGCCTGATCTCTGTTGTCTCCCTGATTAATAAACTCTGATTAAGGCTTCTTTGCTCTTTTCTCTACAAGAGGCTGCAATGAAAATGTGTCCTGTCCTTTCCACTGACCTATGCTGTGTCCAGCTCGCCTGGGCCTTTGGCAACCAGGGCTGGAGGAGCACCCCTTCCAGCTCTCTGGGTGATGGTTCTCCTGCCATGTGCCAAAGGAAGCAGTATCTCCATCTTTTGGGCACATTGTGTCTGCACAGTCTGGCCCTCAGGGCTCTCCATGTTCTCCTGAAGGTCTGAGAAGTTGAGGACAGAAGCTTACACGGGAATCTGGGAAAGTTGGCAAGGACATAGGAAAGACCCTGAGGCTCAGCATGACTGACCTGTGAGCTCTGCTGTTTGTTGCAGTGCCCACCTCTCTCCTGCCTGCACAGGGACTGTCACCCATGGGTGTTGTGGGCTGCCTGGCCTCCTGCACTGTGATGGGGCAGTTGCATATTAACAGTCTTGTGATCCTTCCCAGACTCCTCTGGTGAGTTTTGTTTTTACCACTGCCCATTCTTCAGGCATTTGGAGCTCTCCTGTACATCCTACATGTGTTCTTCCCAAAGTTGCCGAACATGTTGAGGGAGTACTTGTTTTGCTTACAGTCATTCAACCTGCTGAGCAGCTTGCTCTGCTCATTTGAGGGACAGAAGAGATGGTTTGGCCTCATCCTTCCACTGGAAACCAAAGCAGGAGCTCACAAGAGTGTGATTCCACCTTCTGCTGTTGTATCTCAGTGGCTGCTCTGGATGTGATATGCTGGGAGCAGCCAGAGAGTTCAGGTCAAGTGGCAATGGAGGCAGGGGCAGGTTAGTGGAAACACTTCCCTGCACACAAATGCAGGAACCAGCAACATCTACTATGCTGTTCTTGCTGTCCTGTGCAGGTGTGTTCATGTAGGAGGGCCCTGCACATGCTGCCAAGCCTGGATCCTGTTGGGAAGCTGCTGCAGCTCTCTCAGGGGGTGAGATCTTCGTGCTGATTTCAGAAGCGAGAAGTCCTGCACATGCAAAGCCTTCATTAACAGCCACACCACTGACTGAAAGAATGAGCTGGGCTCCTTCATTCTTCATCCCCCTTGCCAACTGCTGGGCTGCTCCACATCCTGTCAAAACCAGAGATCTTACAGAGATTTACTCATTGTCCCACATCCTTCCCTGCCTACCCTCTTCCTGCTGGTAGTCAGACCCATTGGTGTTAAAATGCCCAGTTCCACTTCTTATGCATTCCCTTTGGAAGGAGGGGAAAAAAGGGGTGTCTAAAAGTGCTTGTTCCCATGCTCAGTCAAAGGCACACTGTCGTCCCTCTCCTGGCAGCTGTGCATCAGCTCGGGACTGGACCTCGGAGCAGATCCGTGGACACACAGCAGCTTCCCTGCATGGCACAGGGGTGGTCAGGACCTTGGAGCTGCAACCTGTATGCTGGGAACACCACTGGGCAGGGACGGGCAGGGCAGGGGGGTTCCCTGCCTCTCCTGCCATCACTTGTGTTTCAATCATTTGACCTGTGGCTGGCAACTGGTGCCCAGTGCCCCGTGTGAGGCTGCCTCTCCCCTGACTTGAGAGAGTCTTAACAAACAAATGGAAAAAAGGAAACAAGGTCTTTGTGTGGTGCTGCTGTATTTAGAGGATTCTGTAACACCATGGTTGGGAACCTCAGACAAAAATGGGGAGACTTGGCTCTGCACTGCTCTATGGGTTCAGTGCTGACAGCTCAGTGCAGGAACTAAAACTGGGACTTTTCTCATCCAGCTGTGCTGGCTGTGTGCATCTGCCCAGTAAATTCCATACACTGGAACACTGCTATGCAGTCCCTTCCAGGAATGCATGTAGAGAAGTGTCTTGGAGCACTGTGATGTTTTGTGGTGGAAGATGTGGGTTTCAGTCTGAAATAAAGAGGGCTGGAGGGGGGAAGCAAATCTGGCTTCTCATGTTCCCGGGTGAGTGCTGTCCAAGAACTACCAGGAAACAAGTTGGCAGGCTGCCTTCCATCTGTGTGTGAAGAGGAAGCAGCAGGTACATTCTGTGGAAAGCCCATGCAAGGCATTTGTGTTTGCTGAGCTCCAAGAACATCTGCAGTGGGTTGCAAAAATGAAGTATTGCCTAATGCTTGGACCCTGGCTGAGCTCAGGTACCAGCCAGAGCAGAGCTGCCCAAGGGCACTGACTTGGAAGTGGCACTTGGGGTGTGCGTTCAGCCAGAAGGAATTTTCCCCTTCTCTTTCTCTGTTGATTGAAGAAGGTGTGGAGACACACCACTTCCAGATAAGATCCCTGCTTTTAGCTGACAAAAATAGGCTGATGCGATTCCCACATCCCGTGTTGGCCAATCAGCCTGTGGAGTGCCCATTACAGCCATTTATCTCTTTGCCAGACAGCAGGGACAGGGCACCTCTCATCTAATTTTAGATGTCTGCATGGTAAACCTCTGTCACTGACTGGCAGCCTGAGCTCCTGCTGCTCCGTGGGGAGAGATAAGTGCTTCCAAAGCTCATTTCATCGGACCTGTTTCAGCTGTCTGCTGCAGGGTGAGGTAACTGACTCCTAGAAGTCTCTGCCTCTCCCCACCAACCCTGAAGGAGCCCAGCCTGACAAGCTGGGCTGGAGATGTTTACATCCTGTGTGCTTTCATATGCTGAGGTCCATAAGAAATTACTGGAGGGAGAATAGTTTATTACAAAGCACCAGCTGGAGACAGTGCAAATCCCTTTACAGAATCAGCAGCAGTTGTTTATCTGCCAGAAAACATGCATTCAATGACTTATTGAAAAATTCACACTCTTTTCATTATGAAGGCAAAAGGTAGGGTGATGTTACCCTTCTTTTATGTTATCCCCTGGCAAAGCACCCATCATGTTACAGCTTATTCCCTGTGTAATTTCCCCAAACTTCCTTACTCTGGGTTGGCTGTTCACCTCACATTTTAAGTTAATATTATTCTTTAAGCTGCTCTACCACTTATTTTCACCTGTAACACTTCTGTGCCAGCAGCTGTGTTATAATTTTTCCTGTCCCTGCTGACTTTGCCCTTGTTCACTGCATCACAGCACAGTTCTGGCAGCCAACATCTGTTTTGTGATTCAATACACCTTTGCTTGTGTTCTTGCCATTTCCACAGTCCTTCAGGGATCTAAAGACTAGACAGCTTATCTGAACTAATCATCCCACTCAGCTCTAGTCCATGGAGAGTGATAGTCCCTTGGGGACATGACTCATCCCAGTTGACTTAGAGCCGGGGGTGTGGATGTACTGGTTCACACTCTAGGTTGTCCCTCTCCGTTGACTATTGTCCTGTGATTCTTCCAGAGCACATATTTAGGTTTTAGATGACTTAATCTAGCCTGGATGAATTTAATCTCCAAGGATTGTGTAGATAAAAGGCCAGCCGATTAGATCAACTGTCCAGCCAGTTCTGTTGCCTGTGTGGAGTTCAGTAGCTCCAAGGTGAGCTGAGTGGGGATGGAGGTCTCATGTGCTCCTCTGCACAGTTCTTCACTCACTGCATTGTGTTCTCGTGGTGTGTTCCTACAAAGCACTTCCACTCATATGGCAATGTCTGCCTGTATTGCTCCTCCAAAAATTGCTCCATGATGCTTTTGGGAAGCTGGAGTCCCAAACTAGTCCCAAAATAGGCAGCATGTGGGCAGTGTCATCATTTGCACAGCTCCAGGCTCCTAAGGTTGAATGTTCTTTCCTTGAAAGATTTCCAGGGAAATGCTAAAAGAGCACGCGAGCTATTGCTCTTCTCACCTGTGATATCTAATGACCGAGGTTCCTGCTGTGCTTTATATAAGCACTGTGACAAAAATGCAGTGTTCTGGCTTCTCTGCCCATTGCCGGTGTAGCAGAGCCAGGCTCCCAAGAAGTGCTAAGGAGGAGCATTAGCTGTGGCTCAGGGATGAGTAAGTTTCTTTGCCGAGTCTGATTACCCACTTGGGATATTTGTATTTCATTATAACTGACACTGAGCAGCATGTTTGATTTGGAACAAATTTCAAACAGGAACGAGTTCCAGCAGCTGCATTTCCACTGCAAGCACGGTGAGGGACAAAACAGGTTAGAGCTTGCTTGGCCAAGGGTGGGGACCTTTCTTGGGAAGGGAAGGGGAGGGCATTAATCAGTTATAAGGAAAAGGAAGGAACATCTTGAAGAGCTGATCTTCTTCCCCTTGCAAGAGGGACACTCTGGGCGCCCAGTGTCAGGTGTGTGTCAGAGGGAACTGGGTGAGGGAGTCGGGGAAAGCCGGCTCCTCCCCCGGAGTGGGAGGCTGTACCTGGTGATTACCTTCCAAGCGGAGGAGTGGAGCTCCTGCTGAGTCCTGAAGGAACCTGTTGGGAGGAGCTCAGGAGGGCAGAAAAGACCTGAAGGCGGACACAGGACTAATCCAGCTGCGGAGACACTTCTTAGCATCAGCAGCTCCGGTCATGTTCAACTACCTGGCAGTAGAGGTGAGGCCCCAGCTCCACCGCAGCTATGGGGGCCAGCAAGGGGTGTCTGGGCCACTGAAGAGCCGCCTGGAGCAGCTGAAGAAGTCGTGGTTGAGGGACCCCACCCCACTGGTGCTCCAGCACAGTGAGACGGCCAGGCTGGCCATCGACGCCTTCCTGGAGCAGGGGGAGCGCGGCTACCTGAGCGCCATCGCCGAGGAGCGGGAGCTGCCTTTCCTTTCCAGCCTGGAAATGGAGTATATCAGCCATCAGAGGAACCAAAGCTTTCTGGATCCCAGTGCAGTGAAAGACAAAGAGGCTGATCCTGGTGATGCAGACACTGGAGACAGGTTCTCTCTCAACTCTGAACTAACATCGGGCACCTACTTCCCGCTCATGTCTGACGTGCACCCTCCGGAGCTGGAGCTGGGCTGGCCAGGGACGTCGCTCCTCACGGTGTCTGGACAGACTCAAGCCACTGTGATTTTCCAAAGAAACAAAACAAACAGCATTAAGGATTTGGTTCGGTCTCTGATCAGCCGGGCACGGACGGTACGTATAGGGCTGTGTCCCTCGAGTGGGGTCTTGCGGCTGATCCCACCCCTGCACACCACACACTCCACGCTGCTGCTCTCTGTGTGTCTGGCGTGATGTGATTGCTTTTCCTGCAGCAGTTCTGTAACTGTTCCTGATCCTTCCCTTTCCTGTCATTTCTTTCGGCCTGGGATTTCATGCCATCCAGGCAGTGCCCTTGGAGGCTCTCTGTCTCCATGGTTGTGGGGATGCAGAGCCTGGAGCAAGTGCAGGGCCTGCAGAGCTCACGGTTGGCTGTCCCAGCCAGTCCTGCCCCCTCAGCCAGGGAGTCTCCAGTCCTGAACATCACGTTAAGCAGGACAAGAGGTCACCACTGGTGAGTTTCTGTGGGAGAATCACAGAATGCTTTGGGTTGGAAGGAACCTTCCAGACCATCTCATTCCACCCTGTGCCATGGGCAGGGACACCTTCCACTATCCCAGGTTGCTCCAAGCCCCATCCAACCTGGCCTGGAACACTTCCAGCTTCTCTGGGCAGCCTGTGCCAGGGCCTCACCACACATGACCTCAGTAAATTTGTGGGACTGAAAATCCCTGCCTGTGGTTTGAAGTAGGTTAGAAACCTGTGCCTCTCTGAGGATGAGTAAGATCAGCCCATTTTCCCCACTGCAGAGTTTCTGTTGTGTTATTACAACCTTCAGATGTAATAAAAACTAGGTGGCTGCAGTACCTACCTACCAAGCACAATCCTGGCGTGAATTTACTTAATTATGCTGCTTCTTGCTCCTTTTTGCTTTGCCACTGTCATCCATATAAAAGCAGCAGCTCAGACAACTGTATCTCAGACATTTTCAGGTTTTATTGTCTTTGTCCTCTCTATGGCTCTTTTCAGCTGTTCCACATTAATTTTCCTCTGTAGTATTTGTGTTGAGATATTTAGGAAATATTTAGAGCAAAGTTCACTTTGACCAGTCAGCTTCTAGGCAATTTCTCTTATCACTCCAGTAGTTTCCTATTTAACTTCACAGTCACTCCTTACATTCATAGTGCAAAAGTGAGAGATAAGGAATTGTCACACCTGGACCTGTGCTGAGAACATGAGCTGTTTGCAGCTCCTGTGATCTTCTGTCACCATCAGCAGAGCTGAGCAAAGGAATTCATGTGTTCCCAGCAGCTCAGATTGCTGTGCAGCATCAGAACATCCTCAGAGACATTTGGGTGTTATATGAGGTGAATGGGGATCTTTTTTTGCCCAGAAGACTATTCTGCCATTTGAGCTGCTGCTCAGTTGTAAGCAGTCCTTGCTTAATGCCTGAACTTCTATTGCACCTTACAGGCAAATACGGGAAGTTTTGGTCCAGGAAGTAAGTGACAAAAAGCTTTGTTTGCCCTTGCAGGCAGCTCTTTTGTGGTAGCTTAAATGATCTGAAAAGTTCTGTGACACTGACCCCAATCTTGTCAGCAGTGGGGATTAAGGCACAGTCATGGCACAATGCACAGTTAATGACTACCAAGAAATGTCCTCCTGTCACTCAGCACGTGTCCCGGATCTCCAAGATATTATGATCCTTTAAGCCACAGGAAAAACATCTTACTGCTTTCTCAGTTCACAGGAACTTGTCTGTTGCTGCAGGCAGTTGCCTGGGCAGCGGGTGCTTTCTTGTACTCCCAGTACATTTTGAGCTTTTTGCTTTCTTTGCTTGGCTTGACAAAGCCCCAACAATCTTCAGCCCTTTGTGTTTAAGCTGGGAATTTCACGCAGTATTTTTGACTGTTGTGTGAAACACAAGAGTGGGTTTTTAACTATCTTATTGGTTTATTCCTGGTGTTCCCCTGACTTCTGGGTTAGCAGCTCTGGCCAGTCCTTCCTATGATTAACTCTATGATTGATGGCAGTTCCAGCTCATTCACAACCCCAGTTACACATATTTAAGTACTTACTGAGTCGTTTTGCTCATCAAACCATCCATAAGGATGTTACTTATGTGTGTGTTTAATGACAAAACAGCTACTAGAGGTAAAAACATGCTTTGCTTGAAATGCCAATAGGAAGTGTGTGGAGAACTACCTGCTTTTTTTTGCTTTCCAGCTGCTGTTTCTCTATTTCCAATATTTTTTCCACGATTTTTTTAGCTCATGTCATAGATCCCTCTTTTGAGAGTCTTTCTCCTCCTGTGGGGGTACAGTGTTGATGGGATGTGGGAAAGCTGTGGAGATCCCAAACTACTTTTCCCAGGTCCTGTAGACAGGAAGATGTGTGTGTCTTGAAATGCTGTTTGCTGTTGCCTCAGTACAGTCACACAGAACAACATCAGCTGACATCTTTTGCAACAGCACATTTGTACTGACAAGTCAGCAAAAAGAGCATTTGTTTCATTGGTACCTTTCTCTGGGGCTGTTGGTCTTTCAACTGGAGTATATTTTACTAGCTCTCTTTGAAGACAGATGTTCAGGTTTGAGCTTTTCTCTTTGCAGACTTAAGATGCAGTGCAGCCACACCTTTGCTTCATTTGATAATCCTATTACAATTTTACTCCTGCTGGATGAGTTCCAATCTGGTTTGAACTGTCCCTGCTGCTTCTTTCGCCCCTCTTGTACAACTCTGACTCTGGCTGTGCGCCCACGTCTGTGTGTGAAGGCAAAAGGGTCCCTGATGGTCCCCGGGGAAGCAACTTGTCACTCCAAATGGCACCACTGTGGTAATGACCCAAACCACAGGGCTATTGGCTAATACCAGTAAAACCAGCTGTGCTAGTTAGAAACCAGACAGATGGCAAACCCCAGTGGGGTGCTGGTAAGTGCTGTAATTCCCAAAGTGATGACTCCGGTAATTGCTGAATTGTGAGTTTCCAGAAGAGGGTTTGGAAATGTCGTGGTTTAGCCCTACAATGGCAAGGTGTGAATTTTCTAGAGCCATGGGGCAGCCATGTCTCTGCAGTGTCCTGACCCCCAAGGTCGAGTCCTGGGCTCAGAGGCTGTGGTGCTGTGGTGGGGACAGGCATGATGGTCTGAGCCATCCCCAGCCTTGCAGCTCCCACCACTGGAACTGAGGGGCTGGAGGCACTGACATGTCATTCAGCTTTGTGAGGACCAACTGACTTGAATGCCCAAAGCTTTAAATGTGAGACACATTTGTGTTGTCAGGAGCCTGAAATGCAGTGGTACTTGGATACCCAACTCCCACTGCTTTAGAGAGATGCTGGTAATTATCTTTGAGGCTTTAGATGTCACTTTTTTTTTTTTTCTTGTGACCATATGTTCTTGGGAGGCTTCAAGGGAAAAACTTGCAGGGTCTTCTTCCCCCAGAACTTCTTGGCTTTGGGGGTTGAGCTGTCATTGTGAGAGCTGCCTGGTTTGGTCACATGGTGATCTGATGCCCTTATGGATACCCACAGTGAGAATGAGCAGCTCCACACAGGCACCTGCCTCTCCCCACTGCAGGGAGGGCACAGCCTCCCCTCTGTCCCCACTGCAGTGCAGTGGCAAGGGGCTGCCACACCACGAGCACCTCTGCCCAAGTCCTTCCTGGCAGGAGAGTCCTGGTGTGAGCAGAGCCACAGCTCCCGCTTCGGGAGGCAGGAGTGTGACTATCAGGGCTCCACCCAGCTTGCATAAGCTGGCCCAGCCCTGCCGAGGCTGCCAGGAGGAGCAGGGCTGCAGCCAGCCTGGGCACTGGGGTGCCATGTGCTGCTGCCTGCACTGCCCCGTCCCTCTCCCTGTGGGCTGGCAGTGCCAGTTTGGGGCACAGAGTAGCCCTGGACTGTGCCAGCCAGCCCTGCCAAAGCCTGTGAGCACCGGTGGAGAAGAGCAAGATGATGTGAACCTTCTGTGCACCCCAGCTGCAGGCAGTGCCTCTGGGCATGTGGGAGCTGGGGACAAAGGAGCATCAGTCTCCCTTGACTCCATCATAGTGACTTCCCAATCAGAGTTTAAATTGTCTCCAGGGCCAAGCCTGCCTCAAACCTAAGGTTGAGATGAGCTGGAATATTGTGAAGCAAAGTGTGGCTGAGAGCGACTTGCCTGAGGCCTTACACAAGTCTTGGGCTATAGCTTTTTCTTGGTGCTTCATCATCACAGGATGTGTGACCCATCAAAGCCATTTGGCCAAACTGCCCTTGGTCTGTGGCTGCAGGACAGTGTGGAAAGATGTTGTGAAGGTCTCAACAGTACTTAGTGCTGATAGCCCAGCAGCAACATTAATTTGGGAAGTTGAAGGTGCTCTCAGTGCTTGCAGAGCTTCTCCAGGGCTGACCGCATGTCCATGCCAAGTGGGCACGTTTTGGGAAGGAAGAACTTTGCCAGAGCTCACTGTAAGCTTTCTGGGAAGCCAACACTGGCAAGGGCAACAAAAGAGGTGTCCTTTGGAGTCAGGCTCTGCAGTCTGTCTTTCCCAGGGCCAGAGTGAAAGAGTGGAGATGTGGTTTTTGGCTTAGACAGCAGTAATGATTTTTTGGTCTTGGCAGCTGCCTTGTGTCCCACGTGGATGCCTGGGATTGCTCCAACCTCCAGGAAGGTTCTTCCCCAATCCCTGCTGTCATGGGCTGGGCCTGGGGTCTTCTGCAAGATGTGGAGTAGCGACAGTGTGTCAAGCATCATCACAGAGATGGGGTTTGGGGACAAAACAGATGGAGCCATGAAACCTTGTCCATCTACAAAAGGGCTAAATCCCCAAGGGAGCAGGAAGGAACCTTCTGGCACTGCTGCCCTCTCTGCCGTGGCTCTGATGCAGAGGGTCTCTCCACAGTGTGTGGAGGCTGAGAGGAGTCAGCTTTCCAAGAATCTGGGATAGAAGGCATGGACAAGCCCACAGATCCCCTCTGCCCATGGCAGCTGCCTCCACTCAGCACCGAGGCCATGAGTGTGACCATAGAAAGAGACAGTTTATTAATGAAAACAGAGCAGGAGAGCTACTGGGCAGGCAGCAATCTGGGGTCAGCGAGGGAGACTGGAGCCCAGATCCAAGGACAGTGATACTTGGAGCTCCTCTGCTCTTTCCTGAGGCAATTCCAGATCAGCCCCCTGCCGTGCATGCGATTTCCCCTGCTCCTATTTAAAGCTTGAGCCACTGCACATGTAAAAGCTGACCTCACTGCCACCCTCTGCATTTAGCTCTTGGTGTGAAGAGGAGCAGCAGTGGCAGAGGATGAGCTCCACAGGGTGATCTGGGCTATGGAGAGCTGCATTTGTGGCCATACTCGAGCACAGGCAGGAGAGGGGATGGAAAACAGGCTCCCCCCTCACAGGGGACATGGTGGGCAGCAGGACACGCTCTCATGCATTTCGTGTGCCAGGTGTGGTGCAGGGCATGGCCACCGGGTAGCTGGGCAGGCTGATGGAGCTTCACTCCAAACTCAGTGCTTTTGGGGCCATCTTTATTTGGGCCTCCTGGCTGGGTGCAGAAACTCAAGTCAAGGTTATACACCCAACTTACAAGCACCAGTTACCTTATTCACAGCTATGACATGGTAAAGATTTGGGCTAAGGTACTTGGGCAATAGTTCCATTACTTTTTCAGCTTTTGAAACAAAGCTGGCCTGATGGTAAATCTTCTTCCATTTTCCATGTGTTCGTAGGGTTAACTGCTGATGATTCAAAGTCTGAGTCACTGGGTTGCTCTGCACCCTCAGGTGCAGTGACAAATCATCCTGCTCAGCAAGTGCTCTCCTGCCTGTTCCTTCCTTCAGGAAAGTGTCTCCCTGATTCCCATCACTAACAGTGACAGCCAGTGGGTAGGTCCCAACAGGCACTTCCTCATCCAAACAATGGCCCTTCTTCATTTGCTGGCAATTTTACTCTGTGAGGAACAGAGAAACAGCCTCTTAATGAGATAAATTATTTTTTATTTTTTAATTATCTTAGTGTTATTCCTTCTTCCTCCTGGCAGGTTTCATACCCATCATTTGCATCCTGGGCTATGTGAGCAGGAGTTCTGCCAGCAGAGAAAGAGGAGGGATCCTTTCCACACACATTATTCTCTGATTTTGTCTAGGCACCCCTGGGATGAAACCTTGGAAGAAGGACATGTATATACTGAGGATACCATCTCCCTTACCTGGCAGTGTGTCCTGCCTGAAAAAAATTGTACTTTTTCATATTAATCTGCCATTCATGTGGAGTCAATCTTCCTGATGGAATGATGATTTTGTTCAGTCTCAGCTCTTGTTTATATGCTCTTTTTCTGGTATATTTGCTTAAGGCAGCACAAGCATGTTGGACTTATTGACATCCAGAGTTTGTGCATGTTACACTTTCAGCCATTCCTTGTCTGAATGACAGATGAGATGGGAGGTACCTGGATGGGGACTGTCTTCATAGTTACTAAAACTTGATTTTAGCTGCCATGGTGGGCTAAGGGCTGTCAGACACAAGGCTCCAGAAGCATCTCCACGCAGACACTCAGTAACTCAGGAGGTTTGAATACTTTGCTCATAGTTTAGGCACAATTCACTTGGGTATGAGATTTCAACAGTCTCTCCTGTTTTTTTCCCCCCACCTCTTTTCTCCTGGCCAGGTGATAGCAGTTGTGATGGATCTGTTTACAGACATGGAAATTCTGTGTGACCTGCTGGAGGCATCAAGCAGAAGGCACGTCCCTGTTTACCTGATCCTGGATGAAGAGTACTTGAAGCATTTTGTGGAAATGTGCAATAAAATGGCTCTTACTCAGGACAGCTTCCCAGTAAGTTTTCAGTCACACACTGGATATGATAAACAGGTCTTGGAATTGCTAAAATCCATGTGCCCTCTGTTTGAGACCATGGCTGTTGGAGATCAAGACATTTCTAGAAGCACAGAGGAAGGAGTGGAGGAGCCTCCTAGTCCTGTATCTTGATGTTTTGTGGTCCTCATTTCAGCTTTACATGCAGGGAGTGTGAAGTTGAGGCTAATGAGATGCAGTGAGTTACCGAACACTTTGCTGGGCTGGGACAGAGGCAGAGGAAGACCAGGAAACTTATGTTCATGTGGACCTGTATCATCTCCTGGATAAGGGAGAAGATGATACAGGCCCCTGCTGTAGGGCATAGAATTGCAAGGCTTAAGTTGCTCATAGTTCAGATCCCTGAGCTCAGTTTAGAGTAGGCCAGAGCTGCTGCAGGGCAGTAGCTGGGAAAGGAAGGGGAGCAGTGAGTCCCCCAAGATGTCCTGCCACAAACCCCACCACTTCCTTCTGCTGCACTCATGGCTTAAATATCTCATGTAACATCCACTTTTAGGCTTTGTGATTCAGTTGGGGGTCCATGAGGAATTTGTGAAAAGCCCAGTTCCTGCTTAGTGGGGGCCCATCACCAAAAGTTTGTGGTGCCCTGAGCAAGTAAACAGTACAAATCAATGAGTCAGTGCCACCAGCTCTCTTGGGAACTTGCAGCCACAGAAATGCACCCCAGTATCCTGCTGCTCCCTATTTCTGGCTACCAACTATCAATGGAAATTTGGGTTTTGTTGTCATTTTATAGTTCTGCAAGGCCAGCAGTGCTGGCTGTTCTCCTTCCCTGGGTGCACAGGGTTCTGTGGACCACTGATTCTCCTCTAGCCACCAGTTTCATAGGTTTTCCCTTCAATTTGGTGGGGAACACTTGGAAGTTATCCAGTTACCTCAAAAGCATTCCAAACTAAAAATGGGCCAGGGAAAATGCAAAAAATAGTGTTTTACTGCGTTCAAAATAGATGCAGTTACAAATGTCTTAATTTTCCCTCATTTTTGACTTCACTTTTAATTTAGAGAGGCTTCTTTAGAGAAGCACTTAGTGCTCTGGTCTAGTTGACAAGATGATGGTTGGCCAAAGATTGGATTTGATGACCTTGAATGTCTCTTCCAACCTCAATGATTCTGTGATTCTTCCCCTGTGCTGATGAAGTTCTGTCCTTTCTTGCTTCTCACAAGCCAGACCCATTTCATCCTGCCTCTTGAGATGGGACTGTTAGGGAAAACTGCTTCATGCCAAAGCATGTTTGCTGTCAAAAGTAACCTCCTCACTGAAGCCACCTGTTGGATCCAGATGGGTTCCATCTCTCCAAAATTTATTCTGTTGCTTCTTATCCCAGAGGTGGCCATTAGTTTTAATTAAAACTAGAATGAGTTTATATCCATGGAGATGTCAACGTCTCTTTGTTAGGCCTGATGTCATGCCTTGTGCTTGAATAGGTAATTAACACTCACCTCCCCATTCCATGACTCATCAGCAGCTCCATCTGAAGTGCCTCTTAAGCTGATGCACCTCAAGCACTCCAGTACCAACCATACAGGCTGGATACTCACGTCTGAGTGGAATGAGGGTACATATTTTATTCCTGCCCCCAAGTTGTGACAGGATGTGGTGGTAAATCTCCATTTGGAATAACTGGGGACAATTTGAGGTTTGATGGGGAATTTGGGGTAATTGCCCTCCCAGCATCTTACTTCTGAGAACAATGTGTCAGCTCCTTGTGGCAAATCCTGGTGCTGGGCATCAGCAGATCCCATGTCAAGTGTTGGCAGTAGTGACAGCAGAAGACTTGGAGTTTTCATACATCCATCTGCTGGATCTGGAACTACTGACTGGATGGAGCAAGAGTGGTTCCTGCAAGACTGCAGGGTTCTCATCTTGTTAGGATGATTCAGGGCCTGGATTGCCAAGAGAAAGAAGAGAATGGAAAGAATGAACCACATACCAGCAACCCAGGCTTGGAATGGTTAAAGGGAGTGAAGAAATACTGTGTTGACAAATTTATGGGATATCCCTTACCTGAAGTAGTTTTAATTTCCTTGGAGGGGGGGACAGGAAGCTCCTCCCAGAGAGAACTAGTATTACTAAAACGTTGGCATTGGAAGAAAAACATCCCTGTGTTGACTGGCCACAGGATGAGGTGAACACTTCCCCAAGCATCCAGTGTATCTGGGTCTGCATCAGCAACTTGTGGTGTCATTTCAGAGTATCACAGGTTAATGCAAGATGGCAGGGACCCTGAGATGTCATCAAGTCCAACCTGCCTCTCAAAGCAGCATTACCTGTGAGGTCAGGGCCTTACCTGGTCTAGTCTTGCAAATCTGCAAGCGTGGAGACTGCACAGCCTTGCTGGGTAACTCGTTCCAATGCACAACTGTCCTTACAGGGAAAAGGTTTCTCCCCTCTCATGGATGACAGATGAGGACACATTCTGGGGCACAAGAAGGCAACAAGTGAGACAATGTGCAAAGACTGTGAAGCTTCAGCTCTGTCCCTGCTAAAAGTTACCATGAACTCAAGAGAAGACCGGGCCAGTACTTGGAGAAGAGGTCATGGTGGGGTTCCCACTGAGACAAACCACAAGAAGCTCAGGAAATCCCCTGAGCAGAAAACAGGGTCAGCAGCAGTATTGGGGGCAGCATCATAAAAGATTGCCCTCTTCCTGCTCTTCCCAGCTGGCATTGCCCACTGTGAGAGACAGCCTGTAGGGTCAGAGGGACCCTGCTGGGAGCAGATTTGCTGCTGCCGTGTAGCCCTGAAGGCAGTGGCTCTCCCGGGTGGGCTGGGAGACCCTCCCTCCAAGGTGAGAGCCAAGCCTTTCCCATCCTGCTGCGACGGCTCCCTGCAGGTGTTTTTGGGAAGGAAGCCCCGCTCCTGCCCACAGGGACTCTGACAGAAGAGGGAATCCATCGGGAATGGAGTCACCTGCTGCAGGTGGCTGCCTCCTGCTCCTCACCCCCGAGGCACGACTTCCTCACCATGAGCCCCACGGGAGGCCAGGGACTGGGTGAGCCGGTCCTGGATCTGTCCAGGAGCCTGGGGAGCCCACACAGGCTCAGCCTGCCAGGAGGAGGAGGAGGAGGAGGGGGCAGAGGGATGCCCAGGGGCAGCTCCGGAGGGGTGGCAGGGCTGTGGGGCTGTGTCTTGTGGAGAACATCTGCAGGCAAATCCCAGCTGGTGGTGCTTTGTTTTTCCTGCAGCACTGCTAGAGATGGCTGTGCCTGGCCAGGAATCTGCTGGGTGGCAGAGAGGAGGCTGCCACCACCCCCAAACCCACCTCTGCCAGAGGCAAATCAGCCCTGGTGCCACACAGACCAGCTGCTGTGGGGCTTCATCTGTCGTGGGGCTGGTGCTCAGCAGGGATGAGCTGCTGGGGCAAACACAGGTGGTGACAGGTTGTGACAGCTCCTGCTGTGCCAGAGGTGCTGCAGGAGGCAGGGGAGCTGGCCTGGAGGGCAGGAAGGGATGGCCTGGAGGGCAGGAAGGGATGGATGACCTGTCAGCCCCACGTAGGCACAGCCTTGGGGGTGTTTATTTTCATTCAAGATGTTTTGTTTTGTTTGGCACTGTAGCACACAGAACAGGTCAGTAACTTTCCAGTGACTGTTCTGCTCTTCTGCCTTCCCCAGCCGAGATGCAAATAATTTCTATTATGGGCAAACACCTTACGTTATGAAAAAGGCTCCTGATGGAAACCAAGATTTCCCATTTTATTTTGGGCAGTAGGTTTTACAGGCCAAAGTTGTATCAGACAAGTTTTTGCAGTTTTAGAGCAGAGGAGGATCAGGTCTCTCACTTGAGTACAGCAGCTGAAAGTATTAATACCATTTTTAAATATATTGATAAAAGGCAATTCTTGCTATGTAGACATTTCTCTCTGAAAATCTTTTTTTTTTTTAATTGAGCAATGTTTTGGTCTTAAGCCTGTTGCTGCATAAAATCAGAGCACACTTGGTTGGTTAGAAACTGACTGGTGGTTGTGGGTCAAAATTTAGTTTAAATGCAGAGCCATCAACTCTGGCAAGTTATTATCATTAATAATCTGGAAGAAATTGGATAGTTTTACATACTCCAGAAAGGATCTGTAGGGTCACAGGATTCTCCAAGTTTTTTTCAAACTAGAGTTTACACCTGGCATTTTTATCTTATAGAAGCAGAGGGTATGACAAAATATTTATTATGTAGAAGCCAAGAAAAACTTGATGCTTTGCTGAGCTTTGCCTGTGGGAGCAGAGCTCCTGTTTGAGGGAGTCCAGCAGTGAGGCATGAAGGAACATCTCAGTTTTGTTTAGTCCATGGCCCCTTTACCAACCCTGCTTGCTTTGGTTTCAGCACATGCGCATAAGATGCCTGAGTGGAGACACGTATTACAGCAAAGCAGGAAAGAAATTTGCAGGCCAGGTTCTGGAGAAGTTTGTCCTGGTTGATTGTGACCAAGTTCTTGCTGGTACATACAGGTAAGAAAATATAACAACTATTGTGACAGAGACTGGTGACACTGTACCAAGATATTAAATAATGTGACTTAGTGCTGCAGTTTGGTTCAACAGCTGCCCTGAATTCACCTCAGTCAGTGCTTTCACACTTTTCCAAGCCTCCACCTTATCCTCCCTGCCCTCCCCTGAAGTGAAGACCTGGGACTTTCAGTCTCTCCTCACACAGCAGCTGCTGCATCTCTCATCCTTTTTAATTCTGTTTCTCTGCACCTCCTCTGACCTATGTTCTTCTTGAGATGCAGAGCCCAGAACTGCCTGCAGTCCCCCAGCACACTGCACCTCTGGTTTGTTGTTGTGGCCTTTGCTGTCAGGGGCCAACACTTACTGCATGTTTTAGCTGCTGTTGCACACTGATGATGATGACTCTGAGCTCCTTCCCGGGCTGCTCCAGGGTCAGCATCATACAGGCCTGATACAGGTCATTTTTCCCTGTGGAAACACCACATTTTCCTACACTGACCTTCATCAACCACATTTGTGGCTTTTGTCCACTTGCTCAGCTCCATGAGGTCTTTCTGGGTCTCCTCACCTTCAGTGAAGTACCCAACCATCTGAAGGAACTGAGACTCCTCTGCAAACCTGAGGGCACCCCTCTATGCCTGAGGGCACCCACAGGATGCAAACCAGTCCCAGCACCAGTCTCTGGGGCCTCTCTGCTGACTCTTACCCAGGCTGAAAAGTGACCAGGATGACAGTGCCCTCTGCATCCTCTCAGTCCAGGACAAGATCTTACCTCCATGCCTGGTGCAACCTCATTTCCTAACAGACTTTGGTGTAGAACCTTTCTAAAGGCTGTTTGAAAACCCATAAGCATGTAGTTGACTCCTCCCTTTATCTATGTGTTCACTGGCTACTTCCCCCAGACTCCTGCCTTTGCAGTATCCCTGTCATCCTCTTCCAAGGAGCTGAGCTTCTCCATGCCAGCAGCAGTCTCATTCTTCACAGCACCCTCTGTCATGGCCTGGAGTGGAGGGCAGCTCCAGTGGTATGTGGGCCTCAAGACTGAATCCAGACCTTCTCTGTAGGTGGGATCATGTTGGAAACCTCCCAGCCCTCAGCTACTCAGCCTTTCCCTGGTGCTGGTACACGGGAGTGAAACTTGTCTCGGTGTCGCCAGCACTAGGAATGGATGCAGGATGTTCATCCAGGTTCTCAGCTGGCCAAGGATGCAGGGTGGATCAGGACGAGACAGGAAGGAATGGAAGAATGTTCTTACCCAGGGACAGGTGTTACAGTTCAACAATTCTGAGTGCAAGGATCAGAGGTTTCAGAAGCTCCAGGGTCGCATTTTGTATGTGCTTCTGTATGTTCAGTTTGCCATTGGAGACCTTCCCACCATGTGTGGCCTCCACGATGCCCTCTGGTTGTGCAGTTTAATTTATGTTTTGTGGAAGAAGGGATCTGTGGTGTTTACATTAGACCTGCTGCTAGACAATTCTATGTGATGCCCCCAAATTTCCACAGCACAGGAAATCACTCTTTCCTATTTACTTTCTTCACTGCATCCATAATTTTGTCCATCTCTTCTCCAGCTGTTGTCCTTGATATCCTTGGCTGTTTGGTCATTTCATGTGTCCAGAATTTGAATTTATTGACAATGAATTGTCCATAATTTTTTCACATATTCCCCCCATACCATAAAATCCTCTTGCAGCTTCTGATTATTCAGTTTTCTTTTGATTACCCACCATAATTTTGTCATGAGCACCGGCATGGACAGTTTTTTTCAGGACTTTTCTGATTATGCTGGACACCAGCAATCCAAGCACAAAACTTGAGGGTTTCCAGTGGGTAAATTAAAATTATTGCTAGCATTTGTATCCTTAGTCAACTCTTGCTTCTCAAGAAGACTTCCCTTGGTTCTCCATGATCACTTAATTTTACTAACAACAAAAATGTTCTATTTTGAATGACCACGTCAAAGTAAGTCTCTCAAAATTCAAGTTTGATACACCAAGCAGAGCAACCACACATCCCTGTGCTTGCTGCCTTCTTCAAAGATCTGCAAGAGGCTTTTGAGACATGGCTTCCTCCCACAAAAACATGCTGAGTCTTCAGCAGTATGATTATAGTTATTTATGCATCCAATCATTTTACTCTCTATTTGCTTCTACCAGTTTGTTCAGTATGAAAATAGGACTGGCTGGGTTGTAGTTTTCCAGGAGCTCTTTGAAAGGTTCACATTTACTGCTTTCCATTCCTCTGCTACTATGTTCAATTTTAAATGATAGGTTATTCCCTGGTTATTAATTGGAGAATTGCTGACTCTCAGTTTTTGAAGGCTGTTTGCTTTAATATTTTCATGTAATACATCTTTTAACTATGGTGGGTTTTTGGATGGTTTAAAATGTCTTTATTTTGAGAGATACATTTTCCCTGAGACTCTAATACAGCTTCTTTAAACAGTCTTCATGCTGCTTCAAGCATTTAACCTTTTTGACTACTCTCTTAAATTTCTTTTAAATAGCATTCCTCTCTTTCTCTTTGAAGTCAAGTATTACTGTTGTGGATTATTTTGGTCTTGAAAGAATATTTGATATGGGTAGGTCATGGTTATTTTTTGCTGAGTGGCCTTCCCAAGGAAACTCTCTGAACTGGTTATGTTATTTCTCCTTTTGTTGGTTTTCTGGTTAGTTTCTCCAAAAAGTGGCCATTTATAGTGTCTAAAATGCAGTTTTGGTAACTCTCCTCATAGTGGCCCCCATTCAACCTGGCAACATCTCCCTTCATTCCTCTGCTTTCTGCCTTCTTAGTCTCTCAGCACCTCCTCAATGTGGCATATTTACCATCAGCACTCTGCTTGGAAAGTTCCCAGTATAGCCCTGATACTGTATTTTTCCTATTTGGGAGTGGAATTTGAATCCAACAGGAATATATTTCATTTGTTGATATATCATTTACCTTATTTGACTTTTTTTTTTTAATGTATTGGGCCACTGCCCAGCAACATAACCTCTGCTTGTCCTTTCTGTATAATTTCTACCTTTGCAGCTCTACTGTTCCTTGATTTTCTTTGGCCCAGTAAGTTCCTGAGATGCCTCCTGTGTCAGAGTCATCATTTCAGCTCAGGTATTTCACAACATCTCTTTCTTTAGCTCATAAAATTCATGTGTGTGGAAATGTTTGGATCTACTCTGGTCATTCACCATCAGGCACTTTTCTGAACACAGATTTAATTGTTCAGATGTTTTTACTGATTATAATTTCTCACACAAGTGTCACTGATTTCCATCCTGTCCTTGTTTTCTTGCTTTTATTGCTAAGGTGAAGTGAGTGATCCCAAACTGTGCGACCTTCTACACACACCAGCTTTGCTACAGATTCTAATTGAAAGCCTCTCTATGTTTTCTACACTATATTGTGCCAGGTTTCAATTAGGTTAAGATGGAATCCAGCTTTCTTCATAGAGCCACAATGTTCCTACAGTCTTCCATTTCCTTATGATTCTGCTATCCTTTCTCTAACATGATTTCCATAACCATATCCTGACATGCTCTTTTACTTCTCTATCCCATTCTAAGCATGGAAGAGGGAACATTTTATAAGACTATGTAGTGGTTTGACCCGGGCTGAGTGCCAGGGACCCACTACAGCCACTCTCTCACTCCCCCTTGCCCAGCTATAGAGGAGAGAGAGAATATAATGAGAGGTTTCATTATTCATGATAAGGACTACAGCAAATTCTTTCCTTAATCACCATCACAGGCAAAACAAGACTCCATGTGGGAATGATAGTCAGGTTTATTACTAACAAGATCAGAGCTAAGAGTGAGAGACTAAAAGACACCTTTTACCCCCCACCCCCTCCTTCTTACATCCAACCTGCTCTGCCGCAGCGGTCAAGGCAAAAGGCGAGGTGGGGGGGAGGTGTTGCTGTGGTCAGCTGCTGTTCTCAGCCGCTGCTTGGGGAGAGGAGTCCTTCCAGCCGCATTCCATGGGGTCCCACCCCTCACAGGATACAGTTCCTCTCACAAACTGCTCCGGCGAGAGTCCATCCCATGGGCAGCAGCCCTTCACCCACAGCTGCCACATGGCTNACCTGCTCCGGCGTGGCTCCTCCACGGGCTACAGGTGGATCTCTGCACTCCTGTGGTCCTCCATGGGCTGCAGGGGCACAGCTGCTTCACCATGGGCTGCACCATGGGCTGCAGCTGGATCTCAGCTCCAGTGCCAGGAGCATCTCCTGCCCCTCCTTCTGCACTGACCTTGGTGTCTGCGTTGTTGCTCACAGGCTCTCACCCTGCTCCTCTCTGGCAGCCATCTTCATTTCCCTCTACTTTTTTTTTCTCCCTTCTTAAATATCTTATCACAGAGACATTCTGTCAACTACTGATTGGCCTGGCCTTGGTCAGCAGCGGGCCCAGCCTGGGCATGGGGAAACTTCCAGCAGCTTCTCGAGGAAGCCTCTCCCTCAGCCCCCCCCCACTGCCACCAAAACCTGGCCACAGAAAAACCAATACAGACTACTGATAAAATACTGGGGTTTTTTGAGCTTCCTACTTAGATACTTTTATTTTACCCTTGAGTCTCATCCCATCTTTTTTATTTTAGTGGGACCTGTCCTGACATTGACCAGTGGCCTCCCTGCAGAGCTCCATAACTTAGATCCAAATATCTCTAATATCCTTCATCCCAGGGAGCAGCTCACTCTTCATTCTTTGCTGTCATCCTGCTGAGCACTCACAGGGGACACAACACCCACACAATGTAGTGCCTTCCTTGCAGCTTGGACTGTGTAACCTGGGGACAGGCACCACACCGACCCTCAGCTGTCTCTTCACTCAACATCTCCTGTTTCCTACAGTATTCAAGTCTAGTCAGTGTCCTGTGGGGCACAGTGTGGTTCACACCCCCAGGATGTTTGGTTTTGTTCCCAACACTGTGACACTACAGATGTGTATTTTCCTTAAGAAATACTCTGACCCCCCAGAGCTGCTGCCTCCTCATTCTCCTACCTGACTGTGCCTTCCTGGAAGGTATTTTCCTTTCATACTTTCCCACTGATCTGCATACATTTTTTCAGAACCCCTTCCTTTCATACTCCTTTCTGTACAGTCCCAGTCCACTGGATATGACCTGTGAATTTAATAATTGTACAGTCTCCCATCATTTAGGCTGTTTATGAAGACACTGGGTACCATCAGTACCCAAGATGCAAGATCCCTCTAGAATTCCTTCTGCACTGACAGTAAATCCACATGTCCAAGCTCTCTGCATCCTCTCTTATATTTTCCTACTCTACCCTGACTGTTCAGATATTCAGTAATTGTCTTCTCTTCTTACAGCTGATGAATGAAATGCTTTTCTCCTCAAACATATGCTCAAATCACACCTGAAATCCACTTTCTCTAGTTACATCTGTAGCCATCAGAGTCTCTCTTCTAGGAGCCCTATATGCAGCATCACACATGGCAGCAAAAGTGGGAGATATATTGTCATTCTCAATTTGAACCCCAGATGTTGATACTGTTGTTCTCTATGCTGACATTTTACTTGCTAGTTTTGTAAAAGCCCTTTTTATTTTCAAAAAAATACTCTTGGCAAGCTGAATGAAGGGAAAATGCTGATCTGTTCTCCAGTGACCAGGGACAGGACCCCAGGGAAGGGCTGGAGCTGTGCCAGGGCAAGGTCAGGCTGGATCTCAGGGAAAGGTTCTTCCCCCAGAGGGTGGCTGGGCACTGCCCAGGCTCCCCAGGGTTTGGTGAGGGCCCCAAGGCTGCCAGAGCTCCAGGAGGGTTTGGACAACACTCAGGGACAGGGTGGGATTGTTGGGGTGTCTGTGCAGGGCCAGGAGCTGGACTGGATGATCCCTGTGGGTCCCTTCCAGCTCAGGAGATTCTGTGATTCTTTAATTCATTCTGCTATATTGCTGCCTATTGTATGGATCAAGCACATTTTTGCAGGGTTTTCTAATTATGGGAACCTGGCTCAGTGCTCTTCTCATAAACAACTACAGGAAAATTCATTTAGACCCCTCAACTCTTGCATGTTTATTGATTAAACGCTTCCCTGTGTTTTCCATCTTTAATGTTATATTTCCTCTAAATGAAGGAAAAAACTAGATTGAGGTATGTAGGCAAAGTAATCAAGAATCCTAAATGTAATTATCTGTCTAGCTATTTAGGGTAATTCTGGGCACCAAAAGAAATAGTGTGTTTGTTTGAGCACTTATTTAACATAACATAGTGAAAGATATGAAGGCATTTACTGGTGCAGCAGGTGAGAGCAGTGCAAGGGCAAATAGGGGCTAGAGATAAACAGGATTTTGAACAGGAAAACCAGAGTAAACATATGCCAGATTAGGACTAGAGAAAAGAGCTGGTATTGTCAGCCTGAAGGGGAGTTACATGGCTGTTTGAGTTGCCTTAGAGATTTAAATTCTCAGCTGAAAATAACAACTGGTCATGGCATTAGTGTGTGTCCTGCCACAGGCACAGAGGAAGGAGCTCAGTGTTTGCTATAGTGAGAGACTCAAAATTTCGGGTTGAAGCTGACACAGCAACTGAAACTGAAAAACAAAAGGAGAAAGTTTACAGGATTACAAAATCTCTGCACGTGGCTTCAGAAGAAATAAAATTGAATACAGAAGTGTTTGGCAATAGACAGGTACAGCTACATGGGTATGAAGCTGGAGGAGGCTTGGAATTTTGTTCAAAGAAACTCATACTCCCAGGTATCCATGGCCCAAGCAAGAGGAAAGAGCTTTGAAGAGCAAATTCCAGATCTAACTTGAGAAAGGAATTTTAATGAAGCAAGAAGTGAGTGTTTAAGGAATGGGAAGCACAGTGTACCAGCAAGGGAACCTGATGCAGCGAGCACTGCCAGAGATAAGGTACATCCAGCCTGGCTGGGCACACCAAAGCAGGGAGGAGTGACTCCTCAGGTGTATAAATAAAAAGTGATTGAGTCCAGGAGAAGGAGGCAAGGTGTGCTGCTGGAAGGGTGAATAAGAAGAGATAACTGAAATAGGTGCCCAAATTAGCTGAATACATTGCACTGGTTTGGATCAAAACTAAGATGAAAAGCAAGGAGTGACAATGATTTCGAGTGTGTTGGAAGCAAGCTGAAAGAGCTTGCTGCAATAAAGGCAGGTGGTTGTCACCTTATCAAAGAAAATGTCACTTGAAATGAAAGGTCTAGTAATGAGTGTTATGTGATACCTACATTTAGCCATGAGCAAAAACAAAATACAGAGGTTTGTGTTGGCATATGGAAAGAAAAGAATGGCTTTGACAGCCCGAGTGACAGAAGAGCAATAAAAACGGGTTTGAGAAACTACTGAAAGAAGCAAAAAACCTTCTGCTGCAAATTGGGATCACATCAGTTGGAAAGAGCTGAAGCAGAGGCTGAGTGTGGAGATGTGCAGTCATCTGTACAGACAGCTGGGGAAAGAAAGGAAAACCCTGTGACCCCGGAGCAGAGCACAGTTGGATGGGGGAACATGCAGGGAACTAATCCGGGTGTTGAAAATGCTGCTGAGAGGGAGACTTCGGGAATCCCGCGGGGGCTCCTGCCAGTCCTGCTTGGAGCAGAGTGCACAGAGCCCCGGGCAGGGGGTGCTGCGAGGACAGGCAGGTGTGTCGCCTCTCCCGGAGGTGATGCTGCACCTCCACCTCCCGGCCGAGGGCTGAGCTGCACCGGCTCCCGGAGAGGCCGAAAGCAGGGCAGGACAGGGGTCCTATCCTACAGCCTGCTACAGGCTACATCACAGACTCCTTTGTGCCTCTGGGGGATCCAGAACTGGATACAGGCTCTGTGTGCAGCAGTTTGTCATGGGGAAAAAAATAATGGCAGGAAAATCTTGCCACTGTTAGAATCTCACGTGAATTTTTAGCATCCATGGTGGTGTGGTGTGCAAGGAGTTACAGGATCATAGAATCCCAGAATGGTTTGGGTTGGAAGGGACCTTACAAACCATCTAAGGGACCAGGGACACCTTCCACTCAACCAGGTTGCGCCAAGCCCCATCCGACCTGGCCTTGGCAGTACCTCTTCTTGTCTGCATTGAATTTGTAACCTGTTAACTTCATCCAGTGCCTCGTTTTTATACCACGAGAAACAAGAAGGCTCATTCCCTGGCTATTTCCATGCCATTCATGGAAGAAAAGACCTTTATCATTTTGTCAAGATGGAAATAGCCATGGTGGGCAAGGCTCACATTGTCTGAACATGGAAAGCTGGAAACCATGGGACTTGGATGATTCCTTCCAGGTCCTGTCATGACAGAGTGGAATGGCATGGAAAACTGTGACATGCTTGGACTGGGGAAAGAGCCATTAGAGGCAGCAGTGGCAGGGGCAGTCATAAGGCCAGGGGAGAGCTCTCCCCTCACAGGGGGAAGGACAGCTCCCGTGGGTGAGAGGAGATGGCACTGGGACTGGGAGGCAGTGCTTCATCAGGGGGGCTGGGAGAGGACAGAACGTGGGAGGGAAGAAGAACCCAAGCAAGACCTGTTATTTATCTCGGGCCTGAGGTGAGGCCAGAGGCCTTGGTGGGCAGGGAGCTCATGGGATGTACCTGCTAGAACATGAGTCTGAGACACCAGACCTCCTGGCCAGAACGAGGAGGGCAAACAGGACTGCTTGCCCAGCTCTGTTTCCTTGTGTGCTGGCAGCAGTGGTGCCAGGTTGGGTGCACAGGGATGGCAGGCAGTGTCCTCCCCTGGATAACCAGGGTCCTCTCCCAGGTCAGGAGCCAATGCTCACAGGGTGAGGGGTATAAGGCAGGCTGTCCTGTGCAGCAGAGGAAGAGCTGTGAGAACTGTGCCTGGGGCCACCAGCACTCCTGGGAGCCAGGCAGTGCCCTGGGAAAGACGCCTGTGACAGTGTCAATCCACAAAATCTCCCCTGTCTGGACTCCTGGATTTCTTCAAAGGACTCTCAAGCTTTGTGAGAGATAACACTCCTCTGCCCAAGCAGCCTTTCCTATTATCTCATATTTCCTCTATGGCCATTAATTATATTCTTTAGAAGAGTCTCTACTAATTTGTGTATCCACACAACTCCTATCTATCCAATTTGTGCTGTGCAGTTGTGAGACCTAATGGTCTGGAACTTTAAAAACATTCTATCACATCAGATAGATAGAACCTCCCCCTCTCCTGATAACCAGGGCCCTTTCAAGTGCCACAGCCTGGTTTGCAGCTGAGCTGCTTCATCCCGGCGTTCCCTTGGCACTCCTGGGTTGATGTTCCCTGGTCCTGCCCACTTGCTGATCTCTGCTCTGTTGATGTTTTCTAATCCTTTCTACAGAGACCTCAACAGAGGATCCTCCCTTATGTTCAGTATAAAGTGTTGCTCAGGGCAGGGATCACCCCAAGCTCCTGTACAACAAACAGGGACGCAGAGAAGTTCTCTGAGCCCTCCTGTGCCCCACAGAGAGGTGGATGTTATTTCTTTCACCTTTTGCAATGTGTGACCTGTCCTTTTTTAAAGATGGTCATCTCAGTTTCTGGTTTGTTTGGTTTTTTCCCTTACACCTCTGTGAAGTGGATGCATTTGCTTTGACCCTCCAGTATTGTATTTCCAAATCCTCTCTTTCCCTAATTTTTCATTCTTAACTAATTTACCTGCTTTGCTATTAAGCAGCAGAGAATTGATCACTTTATATGTGTTTTCTGAGTGTAAACACACCAAACACCAGCATGGCCCATAACAACTGCTCAGTGCTCAGGGACAGGAGCTGGGTGTCCCACTAAAAGTTCCCAAATAGCTCTCTTGTGAGGTAAACATTGATGAGGTCCCAAAACACAGTGCCAGTATCTTGTCCTGAAATGGCATTTACTTGAGAATAATTATAGTTGTTGTCCTGGAATTTCTCTCATTTCTTCCTGCTCTTTACAATCAGTGTCTTGCTTCAGCAGCTGATAACACAGCCCTAGGCTTGTATTTTCATCCCCAAAAGCTCTGGTTTATTTTAACAAATTAAATGTGCTGGTCTGCTTTGACTATAGCAAGAATAAAAATAAAAAAGAAGCAGTTGGTGACTGGGATGGCCAGGAGTCTGGGGACCCTACTCTGTAAAAGCAGGTTCCCTGTTTAATCAAGGAACATGAAGATTAGGAGGAGAATTGTGGTTATGAGCTGTAGCTATACAGGGGAAGGACTAATTAAGTTACAGTTTTGGCACAGATAGGGTTAAATAGATAAGGAAAATATGCAGTGTGGCAATAAATGGAAGTCCTTCCTCATCTGGGGCAAAACCTGATTGATTTTAAGGTGAACATGACAAGCTCCCAGAAAAGATCCCACAAGACTGTTCTGTGAGGGCAGGGACTGCACTTGCTGGGCAAAGTGATGAAATAGCATCATGCATCTGGGAATCTCACAGCAATGCCTGTGGGAAACATCATCAGCCTTCCTGTCCTGAGGTGTTCCCGTGGGCTCTGGAGACCTCAAGGCAGTGCCCAGGATCTCCATTCCCAGGATCTCTATTCCTCACCTCCTGCCTGCAGATGTCAGGAGAATGGAGCTCCTGCCAAGGCCAGAGAAGAGCAAGGGGCCCTTGAGCAGAAGTTTAACAACCATTTTAGGGTTGCTCTTTTGTAACGATGAGATAAGCACATTCATCTCCACAAGCAATCTCAGACCTTCATACTTAGAGAAAGTTTAACGGCACAAACTGGGCAGCAGTCCATCCCTGGAGTGTTAAAATCCATGCCCTAAAGTTCCATGTGTTTTGTTTCTTTTCCCTCAGTTTCACCTGGCTTTGCAGCCAAGTCCACACTGGCCTGGTGACCCATTTCCGTGGCCAAATTGTTGCAGAGTTTGACAAGGAGTTCCGGTACTTGTATGCAGAGTCCAGAGCAGTGACCAGCTTCTGTGTGCCGGATCCTGGGACGTGCCTCTCTTCTTGGGACACCTCAAAAGTGGACAACTGCCTTTTAAAACCGCCTCAGGGGAATGATGCTGAGACCCTGAGCCCCTCCAGCAGCCTTTCCAACGTGAGCATCAGGAGCGTAAAAGTGTCTCCCTTCATGAAAAACTCCAGCTGCAGTGCACACCAGGAAAAGCAAGATCCCAGCTGTGATTCTGGCAACAAGAAAGGCAAGGAGGACACACCCCTGAAGCCCACCTGCCCTAAGCAGCAAGAAGAACCACCAGACATGGCAAACAGTCCTCCAAATAAACCCACCTTGTATCCCAAACCAAACCTCACGACAGCAAGGACATTTCTGCAGCCAGAGCCTTCCCCCGCCCTGGGCTCCAATAAACCTGGTTATCAGGGGGACTGCAAGGCCAGCAGCAGCCACTGCTCCCCGCCGAGGCCGGGGCAGCCGCTGCAATCCCTGTCCGAGGGGGCCGGGAGCCACGGCACGAGCCCGAAGCAGAGAGGGCCCGTGGCCACCCCCGAGGAGCTGCCCCCTGAGAAGGACAACGTGTTCTTTGGGGTGGAAAAGAGACAGAGCCCCGGGCACGGCAAATTTGACCTGTTCTCCCCCTACAGCCAGCAAAAACGGGATAAAAAGCCTGCAGTGCCTTGCTATGACAAGTTCCCAGAGGACATGCTGATGGAAAAGAACAGCACGTACGGGGCGGAGAAGAGAATGACTCTGGGGCACAGCAAGCTGGACCTGATCACCAAGTACAACAAGCTAAAATCCAAACACATACACAGTCGGTTCGAACTCTGACCTGGGCCTTGAGGGGGCCTCTGGTTTGATTTTCCAGTGGTTGCTTTTCCCCACCAATCATCACACCTGGGGCATGGAATCAAAACACGGGTGGCAAATTGTTGAAAGGTGTCTGTTCAATCTATGCAGGTGACTGATTCAGATGAGACGAGCAGCTACAGTTCAAACTTCTGATGACATGATCGTGGCAGGAAAGAGAAAAACACATAATCCACACTCTCTCTACCCATTTGGGAAAGAACCATTTCCCCCCCCAAACTTACAGCAAAACCATTGTACAGCTGGAAGCTGTTTGGCCACTGAGCTCTTCAGGGCGAGCCCAGGTTCTCCCTGTGCTGAGCGATTCCTCTCCTGTACCCGGGGAAAATGAACTGAAAAAGTCAGGGGGATGTTGAAATAAAGGAGCTGTTTTGCTGGAAAAAGCCATGTTGGGTCCTGGTGGGGGGTGAGCCCTGAGCGTGTGCTGGGCTGTGCAGGGAGGGGACAGGGACACGCCTGGGCGCACGTTTGGCATCAGCACACGCTGACAGCGGTGTGTGAAAGGCGCCAGCACAGGGGGGGCAAGGGGCTGCCCATGGGTCACACCTGGACATGGGTGGGCTGTGAGCACACGGGTGACACGTCTGCTGTCCTGCAAAGACAGCTCCTGCTGGGACACGGTCTGTATGCCAGGGACTGACTGTGTGTGTGCCAGGGACTGACTCTGTGTGTGCCAGCACCTGGGCGTGGCACAGGCACAGGGACAGCCATGGAGCACCAGGCACAGGGACAATGATGGAGCACTTGGGCCGTGGCGGCTCCTCCAGGTGCCCGTGTCTGTGGGGACACACGGGCGGGCCCAGCCCCCGGCCCTGCCCCTCCCGCCACTGCCGCGCCCTCTCCCGTTCCCATGGCAGCGCTCCCGGGGCGCTCGGACCTCCCGGGCGCGGGGGGCGCTGTGACCGCCAGGCGCGGCCGGCGCCGCTCTGCCCCGCGCCGCCCGAACCGGAGGCGGAAGCGGCGGCGCCTCGTGGTTCCGTGTGAGGTTCCATTCCCGGCCCGGGACCCGCCCTGTTCCACCGCCCTTCCCGGCTCCGAGACCCGCCTGTTCCACCGCCCTTCCCGGCTCCATTCCCGGCCCGGGGCCCGCCCTGTTCCACTGCCGTTCCCGTTCCTGTTCCCGTTCCCTCCCGGCCATGGCGGTCCGCGCCAGCTTCGAGAACAACAACGAGCTGGGCTGTTTCGCCAAGCTCACCAACGCCTATTGCCTGGTGGCCATCGGCGGCTCCGAGAACTTCTACAGGTGAGGTTGGCCCGGCCCGGCCCGGCCCGGCGCGGCGCGGCCCGCGGGGCCCTGACGGCGCTTTGTCCTTGCAGCGTGTTCGAGGGGGAGCTGTTCGGGACCATCCCGGTGGTTCACGCGTCCATCGCCGGCTGCCGCATCATCGGCAGGATGTGTGTGGGTACGTGGGGCTGCGCCGGGCGCTTGGGGCGGTGCCGAGAACCCGGGGAAAGCCCTTCAGGCGTCGCTGGCGGGTGAGACCGTGCTCAGCCAGAGCAGCAAATTGGGGGGGTTGTCGCTTGAGCCGCCCCGTGGTGCTGCCACGGCCACAGGAGGAGCAGCGCCCGCCGCTTTCGTGGGCAGTTGGCGTCTGCAGGGGGAATTCCTGGGCAAAGTGTCTCGCTGGGAGCCTCAGGCTGCCTTTAGTCCCGTTGGGGAAGAGAAGGGATCGAGGACAGCGCCGTTCACCCTCGGGCTGTGCTTCCCCACCCCGGTTTTCCCTTCCCTGTGGTGCTGGCTATTTTTAAGTGGAAATACCTGAGCTGAACTGTGGGCGGAGCAGAGGGACGAGGGCACCTCGAGCCGGGTGTGGACGGCGGGGAGGTGCCTGGGAGCCCCCGGGGAACATCCTCCTTATTGTGTCCTGGGTGTTTTTTTGTGGTTTCAGGGAACAGGCACGGGCTGCTGGTGCCGAGCAGCACCACGGACCAGGAGCTGCAGCACCTGAGGAACAGCCTGCCGGACTCGGTGCGGATCCAGCGGGTGGAGGAGCGGCTCTCGGCCCTGGGCAACGTCACCACCTGCAACGACTACGTGGCCCTGGTGCACCCAGACCTGGACAGGGTACAGGGCCAGGGGAAGGGCAGGGGTGTCTGTCATGCCACAGGACGGGGGGGGAGGGTTTCCCACCACCCAGAGGGTGGGGTTGGATGGGAAAGTGGGAAGGAATTGTTGGCTGGGAGGGTGGTGAGTCCCTGGCACAGGGTGCCCAGAGAAGCTGTGGCTGCCCCATCCCTGGAAGTGTCCAAGGCCAGGTTGGAGCAGGCTGGGATAGTGGGAGGTGTCCCTCCACACGGCAGGGGGTTGGAAATAGATGAGCCCAAAGCATCCTGTGATTCTGTGATCACTGGGAAGTATTTGCTCTGGGTGTGTAAAATGAATGAATGAGAGTGTGCACAGGTGTGATAAAAGGGCATAAGGAAGAGTGCACTGAGGATTCCAGCAGGAGGTGGAAGCTGCAGCTGAGCTGGCCAAAATGTGTAGCTGTTGAAAGAGGCCATGGATGAGAATGGTTGCAGGGGGTTGAAAGAAAAATAGAAGGTTCTTGTATGAAAGTTTAAAATAAGGGCAGAGGAAACAAAGCATCTGCAACTTTGAGAACTGATACCTTAATAGCATTGAGAGGTGTGGTGGTGGCTGCAGGTCCTGACAGTGTTTGCTTTCAGCTGGTGCTAAAGGTGGTGAAGAAATGGGTGTTAGGAGTGTAAAGGGAAAAGAAAAATAAGAGGGTTGGGAAGGTAACGGGCTTTGCAGCATAATATCTTCTAAAAAAGTGTAAAAAGTAAGGTAAGGTAGAGAAACCAAGAGCTCACAGTGACACCTGAAGAGGGAAGAAGTTGTTAGAGTTCTGCAGAAGGACGAGACAGTGGTTTGGGATAAAACAGGAATTCACTGGGAGTGCCCAGGGAGCACAGCAGGAAGAGGAGGGATTGGGCCATTTCTCACTAAGGGCACAGAGTTGTGTTTACAGTGACATGGGAAAGTGGGAGCACGTGGAATGTGGAGGTTGGGTTTGTGTTTTGTCATGGTTGCAATGGACTGTGCAGTGTGGGAGACACTTGGAGGGGAGGGTCCCAGCTGAGGGTCTATGCAGGAACAGCTGGACTTCCAGTTCCACAGTACCATTGCACTGAAGGCTTTATTCTCTTCCCACTTGCAGGAGACAGAAGAGATCTTGGCAGATGTGCTGAAGGTGGAGGTTTTCAGGCAAACAGTAGCAGACCAGGTGCTGGTAGGGAGTTACTGTGTTTTTAGTAACCAGGGAGGAATCGTGCACCCCAAGACTTCCATTGATGACCAGGACGAACTGTCTTCGTTGCTCCAGGTCCCTCTCGTGGTAAGGCATTTGTGGGTTTGTGTTTGCTCTCCCCACTCCCTCCCAGCCCAGTTCTAATGTTTCTCCATCTCATGGGCTTCAAAATCCTGTTTTTCTGTGGAGCAGAATCCACCCTGCCTGTGGATTCCAAGTGGGAGCTGAGGGAAGGACTTGAACAGGCTCTGAGAGAGTTCCCTGACTTTCCCAAGTCTGAATAAGCTGCTCAGTGCTTTTAGTTTGCTCCTGAAAACATTGCTCTGCTGGGACTGTGCAAGTTGTGCAGATGCAGAATGTTTAATTCTCTGTGGTTTGGCTGAATTCAGTGCTTAAAAAAAGCCATTAACAACCCCCTGTGCCGGCTCAGTTGGATGTGTGGCTGCCACAACGGCTGTGCTGGAATCTGTCTCACTGAATCCCACACCGTTTCCTCACCAGACACTGAAGTCTGTTCAGTAACCATGAGAGCTTTGCTGGTGGCAGGACCTGGCAGATTCCCCTGGGGAGGGGGGTGAGCTGAGCCCTCCCTCAGGGTTTGGCTGGGGCTGTGGGATGTGCTGTGCTGGTGGCAGTGCCCCTGTCTGGCAGGCGGGGACGGTGAACCGCGGCAGCGAGGTGATCGCGGCGGGGATGGTGGTCAACGACTGGTGTGCCTTCTGTGGGCTGGACACCACCAGCACCGAGCTGTCTGTCATCGAGAGCATCTTCAGGCTCAACGAGGCCCAGCCCAGCACCATCGCCACCAACATGAGGGACTCCCTGATTGACAGGTGAGGAGGAGCCCTGGGCGCAGCCGCGGTCACAACAGCCGCGGTTTTATTGTCAACTCTGTGTTACCTTCTAAGTATCTTTTTCATTCCTCCCTCCTTTTGTTGGTTACTGGCAGCAGTTGCTTCATGGGGTTATGGAATGAGTAAGGAGGTTGTTGCAGTGAGAATCCTTTTTGTGGGAAATACCATCCATTTTTTTGCTTTCTGAGCTATTCAGTGCTTAGCTATGACATGAATTTTTTTTTTAAACAAATCTTGTTTTAAAAGTTAAAATACTGGTGACTTTGCATGACATCTTCTGATTGTAACCCATGTAAAGTTAATCTCAAATGCTTGCTACAACCATTTCTGGAGACAGAAAGACTTTGGAGCTTGTCAGCTGCTGCTGCCTCAAATGTTTTTAATTTGAAACTGATAACTTGAATTTGTTTTAAGCCTTTTTGGTGAAAGGCTTTGTCCAAGCTACCTTTTAACACGAGGCAGGTCTTGTTTTCTGCCTGGAGTGGTGATGATACAGGACCTTGTCCATTCATTAATGTTTTTACAAGGTTTAGGACACACATAGGTCAATGTCCTGTGCAAACTGCATTTGAACTTTCATCTGGTTACAACTCTGAGGACCATTGCTGTGGTGCTAAAAGTGTGTTCCTGAGCCATTGTAACTTGGTGGCTGAGTTCTCAGGTATCATAAGAACTTATGGGAGTGGTTTATGGCATAAGGAATTCCTTGAATGGGAATTTGAGAACTCTTTGAAAGAGTTCTTTGCCCCTTTACAGTTCTGCTGCAAAGCCTTGATGTCTCTGAGCATATCAGAGGCATAATTAAACTTGCTCTGAGCTGTTAATCACTACCTGGGCCAGGCTGGCTATGCATTTTGCTTTTGCCAGCCTGAGAGATCTATTCCTGTGGCAACCACATCATCTCTTTCCCCCTTTTTCTTTCCCCCCTTTCTCTTTCTTCCCCTTTCCCCTTTTCTCTTCTCATAGGCCCTTCTCTTCTAGGAAGGGAAATTTCTACTGGGCCTTTAATTGGAGGTTGGGAACTGACTGTGCTGGTGTTTTGAGAGTGCAAACTCTGCCAAAACTCCCTTCTGTTCTGCTTTTCAGCCTGACATGAGCAGTGTTGGTTCCTGCTTCCCAGAATGCTCCTAAGGAGTGAAGCGTTGAGCTGCACTTTGGATCACAGGCATCCAGACCTTCTGATGATGTTTCTGCAAATCTGGCCCAAGGAAGAGCCTATAAAATCAACTTTTTGTAGTGTTTTGTAAACTAAATATTACCACAGAAACAGACAAGTAACATGCATTAGATACAAATAAGGAATGCTTTCTGTCCCTGTGCTGATGTTTCCCAGTCCTTCAGCTCTGCTTTCTGGTTTTGTGGTGCCAAGTGAGCCTCTCAAATTACCACACAATATTTGCTCTCATGGCTCTTGATCACTAGATGTTATTTTGCCTTAAGTCTTGCACCAGTGTCCTGCTGCAGAGCAGTTTGTTTTGGCACTACATGCACTGCCCTCTCCTTCCACACACCTGCTCGATGGTGTTTCTGCTGTAGGTAAATAAAATGTCCAATACCAAAACTGTAGTAGTTTAATTGCCACAGAATAATCCAAAAGTCATCACCTGCTCTTTTGCCCTGACTTGCAGCTGCTCCCAAAGGGCTGGTGATTCTAAAGTGACCAGCTTGGATAAAAACGAGCTTTAGAGTCAATCCAAGGGCTTAAGACAGCAACAGTCTTGTGAGTGCCTCGAGCAGTTTTTGATGTGGTGTTTGACCTGTCCTGCTCCTGAGGCACCTGCAGGAGAAAACCTTGAGGTACACTATTGCCAGTGGGCTTAATTTGTCCTGCAGGAGTTCTCCTATCCTGGGAAACTCTCAGAAGTCAGCAAATCCCAATATTGAATTTGAACTTGGAGTTGCCTTGGAGACAAAGGTTAAGGAACGTGGTTCAAAACAGTCATTTCAGTCAGAGGGTACAGGTCTGGGAGCTTCCTCATGAAGAGCTCTGCCCATGCCAGGGAGTGATGATGGAAAGGAGGGGTAGATGCTGCTTTTGGGTAGAAATGGTCATTTCCTTATCAACAGCTACTGCTCACTGATCTTTCATTTCATTTGCTTTTCTGCTTGTCCATTAAGGGTGCAGTGAAAGCACAGAGGTGCCTCCATTTCCCATCCTGAGGGTCAGAGGCAGCTCTCACTTTTTTCCCCACACAGCTGCATTGCTCTTAGCTGGGGTCTCATGAGGAATGCTGGACTGAGGGCTTTGTGGGCAGAGCTCTTTTCACCCCTGATGCTTCAGGCTTTGTAGAAAATTAGATCTCCATTTTTATTTCACTATCTGGATGTTTATGGAAGGTTTTATAAGTTCAAGTTGATTAAAGGTTGCTCCTTACACTTTCAAATAAAATTGGTATGATCTCTGATCAGAGCAGCCCTGCCTTTTGATACCGTGCACCACCTTTCTTGGCAGTGACTCCAGGTCTCCTTGTCTCAGCCTGTCTCAGTATTTGGAGTGAGAAGCTGCTTCCCTTTGGTCACAGTGCTCAGCTTTGGGGTGGAAATGGCAGGATTCTGGCTATTCCCATCTATGTTAGTCTGTATGTATCCCATGTGAAACGAGTGAGTCTGAAATTTTCCTCTGCAACTCCTGTAACTTTTTTTCTCATTCCAGTGACCAGGCAGGAATCCTGGTTCACATTGGTGACCTTAAGCTGTGTTAGGTCTCAAAGACTGTTTAGAGGTAAATGAGAAACATAATCCATTCTCTGTGTAATCCAAATCCTTAAATGGGAAAGACTGTAGTGTTGGGGGTGGTGATATTCCCAGGAGGAGATGTGCAGCAGGACAGGCCATTGCTAACTGGGGTGAGGCCTCTGGGAGCTTGGTAACTGTTCTACACATGGGTTGGTGGGAATTCTGAACTAGTGAGATGGACCTGTGTACATGAGAAACAAATAATAAAGAATATAGAATAATAAAAGTATAATAATAAATAATAAAGAATGGATTTAGAAACGTGTTACCATGAGAGGATAAACTGTTTTAATGGCAAGTCATGTCTCAGAAGACCTGGGAGTTCTTTAAAAGAGTCCACAGGGATATGGAGAAACTCTGTTGTACTATTAGTTGTATTTTCAAAAGGCTTTTGGAAGGTTTTTGTGCCAAAGACTTTTAGGGACCCTGGGACATGATCCCATGGAATGAGAGGGGGTTTATATGCTTGAGGATGGGAGGAAAAAGTAATTGGTGGCATTTTCCAAGAGTTTCAGAGGGAGCTGTGCTGGGAATCACATTTCAGCGTTGCTGTATCCAGTTTAGAAGAGGCAGTGGATTAGTGCAGGGAATTTTGCTCATACTGACTGACTAGTGAGGATGGGGACTGGATAGAAAGGTAAATTCAGTGCAGCTAAACTTGAAAGTTATGCATGTTGTGGTTAAGAATCCAAATTTCATCCTGCAGTGAACTCTGAGCAGTGCAAGAGCACTTTTGTGCCTGAAGGTCTGTATTGGAACAGGGACATGCTCGGGCTTCAGTAACAAGAAAGCAAACAATGTTTGGAGCTAATTAGGAAAAGAGCCCAAACAAAGCAGCATTAGCTATAAATCCATGATGCATCTTTATCCTGAGCACTGTGTGTGGATGAGGTGCAGGTGTTGCACAGTGGTTGCCAAGTTCTGCAAATACTTGGGGGTAACATTCATCTACTTCATTACACCTTGGGTTTCTGGAAAACTAAAAGTTCCAAAATAAGCTGGGGAAGGAGGAGTGAGATTCCCATGCTGTTGTCCATTCCCTCCCCTGAGAACCTGCCCCACAGTGCTGGAGTTGGCTGGAGCAGGGCCACGAGGATGAGACTGAGCACAGCAAAGGGGAAATGACAGCCCAGGTGCAGGGTTACAGAACAGAATTCCAGGTGACAGCCTGGGGCACTGCAACACTTGACTGACCCTTTCCACTTTCTTCAATCTCAAAGGCAGCACAACATGCTCCAGTGGTGATGCCAAAAGGAGTTGTTAAGGAATGAGTCGATCAAATCAAACTGTGTTCCCAGTGCTGGGTGTTGCTCCCATGGGTTCTCTGGATTCTTTGCAATGAAATTGCTGAACCATGAAGCTGTGGGTTACGTAACATGGCTAAAGCCACCTGGCAGCTTTGCCATCAGGTGACTTAAGGTGCTACAAAAGGTTGCAGGAATGATCTGAGGAACTAAAGCCGTGCTGGACAAATAGGTGCTACTATGAGAAGGGCTGGAATCAAACCCTGGGATGAATGTGACAGGATGGAGAAGAGTTGTCAAGACGTTTTGAGGGAAGAATGTCTCACAACTAGGTTCAGTGAGGAGACCATGAGGTGTGTAACTGGAGGTCATAGTGTGCTTTGATGGCCAAAAACTTTTGTCAAGATCCTTTACAGAGGATTTTAAAACCCTGAGTCCTCGTGGTTTGAGGTGGGAGACCCCCATGAGGTTTAATGACTAATTACAAGTTAGGAATAACTAACATGTCTCAGGGAAGGACCAGCTTTTCTGTCTCTACTCTATATGCAAACAAGTGTCCAATTGACCTGGGAAAATGAGCTGTAATGGTGATGAAAATATTCAAAATAGTCAAAAACTGGAGGAAAACCAAAGAGGATATTGAGTGTAGTATAGTGAGTGTATGAAGCTGGCTGCTCATCCTCCAGGCTGCAACTGCTGTGCTCAGATACCCCTGTGCCAGAGTCCCTGGGCTGGACAAATGGCCCTGGGGGTGTACAAATACAGGGTGGGATCACAGGAACACACCTACAGCAGCTCATGAGATGAGACTTGAATTAGCACTGCTGTTCCCTGCTCCCCTGGGGGACAGTGTGTCCTGGTGCTGGCCCCTGTCCAGGGAGAACTTTGGCCAGGCTGATGGGCAGCAGTGAGTCCATCCTCCACTGACCAGATGCTGCTCCTGCAGCAGAGCAGGATCCCAGCAAAGAGCTCGGGTGTGGGAATACTAAGGAACTGTCCCTTACCCAAATACTGATGTTTGTGCCTGGACCCAGGTCACCCCAGGGACTGAGAGGTGATAATGTTGTGAATGGGGTTGTACAGGGGGGGAAGAGGGTCAGCCCCCCCCACTGCCACCACCTGTAACTGCAGAGGGCTGTTCTCACTCCACAGATATCTCACACCCCTGGAAACTCGGAAATGTACCACCTGCCCCAGGAGCCAGGTGCAGAGCAGGCAGCAAAGGCACCAGGGTGTTTCTGTGGCTCCTCGAAGCAGCAGTTTGAGGAAGGTGGGGCTTTGGCAGCACAGCTCTCCCTGCTGAGCAGGGCCTGGCACCCCGGGGCACACGCAGCTGTCTGAGGACACTGCACCTGGCCAGCCAAAAACATACCTTTGGGCAGAAGGAAAAGAACATAAACAAACCCAGACATCGCTCTCAGTTGTAAATTTGGTTGTTTTTTGTTTTTTGTTTTTTTAATGATGGCTGTTGGAAGTTGCTCAAAGGTTTGGGCTGTGGCAGCCCCCGAGAGATGGCAGCGTACAGATGAGACCGAGGTGGCTGTGGAGTCCGTGGTGTGCGTCCTACCACACCTCTAGTACACAGAGCAACACGGAGTAGCGTGGGGGGTCTGATTAGTAGCTCCCATTTCGTTTGGTCCTTTGCACTCCTTTCACCCATCATGAGACGTTAGCACAGTTTTCACTACAATTCGAAGTTTCGCGTCTACTTGCTTCTCACTTGTTTTTGTAATATGTTTGGTAATATTTTATGTTCAAACACAATAAACAGCTTGGCTATGGAAATCAGTTATGAAGGACAAAATACAGCTCGAGACCACGCGTTATGCAGTCCTAGTGGGCTTCACCAGACATATCTATGTGTCTATCCTGCTTCACCAGAGCAATATTTGAGCACTAATTAGCAATCCAGAATGCTAACAATCTCTCAACTGCTTCATTCCTCTTTGTAGTTAGGAATAGTTTTAGCATGTTTCTTGTCCTTGGGGTTTTGTTTCAGAGCTGACATTACAAAGCTGTACTTTTTCTATACTAACTGGACATTCTGTGCATTGCACTTTCATTGCACTGAATAGAATTCATTTATAGGCAGAGGGCTTAGGCTAATCACCTGTGATTATCATGTAATCACAGTGAGTGTGCAAAGCAGTTCCTGTGGTGACATGGATGGCACTTCTGTACAGGGCTGGACTTTACCATGACACTGCACTGCAAAAGACTCTTCCACTCTTATTCAACATGGTAGAAATATCAGCATCAACATGACAATCAAAAGTTTGTGGTTAGGGCAGAACATCCTGAACCACTCACAACTGTAAGAAGGACAAGCAGAAGCTACTGTTGTAGGAGAGACTCATGGTAAGTCAGAAGCTGAAAGTTACTTTAAGGTATTTTTCTAGCCTTTACCTGATTTTTATGGCTCTGTCAAATGTGGCTAGTGATGAACTCATTCTACTGTGTGGCATGCTTCCTTTGCCAAATATTTGCCTGTGAAGAAGTGAGCAAAACAAAACAAAACAAAATTTTGAAGGCATACAATGTTTGTAACAACTACAGGGGTTGGATTTAGTTTTATAAACAGGCCTAATTCTTACTGTACCTCGACTATTCCAGCAAAATATAATGACGACCTCACTCCAAACAAACATTTCCATTCTCCTGAAACCCAACGTACAAATTCCACAATCTAGTTACACATGCCACAGAACAACAACTCATCTTTTCCTGGTGTCTTAACAGGGGCAGAGTGCAGTCTACGCCTACACATATTCCTGGTATTTCAGTAACCATTGGTTCATTGGTTCTTGCTGATGGGAGCTTAAACCAACTTACATGACATTTAAATATTTCTTCCATGAGTGGCTCCCCAGAAAAAAAAAACAAACAAACATGTATTCCCATGATTGGTTGTGGTTTGGTTGTTTTGGTGGGTTTTTTTGACCCAATTACTTTGTCTTCAGATAGTCCCAGTCTAGGGCTTGATGTTGCCAAGTGTCTGGTTTGGTGCTCGTTGAGCTTCTGCTCCGCACTCCGGTACCTCTTCAAGTGCTCAGTGGTTCCTCGTGCACTGTGCTGAGTGGCAGCATTGATTAGTTAATGAATGTACAAAACATCTGACCAGCAGGTATTGGAAAATCGTATCCAGGTAGATCCCTGGATTTTGTAATAAACTAAGAAGATCTTTTAGAATGGTTCAGCATCAGAATGTCTTCTGCTTATGACACTGAATTGTTCCTGTTCATAGATTTCATGATCTTAATTCATTTATGAGACAGCTATTAAAAAAATGGTTCTGTTCAGAGGTGGTTTAGCTACACTGGAGAATGCTGGGTTTAACAGGGAGCACTGGTGCAGGGAACTGAAGGAAGTTTCCCAGATCAGTTGAAACCTGTCTCAAAGACTCTGGTGCTGGCAGAGAGCCTGTGGATGGCACCACGACCGACAGGCGACCGAGGCAGCACCAAGGGAAGAGGCTCCACACTGCAAGGCTGCCTGCCTGTACTTTTTCCAGTTTTCCTGCTTATCTCAGTCCCAGGCTGTCCAAAACTTGTAGGTCACTGAAGCAGTTCTGTTTGGTAGGCTTTTCAATGCATTTTTCCCTCTCTTTTTGTTTTGTGTGTGTGTCCACAGTCCTGATCAGCTCAGTGAGTTGAACCGTGCAGCGGGCTGTGTCATACCCACTCCTGGACAGGTCTTTTGTAGTACACAACGTTTTGCTGCACCTCTTTGTTTTTGAACTGGAAGATTGTGTACACCAAGACAAGGATGCACAGAGACAGGATGCAGGGGATCACCACTGCGATGGCGTTGACCGTGCTGGGCACGTCGTTGATGGTCACCATGATGTCCACGTCGTCGTGAGGGAGCCGCCGGTCTTTGCTGCGCTCAACATCCTTCTGGTTACAGCCCATCCAGTCCTTCAGGATCGACCTGGGGTAGCCTGGCTCCACACTCAGCCTCTGGTTATCAAACTTCCAGTACTCCTTCCCTTTGTAGAAGTAGGTGTAAACTAGGAGGCAAAACAGAGAGCGTTTCTCACCATTGCCAACTTGGTGGGTTGTGCTTGTGTGAGGACACAAGGGAGCCTGAGCAGCTGCAGGTGGGCACTGCTTGGGTCAATAAAATGCATTTATCCAGGACATTCACAAGCCATTGGAAAGTGAAGACGATTTTGGAGCTGGGATTTAAAGGAGAAGCCATAACCCTGGCTCATGTGTTCAACATTGCCCATGGAATACCATTCCCTGTGGCCAAGACAAGCTTTTAATTAATTTGAATTAAAAAACCCCAACCTACTAACTTTAAAGGAAGTGTGCTGCAGTGAGTTGTTTTTTACTAAAGCATCTGTAAAAAACTAAAGCAAGTGATAAACAACATCTGCAGTGCCAGTGTTGTGCCTGAGTGTGAGAGTGTTTGGAAGCACACTTCAGGTTTCTGTCCACCCAGCCTGAGGGAGCAGATGCTGAGTAACACAAGTTCTTTTGGCCACAGAATCCAGAAGATTTGGCCTGTGTTAAGGACCAGTCCTGTCCTGCTGCTAATAAAAGGGTGATGCTTTATGCTGTGTGTTCTCTGAAGTACCCCCTCTCCCCAGACTCCTTTTCTAGTGACTCTCGAGTGATTACAAAAAAAGTTTTAAGAAAATAAGAGAAGGAAGCTGTGGTTAAAATGTTGGTTCTCCTGCACTGTCCCCCAGCTTGGCTGGCTCTCACTGCCATCCTCCAGCCCAGCCCAGCCCTACAGCCCTGCTCTCACACCACAGCCCCAAATTTAAACAGCCTCAGTGGCACAAGCCCCCTCTGTTAGCTCTTTCCCTAATAGGAAAAACAGGAAGAAATCTTTAAATCAGAGAAAGAAATGTGTTGAAAGGAGCCTCTGGAGGTCCAAGCCGCTACACAGAGCCTGAGCCAGCTTCAGGTAAGAAATTATGAGGAAATGTATGTAATGGCATCCTCACAACCAGGGCCCAGGAAGATTTGGGTGGGGGCTGTTGTGGCAGATAAAGTCCAGTTCCCCCAGAGCTGGTACAGTGATACTGTGGTTTAACAACTGAGGAGGCGCAAGGGTTGGGATGAGGGTCAGGCAGGATCTCAGACTGCTGCTGCTAGCAGGACCCAGGGTGATCCCAGGGCTTCTGAGACTAGATTCCTGTATCAGGAAATACCTGAAAACATCCCACATCCAACCACCCACCTCCCAACACAAGCTATTACTGCTCTAACAGGTGTAATGACTGCAGATACATACAGCCTTCCTTGCTGATGAAAGCTCCCTGAGGAGCCTGAGGGATTCCTCTCCACACGGTGATGGGCTTTGGGTATCCTGGGTCCGTGGCTCTCTTGTCCTCATTGTACCTCCAGTACCTGTCCCCTTTGAAGAAGTAGGTTTTGCCCACGGGCTCCCAGCGCAGGGCCGTGTCGATGCCCTCCCGGGGCAGGCAGTTCCCCAGCTCCACCAGGCTGTGTGGGTATCCTGGCTCTGCTGTCACTTCCTTAAAAACCCAGTACTTGTCTCCTAGAGATCAGTGGGGACACAAACAACAAACAGATTTGCTCAGTTCAGAGTTGAATCGATACAAACATAAAATAGCCACAGAACCACAGCATGTTCAGGACTTCCAGGCTTAACTGTGTTCAGTGTAAAAGCTCCTCTTCATTTTGTAACCTGAAACCTTCTGATTTCACCTGCTGCTCCTCAGCTCTTGTTTTGGAAGAGATGTTGAACAACCTTTTCCCATTTATCTTTTCATGCCAGTCGTGATTTCAAAGACTTCCCTTATCCTCTGTCTGCTATCCCTCGCTCAGGCTGAGGTGTTCCTTGCAGATCAGCCCAAAATTTCACAAGTTGCAATTCAGTTCAGAGAACTGAGGTACTGAAGCTTCAGACTCAAATTCATAGGCTCAGGTACTATGGTATCATACTATGCCAATGTTTTCCAGCCACTCTTCCTTGCTCACAACTTGCTCTGGAGTTACAGGATCCTGTTCAGACACTGTGACAGTGCAAGGAGCTAAAGTGGGCCCCAGCACAAGGTGGTCATTTTGTCTCTTTAGGAGACAATTGTCCAGAAATGTGATTTGGGAGCATCCTGTACCTGGAGGGCCCTGATGCCCTGGTAAAAGATGTTCAAGGGCATAGACACATTTCCCTGAGAAATAGGAGCTGTTTCTTGTCATCACATGAAAGCCAACTTCCCCTAACCAATATTACCTCTAGACAGAGATTGTCCTGGCAATGCCAACCCACACTAAACTGCATTTTAAGGACTAGTGGCTTCCTGAAGTGCCCCCTTGGAAAAGGACAAGGGCGCAGTGTACTTGTTTTCACCATCTTCATGCCATAACAGAAGTGTGTGAGGTGGTGCTGAGCTGTACTGTACCTTTGAAGAACACGAATTTGCCATCAGAGCGCTCATAGGCCGCGTCGATCTTCGCCGGGAGCCCCTTCCAGAACTGCTCGATCTGCATGGGGTACCCCTCCTGCACACGGTTGTTGCGCAGGCGCCAGAACCAGCGATCCTGAGAAAACCAGAAGCCTCTTCACACTGAGTATTTTCACCTTGCTGGGCATCCAGCACCACTAACCCCTGCCTAGGCCCCAGTACAGACCAAAGTCCTGCTTCAGGAGACAGCTCCAACCCAGCCCAACACTGTCTCCAGAGAGGGAAGTCACACGTGGGGGAGATGGCAGCCCAAAGGATGAGAAGTTGATTGCTGGTGCTGTGAAAAAGTGTGGAAAGAAGGAGAGGGAAAAGGAGCAAGGGAAGCAAATCCACAGTTATAGGCATTGTGACCTCTGTGTGTGTTGTCACTGAGGTGCCACACTTGTCCTTGTGCAGTTGGTGCTGAACTCTCAGAGCCCAGGCGAGCCAGAGAGCCCGAACATTTTCTGGTGACTGTGTGAAACACATAAGGTCTAAAGACACAAAGGAATTATTAAATATCCCTTTAGATATGAGATAATTAATTGAAGTTGCAGTGGAAGCTCAGGGCTGACCACAAGCAGTACAGAACCTGTGAGATTTCTCCCAGACACTCTCCCAGCCTTCAGCTAATTTCAGATCAGGAATTTGCTGCAACTGATGTGGTTTGTCCATATAATGACCTTCACTATATCCCCCTCCACATTCACACCCATTGGACAGAGTGAAAGCTACTGGTGTTTTGGGAATGGGACCATGGATGTCCATATTCAGGGCCCTCTAACGGGTTAATAAGCAAAGCCTCTCCCTCCCTGGCTGCAGTTTGCAAGGAAGATTGACTCAAACTCCTCAGGATCTTCAGGTAGGCTGAGCACTCCTAAAGCCCTGGTTCCATGTCATCTCCAAGACAATGAGGCTTATTGCTCAAGGATGTGTCCCATCTCTGGAAGCGTCCAAAGTCAGGTTGGAGGGGGCTTGGAGCAACCTGGTTTCGTGGAAGGTGTCCATGCCCATGGCAGGGGGTGGAATGAGATGGTCCTTAAGGTTCCTCCCAACCCAAACCACTTCGAGATTCTATGATTAATCATGTGTGAGTACTGGTATGGCTTTCTGGCTTTATTAGATGGCTCCTCTCAGGATTGATGGTGCCTGAATTCTCTGCCAGTGCACCCGGTTCACATTTTGGAGCACAGGCTTCCTGAGCATTTTGTGAATCCCATCAGGCACAGTTTCTAAATACTGCAGAGCCAATCTGCTTACATTTCCTTCTAATATTGCTCATTCATCAGCCTCAGAGGAACAGAGCTATTTTCACAGACATTTAAAATCTCACTACCAAATACTTCTGTTAACCTTTTCCAGCGACAAAATTAAAGGAAGACTCATGGGTAAGTGGAGAATTTTCAGTACCTTGAAAACAAACATCTCTCCTCTAAAGAGAGCCACAGTGTTAAAGTTGCCATCACAGATGTTTGGTTTGGAGCCAGGGAGAGCTGGCCTATCACCCAGAGGAGGACTTGGAGGTCGTGGCTGTCTCTCGTGTTTTCTTTCCGAAGTCGAGTGAATTCTGCGAACAGGAAGAGTTGGTAAAGGCCTGGTTGGCTCCAGGGGCTCGATGGGAGGACCTAGAAGTGAAGAGGAAAATATTTAGCAAAGTGGACAAGTTTGGCTTTCCTGTGCTTCCCTGGTAAGCTTTAAAAGGCACCAAGATGGCTGGACAGCATTGCCAGGGATTGACACGCTCCTGATGCAAAACTCATTCCCTAGAAATGGGGAGCAGAACAAGATGCATCCACGTGTGAAAGATGTCTCAAAACAGGTAAGTGATAAGAAATGAAGAAGAGCCATAATGTTTTTGCTGGTCTTCCCAAGGAGGCTGGAGCTAAAAGGAAGGAGGAGCCACACCAGTCATGTTCCCAACTGAAATGAAAGGTGATAACCCTTGAAAAGAAATGTTTAGTAGACCATAAAAAAGGCAACAAAAAATTCCCAAAACCCAATGCAAAACCATGAAAAAAGTTAGGGTGTGAAAAGCAATGCTACACTGAAGGGGGGCTGCAGGGAGTTTGGAAATCAGAAAGCAACTACTTTATCCCAGTTCAGTCACCACTCTGTGCTTTCAGAACACACTAACAAACAGCGTGACAAGGGACCTTGGTGTCATTTAAGTGATGCCCTCCCAGCTCAGATCTCCCTTTCCATGCTTCCTCAGCTCAGCTCTGGGATCTGACAACGCTGCAGGAATGGACAGAGCTATAAAAATACAAATGAGTTAGATTGCAGCAGGGGTCTTAAACAGCCTCTGCCAGAGGATGATTTCATTAACAGCGATAAAGTCTGGACCAAATCTCATTCAGAGAGTCACAGATTTCTTGTTGCTTCTCAAAGAAGGTTATAAGTTAATATGGCAGCAAGCAGAAGGCTACTAGAAGCAAGAGATTTTGGTGAGTTTCATATCTGAGGATTGTTTATTTGCAGGGATCGTGGTTTCAATCTCATTCTGAGCCTGCAGGACAAGCCCCACCTGTGGGCAGAACTGTCACAGATGCTGTTTCAGTGTCAGTTTGGGGGTTCAGCAGCACAGCCCAGCTGGGGTTACTGAACACTTGTCCTGGACAAGGCTCATCCTCACAGGAAGAGTTACCCCGAGCTGGGCAATTGCCCATAGCCAGGGAAGGGAGTTATGAGGAAGGATGGAGATACTCTTGGAGGCCACACACCTGAGGGGTTAGGAAAGGACTTTTATACACAAACAAACTGAACTATGCTGCCTGAAATGATGGTTAGGAGCCCAAGTCCTCATGGCAACTTAGCTCTTATACATTCCATTTGCAAAGGGTTCCTAGAATGAACAAGTGCTTAACTCATCCTGGAAGGGTGACTGAGGTAGGGAAAATCCTCACGGCCAGTGACAAAGAAGTCATCAGAGAGAGCCATTCTATTAGTTGTTAATAAGGATGTAACAGTAAGAATCTTGTGTGCAGGTTCCATGGGTATTATGTTCAGAAGGTACTGCTTGGATGATACATCCAACTTCCTGCAGTGCCAGGCCAGAAACTTCCACCTGCAAGTCCTGCAACGAGCCCAGTGTTTCCAGGGCAGATGCACCACATTTCAAGCACAGAAAATCCTCTATAATGAACAGCATCTTGTTCTAACAATTAAGCCCTGTCACTGCTAAAGTCTGTGTCTTAGCCATTGCCTCATCTGTGCAGCTTTAGATTCAGTGTGTTCTTTCTTATCTCTAGTGTCTTAACATTTAATCATTTATAGATCTTCACAGGGATACTTTCAGAATTCTCCTTAATGAGCTAAATAGAGCAGTTCCTTTGGTGTGTTGCTGCAAAGGCTTTTAGTTTTAACATCTTGAGACAGAACCCTTTTCTAAAGCTTTTCAAATGGATCTTTATAGCTCTTCAAGGCAACTTGTCCTCATAGTGTGGTATTTTGGACCACATGCAATTTTTATTAGCAACTATTTTAATTTACTTTATCCAGAGCTTTAATAAAAGCCATTAAATATTGCTCACAGAAACACTTTAGATGAGGCTTCTCAGTTGATAATTACCCTTGGAAAGCTGTCTACATGAAATGGATAAAAATACTATTCAGATACTGTGCCAGCCAGGCAGGGTGGGTGCATCCACAGCAGTGTTGCTGCACAGCTCAGGATGTGCTTTTGGAGAGATGCCCCATCCTTTCCTGTTGCTGTGCTTTGAGTCACACTTGAGTCCATGAAATATGTCCTTTTTGGACCAAGCTAAATTCGAAGATGGATTTCTGGAGCACATACAAGATGCTGCAGCTGCAAATAGGCACCATAAGGCAGAGCAAGAGCTGATCCACAAAACTACCTCCTTCCCCAACATCTATACTAAGTGGGTGTCAAGTCCTCAGCATCCTATTTACTTAACACCATCCCTACATGCTCCATTGTATGGTAAGGCAAAACCTCAGCTTTGAGGCAAAACCTCAAGGTTCACCCCTAAGTTTTCCCTAACTGTCCATTACTGTTTACCTCAATTTACATTCTTTCTCTGCTCTACACATTACCTCAGATTTTATCCTTAATATTTTCCCAAACTGTCCACTACTGATTGCCTCAGTTTGCCTTAAAATGTTCATTCTCTCCCCTAGAGATTACATCAGATTTTACCCCCAATATTTTCCCACCACGTCCATTAATGTTTAACTCATTTTTACCTCAAAATATATCTTCAGAGATATATATATATATATGTGTACATTTATCTCCAGATGTGCTACTATTATTCTTGTTATTCTTGTTTGCTCACACAGCCACAGGACCTTACTGTGGTGTGAAGCTGTGCAAAGCCACCTCCCCAAGAGCAGAAGGTCAGCTGGACATCTGGTGCAGGATGGAAAGCTCATGGACGTAGGACTGAGTTGGTACAGTGGAACAAGCTGCAGAGGAAAGGTTAGGAACAGGGAAAGAGGTCCCAGACAGATCCTGCACAAAGCCAACCAGGGCTCTGGTTTGTTCAGATGGGAGGTGGGACCAGCATTCAGCTCCTGTTTTGGCCAACTAAGGGAGCAGGAAGTTGGCAACCTGTTTTGGCTGCCAAATAACTTGGTGCCAGTGACAGTAGCTGAGTAAATGAAATCTGGAACTGATGCCTTAAAGGGTGTGCCTATTTTGGGGATTCACTTTAATTAGGTAGCTGGATAACTTGAAGAACAGCCTGTGTTCCACATGTTTGTATTCTTCTGTATAGATAGGTGGGGTAGAAGACAAAACATAGTTAGGCTTCTCAGGCCTACCAGAGAGGACAGGTAATAAGGGATGATTCTGTTGGCTGTTTGAGGGACATAATAGTAAGATGGACTTCAGTTGGACAGTATTATGGGTGGGCACTTAGAAAGTTATAAAAATGAGGAGCTTGTTATGATTTCTCTCTCTGGATCGTCGGACGCCACCAGTAAAGCTGCGCTCTCCCTCCACTGCTTGTTTCTCATTTCTTATCTCGCTCTTGCAGGCAACAAAAGCCAACAATTTACAGGTTTGGTGAAGACAGAAAAAGCTTGCATTAAGGAAACACAAGTCTTGAGTGAGACCTAAACAAGAGGACTGCACACTGCAGTCTCTCATTAAACAACAGCATGGCCCTTCCACTTGTGCTGCCTGCCCCATGGGTTTGAGGGATTGTGTTTGGTAAATAACAGTGGAAAACCTCTAATGCCTGTCCTACGTGACAGGATTTCCCTGCCAACAGACTGACACAAGGACCAGCTATAGCACATTGCTACAGAAACAGATGGGACATGTAGCTTTTCGTTCCCTCCCTTTTGCAAAAGGCCAACGCTGCTGTGCACTGACCAAACCAGAGATGCATTTCTTTTGCCACAGAAGGCTCAGAAAAGCCTCTGTGGTGGTCAGTTTAACTGATACAGAAGAACAATTTCATCAGGTAGCTATTTGGTAGTGTGCAGAACACTGCCACCAGCTCCAGCACTGCTCCCTGCATGGTGGAAGGCAGCAAGTCCACAACAGGGTTTGTCAGGAGGACTCCAAGGGCCCTGCTGCCCTTGAGCAGGGAAAGCTGTGCACTCTGCAATGGTGAGAGGGACTCCTCTGTCTGAGGAACGGTCTGGGAGGGACCCCAGAAGTCATTGTGTGCTCAAACTGCTCAATGGAGAGGCAAAGAGTTCCAAGGGCAGTGATTGCCAAGTTAGTGTGATTCTGCTTCTCAGGAACACCAAATAGATAGAGACACCAAAATCAACAGCAACAGCAGTTCTGGACTTCCAAAAATAGTGAGCCAAAAACTCCCCACTTTGAGGGGAGAAGAGAGCAAAAATAGAGTTTTACAGAGATGGCCATGAGCAGTAAGATGAGGACATGATATTAATTCTTTCTCCCTCTCTTTTAAAGGAAAAAAAAAAGGGCAAGACAGGAGTAGTATCTAAAGAAAAATTGATGAATGTGTCTGATGGGTCACAAAGAAACAGTGAATCTGACAGTAAGGTGCAGAATTGGGGCTTTAGGATTATGCTCCTATGTTGGAAAGGTAACACCTGGAGTTGCTAAAGATTCACTGTGTCTGCACAAGTGGGGCCCTCTGGTGCGCGTGGCTCCAGCCTGGCCCGCCCGGCTGCAGGACAGCAGTGCTGTACAGCTCTCACCTCCAACCTCAGTGCCCAAAGCCTGCCAGAGGCCTCTGCAGAGAAGAGGAAAGTTCAAACGGCATCTGCTACCCAGGGGACCGATGTAAAGGTTTTAATTAGCCCTAAGATGCCACTGAGACAGCGTGCAGGGAGCTGGCCAGGCAGAGGCACTTGTGCGCCGTGGTCAGGATGGTGCCAAGCAGCAAGGATTCACATGAGGCAGGGAATGAGCATTAATGGAAACATCTGCTAGAGCAGTGGGGAGAGACCCCAAGTCAGGCCCAACGAGGGAGGCTGGGCCCTGTAGGCACTCGCCGCTGGTCATGGCCAAACCAGCGTTGGCAAACTGCTCCAAAGGAGGGCCCTGCCCTGGCGAGGCTTCCCACACATTCTGCAGGTGGTCTGCAGCTTGCTTGGATGCAGACTTTGTCATTGCATCCTAAACATTTCACTTCCCACTCTGCTCTGCACTGAGGTGGCCTCACCTGGAATATTGTGGCAGTTTTGGTCTCTGAAATATAAGAAAGATATAAAGCTCTCAGTGAGCGTTCCACCGAGGGCAATGAGGATGGGGAAGGGCCTTGAGGGGAAGCATGTGAGGAGCAGCTGAGGGCACTTGGTGTGTCCAGCTGGAAAAGAGGAGACTAAAGGGAGACCTCACTGCAGGGACAACTTGCTGGGGAGGGGCAGAGGAAGGGCAGGGACTCATCAGGACCCCTGAGAATGGCCTGTGGTTGGGCCAGGGGAGGTTTATGTTGGATATTAGAAAAAGGTTCTTCTCTCAGAGGGTGGTTGGGCACTGAACAGGCTCCCCAGGGCAGTGGGCACAGCACCAAGGCTGACAGAGTTCAAGAGGCACTTGGATGATCCTCTCAGGCACAGGGTGTGACTCTTGGGGATGGGCCTGTGGAGGGCCAGGAGCTGGACCCGATGATGCCTGTGGATCCCTTACAACCTTGTTATTCTGTGAAACATTCCTCTTACTATATGTCCCTGCCAGCCATGGATGGTTCTTTGCTATCTTCTGCTTCTTTTCTTGTTTTCATGTGTTCTGGGCCTTCTATTTGATTCTGATTACAGGTTTGTCTCCTCTCATGCTTACATATGAGAGGATTAAATGCTTGCACATTTTTATTTTTATCTGTTGCCTTCACTTTGTCACTGAGTGTGGCTAAAGGTGGGAGGTGATCCTACAGCTGTGCACATGCAGAGAGCAGAGAAGCACACAGACAACATGGGAATCCTCGGGGCCAAGCACTAAGCAGGCAGAATGTGGTGTACAGCTGGGGGGTGGAAAGCAGAAGCACAACCGGTCCCTTGGTGAAGAAAGATGTGCTCAAAACCTAAGACCTGCAGAGCACAACCTGGCATGAAAGCAGAATGAACAGACCCCATCCATTAGGGCTCGTCAGTTCACCGGTCACTCCTATTTCCAGGATGTCACCACAGCAACCTGCCTCCAAAACAGCTCAAGGCAGGAGGTGACAGGTTTGCTATCAACAGCAGAGATGAACATGTGAGCAAAGAGTCATCCAAGAGATGCTGGCACTGTGGTATTTATTGCAGGGACTGGTCACTCCCTGCTCTGATATAACTGACTGGGCAGCACCACACACAAATCACAGCCTCTGTCACTACACTTCCAAGCAGCTTCAGAGAATCAGTCAGATGAAAAAAATCTCACTGAGAAAAAATCTGAGAGAGTAACCATTGCATGGGTCTGCAACAGGGGCTGAACCCAGTCACCTAATTATTATGTGTGATCCCAGCACTGGAGCCAAACCCACCCCTGGGACCAAACCTGCAGCCACTTCCACACAGGAAGGAGGTAAGAAACCTCCTGGTGCTGGAAACAGTACGTTCCAGAAGGAAGCAACTTTCTGGGACTTTAGACACACTGTGTGGAGAAGAAGACTTTCTTCCTCTCTATCAGAAGCAAGGCAAAGAATGTCAGAAAGCTTTTGGGTCACAGCAGATCACCTTCAGAGTGTGACTCCCGCCACTGGCACTTAGCCTCCTCCCTTCATGCTTCCTCTGTCGCAGACCATCTGAATACCAAGGTGACCTGTGAAGATAACACAGAGAGAGGAGGCATTTAGGAGCCACTGTGTCGATAGTTGAGGACAAAATATAATTGTACTGTCCTCCTGGCTATTGACAGAGTGTTCCCTCAACTGCACAGCACCTGCCTGGAGGCTCAGCCCCTTGTGGGGTCCGTGTGTCACAGCCAGCGGCTCCCCGAGCCTGCCAGCACACAGGAGCCTTTGGGTCAGCTCAGGGGACACAACGATCCACTTGCAAACAAGGGTCTGCCTTTATCTTCTTAATACTCACTCCAAAACCAAAACTATCCTTCAGGCTACAGTTGTGCTTTGAGTAACACACAGGAGGTGGCTGGTTGTAGAAAGCTGAGCTGCCTGTGTGTCTCTGCAGGACTGAATCAGCTGTCCAGGTACACTGCCAAGGCTCCTCAGTCTCAAATCAAAACAGATGATCCAAATGAGCCAAGGAGAGTGAGAGAAACTCACCTGGCTGCTCTGCAGACTCCAGGATAGTCCAGAGATGTCTCTGATCACATTATATGAGACAGCTGCTTAGCAAGCTACCTCAGGGATAAGAGGTTGTCTACAAAATTATTGAGCTCAGGAAGGACAAACTTCCCTTGCTCATTTGATAAACTCATCCACAGAGCACTTGGCACATCTGGGCTTAGCTTTCAGCAGTGAAGTGACTTCAGCTGTCTCAGTTGCTCTGGGTGCTTGCCCCAGGGCAGCCTGCAGAACAAGCCCCAGCAACCAAAGCACACCCAATGGGTGGGCAGTCAAGGCCCCTGTGATCACCAGTGGGTGGCAGGAAGGGTTTCTCGGGCCCTTCTCACATAGGTGTTCTCCTCTGACAGAACATTCACCTGGGAGACAAGCATCCATGGCTGAAATCCTTGCTCTAAGACAAAGGGAATGCTCTCCTTGGCTCTGCAATGAGGTGATTCACCTTGCAGTTGGGTTCTCTGCTCTGGGTGACAGAAAACTGGGTCCAAAATTCCCAGGCTTAGGCAGGCAAATGATGAGAGGTTGGGGCTCTGCAAAATGGTCCAGCTGTGGTGCTTGCAGCCTAGTTCTCCTGTGGAAAAACTTTCAGAAGCCTGATATCTGCTTCACTGCAAAACAGAACATTTTTCTATATTCTGATAAATCTAAAGGATGAGACAAGTATTTCCTGCCCAGCCATAATTCACTGGAATGTTTCTCCATCAGCTGAGAAACCTCCAGGGAGAGATGAGCCCAACCCTCAGACCGCTCAGCCTTCCCTTTGACAGAGTCCTCCAGGCGTCAGGTGGAGCCCAAACAGTGCCAGACATGTGGCACCAGGGCACATCCCTTCAGCTCTTTTACTGCCAAGCATTTTCCTTTCCCTTTCCCCTTAAGAGCACAGCACTGTGGGACATGGATCCCAACGTCCCAGATCCTGCAGCTTCTGCAGATGTTAACTCTATTCCCTCTCCATGTCCAAGAGGATATTGTCAGAGATCAGTCTTACAACTGATGTTTCCAGGTCCTGCAGGACAGCAAAGCTTGCTCTGGTGGTCCCTCTCACAATGCAGTGTTACCACATGTTGATTCTCCATCAGCCTTTCTGCTCTTCCCTCACACAGACATGTAGGTTACAAAGACCTCTCTGGGCTGCCACTGGGAAAAGGGCAGAGAGGTTAGGAAGGTACTGTTTGCTCACAGACACTGTGACCTGCTGATCCCAGGTTCCTGGATGCCAGAGCTGGTGTTGTTCAGTTCCCTGGCCAAGGGTTGGTGTGGTTTCCTGACCACTCTGGACCTCAGCCCTCGTGGGAAGCACCATGTACATTGATGTGTGAGGCTGACACATCCTCAGTGAGAATTAGGATGACCCAGATCCTTTAGGTTGTCTCCATATTCAGGCTTAATGATCTGGTCTACCTTTGAGTGATTAGGAGACCTTCCCTTAGGCTTTGAAAGGGCCTTGAAGGTAAAGGCCTGGTTACCCAGACATGGGGAGATGAGTTTTCCCTGCACATCATGTCAAGCCTTTGGTCCCCAAGCACAGTGTCAGAAGAGTCACTCTCAGATGAGAGGCTGCTTCACCACCCACTGCAAACCAGTACTTAGAGCAGGACATGAAGAATCATGGAATCACAGAATCATCAAGGTTGGAAAAGGCCTCCAAGATCATCGATTCCAACCACTGACCCAGCACTGCCAAGTCCATCGCTGAACCATGTCCCCAAGTACCATCTACATGATTTTTGAACACCTCTGGGGATGGTGACTCCACCATTGCCCTGGGCAGCCTGTGCCAGTGCCTGACCACCCTTTAAGGGAAGAAATTTTCCTTAGTGTCCAATCTAAACCTCCCCTGGCACAACATGAGGCCGTTTCCTCTTGTCCTGTCACTTGTTCCCTGGGAGAAGAGACTGACTCCCACCTGGCTCCAGCCTCCTGTCAGGACAGGAGAACCAGAGCTGCAGGATGAGCAGTCCAGGCTGTGTGGCACGGCCAGAGCTGAGCATCTCCCCTCTCACCACCTGCAGTGCAGCTCCCTGCAGCCCTGACCTCAACACTACCAAAAGTAAGAGGAAACTCAACAGGAATCCAGGGGACCTACATACTGACACTATTTCCAGTTTAATTCCTTCCTGGACATGTCTCCTGTGACATGGTTACATAAGTACAGAGGGGGATATCCTTCCAAAAAGCACCTGTAAAGAATAGCCTTAGTATTTCCTTGTTTTGTCCAGGAACATGCTGCAAGGAGCATCCATCAGGAGGTGGGAATACTGCTGCCTTGTCTTACAACCTGCTGTGTCACACACAGGGAGCTGCTGGCCTTGCCCTCAGTAGCTCAAAAGTGGAAATGACATTTGAAACATTGACATTATGCTAATCAGTATGAAGCGCAAACAAGAGTTCACATGACCTACTGTCTCTTCAGGTGAGTTTTGAAATAAATCCAGCAGAAAATAACTTAAAAATTCAATAAACCATTGTTTGACAGACCAAGATATATTTCTTTTCTAAGGGATAACCACAGATACAACATAAAATATATTTGAAACACATCATTGTCAGAAGAAGGAGACAAATGAACTTAAGCTTTAGCAGAAACTTTGTTATAGTTACTCCAAGTAAGGCAGTGGCTCTGTGACTGACTTTGCATAGTGGTTTCCTAAATAATACATATTGAGCACATGCTGCAGCACTGTAGAGAATTCCAAAACAGCAAGAAATTAGAAGGTTTGGATTTTTGGAGAGGTGCTCTAGTAGATGGGCTTTGGGCATGCCCAAGGCACAACAAAGCGGAGTGTCACTGTGGAAATAAAACACATTAGTTGCATGTTCTTGCTAAAGCTGCAAGAATGATATTTCAGCAGACCCTTCTCAGCTGTAAGAAGATCAGGTGAAGGGTTCTGTTCTCCCATCTCCAGGGTGAAACATCACCCACATTTTCCACAATTTCTTTGTGATCCATAAGAGTAAAACCTAATTTTAAATTTAGGTTTATTTTCTGGGCTGTAACTCTGTGCTAAGGGCAAAAATCTCTACCTGGGGAAGCAAAACTCCTTCTGCAGAAGCTGCTCCTTCTCCCCACAGAACGAGTTATCTCCACAACACAAGATATCCCCCAACACGAGATATTGCCCAGCCCCCCCTCCAGCTCAAAGGCCTCAAAAAAGAGCCTTATGTGATTCCACAACAGCCAACAAACAAAATCCTAATTACTATCAGCTTTTCCACAAGCTGAGTTAAAATTTTAAGCACACAGAGAATCTTAACACAGTCTGTGGCTAAAGTTTAATGTCACTATGTAGGGACCAACAACCAAGCCACAGGTGAGTGCTCTGCTCTGCCCCAGCTGGGCTCCCACCAGTTGTCAGAGTCAAGAGGACACTGATGTGTTTTAATGGCCCTGACCAGCCTTATTTGGCACCTCCACCCCCACCCCTGGGCCCAGGAGCCCCATTTCAGGGAGTGCTGGTCCCAGCTCAGCCCCTGATGCTCTTGGCTTGAACTCCAAAAATGAAGCAGCCTGGCTGTCAATTCCTCATCTGCTGCTCCCTTTCCAAAATAGTATCTGAAACCAGAGAAACCACTAATTTTTTCTTGATTGCACTTTCACTGTCAGCGAAAAATTATAGGTTTTTTTCTTTCTGATTAGTCAAAGTTCACAGGAACTAAATAGACATTTCAAAATAGAAACAGTGCAATGACATTTTAGCAGCTTTCAAACATTAACACTTATGTACATTATTTAATGAAAGTTTAACATTAACTACTCCAGCACTTCATTTCCAACCTCTCCAGACCCTCTGTTATCTTGAGTATCTGACCATAGACCACATTAAACATTCATAATTCAATGATACCATGGGACAATTTCCAAGTAACTTCATCCTGGTTGGTGACAACAAGAAGGAGAAATCTTCAGCTGCACTCATGGGAAGAGCTATTTCCCCTGGGTGTGTATCAAACCACGTTATTTCACATGTTGGACCTTACTTGGATATCTGCCTCACACTGACTGCACTCTACAAATTCTTGGTTTTTCCCAATGCCCAGACAAGAGTTGAAGAAACCAGCTCATAAAGAGACTTCTCTCCTCTAGGCATCTACACTTCAACAAATGAATCTCAATCCAGTCACAAAAAACAAACACCAAATCTGACTCAAACAGCTGAGATACAGTTTTAGACCTCTCAAGTCTTGCTGCACTGCTTTAGTCTTACAGGTCTTGGCACAAATTTTCTTAGCAAATTTTCTTAATTTCAGATTCACTGGCAGATCACTGATGTAAATGTTGACTTGTGTGAGGGCTGCCACTGATCTCAGCATCAATCCCTTAGAAACACCAGTTTTCACTCTGACAACCACCTCACAAGTATTATTTTCACGTTTAATTCATATAATACCTGCTCTACTGCTTCTGGGAGCTACTATTTGACTCCAGCTGTCCAGCAGCTGCAAATGCTGCAAAGCTGCTCTATGCTACATTTACTAAGTAATCTCTCTGTCAAACTTGTACTTTCCCCAAAGAATGAAACCAGAGATTGACAAAACCTGTTTTTCATGAGCTGTCACAGACTGCAGCCATTAGTCTCAGTCTCCCCTTCACTGTGGCTCCTAAAACCTGGCTTTTTCTCTGCTCCCAGAATCTCCTTCAGTCAATAATTGTCTGGTAGTCCCTGTTCTCACACCCTGGTATCCCATCACATGGCCATCTCCTGGCCCTTGGTTTTCTCCCATAATCTCTTCCGCCTTCTTCTCTCTCTCTTCCTTGAGCCCAATATCTTTGTGGCACATGTTGTATATATTCAGCTGGAGATTAAAAGAAGTGCTTCCTAAGCAGATCCAAACTTTTTATCCCCACTTTCTATATCATGAGATAAAATGAGTGCATAAATCCCTTTTACCCTTCCTTGATGCCCCATGCTCTTTGCATTTTTTTCCCTTTTTTTTTTTGCACTAGCTGTTCTTAATGGACAAGCCTTGGGTACAGTAATAGCCTGGTTTTCCCTCTCTGGTGCTTCTTGATTTGGGGACACCATGAGAGATGGAGTAGCAGTGGGATCACAGAGGTTTGGTTATCCTGACTTCTGCAAAGATATTGCACTGGCACAGTCATCTGGTATTTAGTCCTGAATCAAGGGCTTTAATCAGCTCCCACTCAGGCACAGCAGCCAGTCCAGCCCACCAGCTGCAGGAATTTTGGGGGCAAATTGTAAAATACTCCCTAGACTCGAGCTCCGTGTAAACAGAGGAGTGGATAGGGTTGCTCACCATAGATTTTCTGAATTCCTTGGAGGTCATCTTGGGGCAGTTTGAAGTTGTGTGTCTCCATGTACTGGTAGAAAGGAGCCATGATAGCACTGGGGTCATTGGAGTGTTCCAGACCCAGCGCGTGCCCCAGCTCGTGGACTGCGACCAGGAAGAGATCGTTCCCTGTGGAAGGAAGGCACAGCCAGGTTATGCACAGCCACAGCCCGAGCCAACCCCAAGCCCCTCTTACTCATAAAGCAAGAAGCAAATGCTTTGCTCTCACAGCAGGTCACAGTGCCAGGGTGAGCTCCTGGACATGGTTTTACTCCTGGAAATCTGTGCAGCCTTTAGTCGCTGCCGGCGCATGAGCGCCCATGGCCAGCTAAACCAGGCAGTGCCTGGAGTGAAAAGATACTGATTGTAGACTCTTCTGCAGAGAGTTTATAGAAAATGGCCAACAAAATTATCACTGATACCACTGGCTTCTCATCTGGGTGCTACCAGGAGAGGTGAGAGCACCGCTGATCAACAAGGGATCGTGGTGGGACGGGTGCTTCGTGCCCCTTCTGTGTCCTCTGGTGCCATGCTCTGATCTGACCTCGACCAACAGATCCCAGGCCAGATCTGTAAGGCACCTGGCAGGTTAGGAGGGAGGACAGAAAGGATCAGGGTAACACCCACTGTCCCACATGGGGCTGCATCATCTCCTGCAGCACAGGCCCCTCGACTCTGCTGGACCCCTGGCACTGCCACATCTGTGGGAGGAGCTGAGCTCAGGTAGCCCCATCCTGCAGGGAAAGGTTGGGTTATGTTCCAGTGGTGGGGGCAGAAGGAGGAAAGAAGAGACAGGACTCTTCCTGACAGGAAGAGGAAGGGCTGAGGAGCCCTGTCTGGTGCAGAAGCTGGAAGGAGTGCAAAGTAGGGGTACCTTCAACTCTACAGGCACACATTCCTCTTCAGTCCATGGATCTGGGACCCCCATCTCCTTGATCTAATGTGGCTCCTGGATGTCCTACTCCATGAGGGCACCTTGACATGGGAGGTGACACAGGCAGTGCTGTGTGAGGGAGGAAGACACAGCCAACAAAGGCTGATGAAAGAGTCTCCTGATGCCAAAAAAAGTCTGAGCCCTGAATTCTGCCTGAATTTGGGCTTCTCTGGTTTATTTTATTTTTTTTTGGCAAGGCACAGACCAAGAGCACTTGCAATCAGACACAGGAGAAGACAGTTGTCAGTGGCAGCTCAGTGGCTGCTGTGCAGAATCTCCAAACAGTACTTCTCCATTCCTCACATCCCCAACCTGCATCTGTCCCAGAGGTACCAAAGCTCAGTTCTCAGTACAGGGCTGAGCTCTCCCTGGGACAGAAGTTCCAACAGTGACACATGGAGAACCATCTCCACTTTTTAAAGAGTTATTGCTCCACTTTTATGCACAAAAATTGACAACACAGGTTTAGAGGTCGGCAAGTCTTCAGAGCAGAGAGGCTTGCCAGCATCTCAAGTCACCTGAAGTCAGAACAAACAGTGCTCCCCATGCCACACATACCACACCAAACATTTGAGCTGGAGGGTGAAAGAATCTGAATATGCAAGACATGGTAAAATATACAAATGCACTTCAAATAAATTTGTTCAAATACAAATGTCCAAAACCATATGCAGGCTAAAATTTAGTCATATATGTATGCAAAATTCCAGAATTTCTGTATTCAGGAAATTCTAATGGAGACTCACTAATTTTTTTCATCTGCTGCTCAAAAATCTGGTGTGTGCAGAAAGATTCAATAAAATATCCAACACTGTAGTATAAAATGCATTAAGTGGTTTTATGGTAAAGTTTGGAGGACTGATCACTGACCCATTGTCCAAGTGGGATTGAGACCCTCAGGGTCCTGTTGCAAACTGAATGGATTTACCCTACTGTATCACCTAAATACTCAGGAAAGCATCATTTTAGGTGTTCCCAGAACTACTCACACATGGAAGTCCATGGTAAAGGTCACTCAGTACAGAGCTGACTTTCATGAGACTCTTCTCATGGTTTACCAAGGGCTCATGGAGCTGTGACTGTACGAAGTGCTCAAGGACATTTTCCCTCACCAATTTGGTAGAATTTTCCTCCTTGCTGAAGTATCTGCAGTATTTGCACTGACAGCATATCTAGAACTTGTTTCTATGTAAATCTACATATAAATCTATGCAAGTCACTTGCCTCTATGTGCTCAACCTTCATCAGGAGCATAAGATCACACACTATCTTAAGTTAAATTAGTTTTAAATAGCTTCCAATCACTTGTTTCTGCCCAAAACAAACACCAACCCACTTTACAGCTAGAAGATGAATCCCACAAACTCACAGGATGGTTTAGGCTGAAAGGCACCTCTGGAGATTTTCTAGTCCAACCTCTCAGCTCAAGCAAGGTCAGGTGAAGCAGGTTCTCCTATCAGGTTTTGAATGTCAAGTTTCTTGTACTGGGAAGCCTGTACAGAGTGATCCAGATGTGCTGAGTGGAAAGGAAGGATCATCTTCCTTGTCCTGCTGGCAATGCTCTTCCCAACGTAGCCCTGGATGCTGTTGGCCTTCTGTGCTGTAGGGACACACTGCAGACTCATGCTCAACTTGGTGTCAACCAGGACCCACAGGAACTTCTCTGCAAAGCTCTTCTCAGTCTGTGGACACCATCGAAGCCCAGGTGCAGGACTGTGCATTTCTCTTTGCTCACCTTTCTCAGGTTCCTGTCAGCCTGTTCCTCCAGCCTCTCCAGGTCTCTCTGAAGGAACAGCACCACTAGGTGCTATCAACCACTCCTCCAAATTTCCTATCACCTTCAAACTCAGTGAATGTCCACTCTGTTGCATCATTGGTGCAATTTCATGAAGACTATTGAACAGTACTGACCTATCAACCCCTGTGACACACATCCTGAACTCCTCCACCTCATGGTTACTGCAGCCAAGGATGCTCCTGATCCTTACACTACCCACTAGTACCAGGTCCAGCAGACAATCTGTCTTTGTTGCCTCCTTGATCACCAGTGAGACAACCAGGAGACAAACTTCTGAGATTATCAGCAGGCCCAGAAAGACAAAGGGCTCATTCCCAAGGAAGTGCCTCAACACCCATGGTGGTCATTCCAACCAGCTCTTCCAATATGTAACAGAAATACTCCTTTTCCCAGCTATCCTTATGTAACACCTGTACCTCAAAATACAGACAGATGTGGAAACAGCTGCTTGTGTCCAGTTTTAAATCACCATTTTGATTGGCAGTGATGTGTTAAGATGCCACAGAGCACAGAAAGTGCAGGCTGGGGAGCTTCCTTGCAGCTAGAGCTAAGAAACTCTGTAGGAAATGAACCTTCCCAGTTCCAGCAGAGGCACAGAGGCAGGTCAGCATTGGAGTGGAAAGGTTTTCCTGCTGCACAGCCAAGAGGCTTTCCTAACTGGAGCAGAGATGTCTTGAGGGCAGTGGCTGAAGCAGACGAAGTAGAGCTCAAGAGAATTTCTAGGAATTGAACTGACCCACAGAAAGCAGGACAAGAAGCTTCTCTTGGGGTTCTTTACAAATCCCCTGGATCTCAATGCTGTGGTTGCTTGCTTCTTATCTGCCTTTGCTGGAAGGCAGTAGAATGGCAGTGGCACATGCAGCTCTCTCTCCTTCTGCTCCCTGTCCTGGCCAAAAATTTCTCACCACCATTTCATCCCCTCACCTTTCTATTCCAGTCTCCTCCCAAACATATCCATCATTCTTTTCCTTCCAGCATGCCCATGGCATCTCCCTTCTCCATCCTGCTATACACTCTAAGAGAGTCTCCAGTCTTTGCTGAGCTGCTCTCAAGCAGCTCAGTGATTCTCACAAAGCAAGTGGACAGCACTTCACAGGAAGAGGAGACGGGGAAAAGCCAAGTCTTAAAATCAGAGTGCTCAAAAATCCAGCTCTGAATTCATCATCCTGTTTCTCTTGAAGGGTCACTGTGGATCAATAACATTGTTAAGCAACAAGTTCTCTATCTTTGTAAATGGTAGGGAATTTCATAGCATGGAAGATAAAAAAAAAGTATTGTTCCTTTTCCAAAGGGTGGGCTAGGATTTGCTCTGAAAATATCAAGGTATAAAACTATTGCCTGACATTGTAGTTCTCCCCTCCCACAGCCCTTGGCTTGAAGCTGTGATGGTCCTTTATGCTCTCACCCACTGCTGAGCTCAGCAGTCTGGAGAGGAGCTTGCACCTCTCACATTGTCTCTGTTGGTTCTCAAACATGCAGGTTCTCTGACCTCCAAGTTCCCCACAGTTCTTGTCCAAACAGCAATTCCAATAATGTCCATCTTCATGGAGCAAGATTCAGATGGCAGAACTAACACCCCAGCTTGTACTTTGCTACTCATATGGAAACAAGGGATAGAGATCCTTAATTTCCTGTCCAACGCACTCCTCCAAGACCAAGTAAAACTTTTTCTCAGTGTGTACCACCCACCTGGGGAAGGTGGTAGGGTAAAGAAGGAACTGACTCCCCTTGCTGTGTATTTGCAGGGAACGTTCCCAAAGGAAATATGACAATTTTTGCTCATTTGCACTACCTGTACAAAATGAACAGGTCTGGTCAACTCTGCCTGAGCTTCCTCCTTCCCATTCTCTGGAGGCATCCAAAAGTCAACCACTAAGCACCAGAGAATGACCCTGCAGAACTAGGGGGAAGTAAGTTGGTTTGCTGGGTGAAATAGTTTGACATGCTGTGCTAAAACATAAAGAAACGCAGTTATCTTAGCTTTGAGGTTGCTGATGTGTTTTCTTTACCAGGACAATGTTAGCACCACAGAAAATGACAACTGAGGACACTTGTCTAACCCTGTAAAACCATCTTCCACTATCATGATGCCAAACAAGGGGGATACACTGCTTACCTTATATTCAGCTCAAGAGCCCTATACTCTTGAAACACAGCTCTATACAACTTGAATCACAGGCTTAAGGTGAATTTTCATAATTACAAGTAATCTGTGTTCAGAATAACTTTGTGAAGCTGCTAGCACATGTCTTTTTGTACAGTTTAATTCATTATAATTATGAAAATCCATATCAAAATGATTTATTTGGCTAAATCACTCCCAGAAATGCCTGTCAGTCCACAGTGACAGGTCACAGGTATCATGGCAGTGCTGTGACATGAGTTATTACAAAGGCTGTACATGGAGCTGTAAGGAGTGTAGGCAGGCTCTGGAGAGCACCTGGCACAGGGGAGTGCAAACCCAGGACACAGCTTCTAAGACAAAAGAAGTACAAACAATATTGCAGATCTGATTAATAAAAGCACCTGTGAATATCAGCTCTTCTTCGCGTCAGTTTTGTACTTTATGAAATGCCAACACATCTACATATTGCAGTTTACTCAGACATAATTAAGAAGACATCTGAAGGTTATATTTTGAAATTTTATTTAAGTAAGAATGATACTGAAGAAGTCAGATGATTGTGTGTGACAATAGCATGCCTTGGGTATTTACAGAAAAGATGGTGTGAACTAAACATGCTTTAAAAACACTAAAACGACCCCTTCCACTCCAACAGCCACGGAGAGTCAAATGTTCTCCAAGCACAACTTAAAGAAGCTTTAGGGCTACTCTAAGCTATGCCTTGGTTTTTCCATCTTCAGACCTGGAAGGTCTGACCTGTCCAAAAGAAGAACAAGTGATTTCTCTGTGCTCCTCCATTCACCTCCACAACACACTCTGCCCAAGGAAAGCTTTGCAATCCCCTGCAGAAGGGATGATACTGCTCTGTGTAATTCTGGAGTTTTGTGGAAAAGAGCTTCTCTGCCTGGAAAGGAAGAAAATACATGTCAAAAAGAAGTACAGGTGTCACCATTTTGTTCATAAGCAGTTATTGTTTTAAGTGTAACAATGAACATGATGCATCTTAAAGAATTAATGAAAACTCTGAAGAGTGTTTTTGAACAGCTTCACTGGAGAGTGATCTGACTTCTTAACAGCAATTGTACCACAGCACATTGAACTGATCCCCACAAGACCAAGTGAGAACTGCATGATGTTACCAACCATCACAAAATATAATTTGCCTTACTGTCCTCAAAAGACCACATGCAAACCAAGGCTGGTAGCTGTGCCAGACACCTTACTAATGGTGCAAGCTGTGCTTTATCTGACATGCACAGATGGCATTAGGAGGACAATCTTCTGTAGAAACTCAGAGCAAAAATATAAACTAATTGTCTGGAATGGTGAGACCAAAACTGACAGAGTGAGCAGCCAGAGAGAGGGGCAGTCGTGACACTTCAGCTGGCTCAGCAGCCTGACACTCAGTGGAATAGAAGTGTTGTGCTGAAAAATTTATCCATGTCATTCACAACTGTAGGTTTTAATTCCATGAACAATGCAGTATTAAAAATTACTAATCCCAAAATGAAAACTCCTATTTGCTTATACTAGTATATAATTTGGTAGAACAGATGATAAAAGCAGTAAAGAAAAAAAAACTCATAAAAACGTGAAAAATGTAGATATAACTTCCATCAGTCTTGGAAAAAAAAAGCTACTATTTATGTTTTAAAAGTATTTAAATACAGCAGGGTCTACAGAAAAAATTCAGTCTTGACCCAGGTGTGGAACAACTGGAAGGAAATTAAACCCCCCCAGGTCCTGGCATAGGCAGTGTGGACAAAAACCAGTTTCTGCCATTTGGGATTCTTTTCTGCCAATCAGGTCGAAATGGTATTTAACTCCTGGTGCTGGCAATAGAGAAAGTGCTGCTCTGGAAGCTGTGAGAACAGCTCTGTGCCACAAGGAGGGTGTTCTCTGCCTGGGACAGGAGACTTTCTTTGTCCTCCCCTGACACAGAAGGCTCCTGTGGGGCTGTAAGGACTGAGCAGGACTGGGACACAAGAGCTGTGATGTAAGATATTTCCCCCTCAGAGAGGTAATCTGGGTGGACTTGGGTAGAGAAGTCAAACTGACTTCAAATCTTGAGCTCTTCTTCAGAAAAAGGATTTTTTTCAGAAACAGTAATTTAAACAACTCCCAAGTTGGCTGCTTGGGTGTGATGTCAGAATCCAGGGGAATGGGTGTCATCTCCTTGCTGATGCTAAAAATTCACCTCTGCCTGTGATGACCAGCAAACTCTTTTCAAGAATTCAACTATTTTTGACTTTTATTATCCTCCTGAAGGCCTGTTATTTTACTCCTCCCCCCTCAGCAAGTGGAATGAAGCAAGTTTACTGAAGGCACTGCTGCAATTTGGCTCCTTTCACATCATGTGCTTCTGCTTTACAGAGTAAAGTGGCAAAAAGAGACTTATTGGCTCACCTTGATTCTTGTGACCTGTTTTTTTCACGGTTGTTTTTTTTTCTTCTTTTTTAAGGGAATGACACATCATTTTGATCCTTACTGACTCCTTTCTGTGAATCCCAAAGCATCTCCTTCTGTGTGGAAAGAAGTACTTTGATTATACAGAAATCAATAGTATTCCAAATACCTACATAAATATATGTGGGTACAACTGAACAACTACTGACAAAAGAAATTGATAATATTTTTCTTTCTAGAACACTGTGAACATTTACAAATACATTGGTTTGAAAGTGGAATTTGCAGATGACCCTTACTAATGAATTTCAGCTGTTATCAGTAACTAGCACTGTCAACACTGCCCAGCTTTAAAATCCAGCCTGCACTATCACAGCAGGGCTCTAAAGCCATTTCTTTGTAAAATGACAGCAAACACACCAAAAGCAAGCACTACTTACAGAGGAGCTGTCCAGGGCTGAAGAGGAGGAACCTGAAGTCAGAAATCTTCATGTGCTGATGGGATTCCTCTCCTCACATCTGGGATGACATGACAGGGCTGTAATCTCAAACTCTTGCTGATTTAAGCTGCCTCATTTGATTTCTGATTTGGTTTGCTGTGGCTGGCTCTCTTGAAACCATTTGTCTGTGTGTTTGCTCAAATTTAGCAAATGGCTTGAGAGAACTCTGGCTCATGGGAACAAGTCTCTCTAAGCAGATACAGGATGAAACCAGTGATAAGCAGGAGATAAAACTGGAGACTAACACTGAACTGGTCTTCAATGAGCAAAGTACTGAGCAACAGCATGACCTGGTGATGTATCATAAAAAGGCCTGAGAGAACAAATTGAAATTTTAACACAATTTCTGCCCCACTTGACTTCCAACAGCTATAACAGAAAGTCTTCCAGATAACATCTCTTCTGCATCACAGGACACATGAGTAACTCCACAGCAGATCTGGTTTTTGCTCTGAAAAATGATGATGGCTCGTTTCCAACAACAGTGTCAGAAGCCTGAAAAACAATGGTGGATTCAAAATGCCATTTGTTAGAACAGAACTCTTTAGCTGTGGAGATGGCCTGTACCTGAGAAATCAGAGAAAGAAAATTAAAAATGTATTTAACAGCCAGAGAGCACAAAGATTATATGCATTCTGTGTTGTGAGTTACTCGTTATACTGACAGTTTACAGGTTGTTTTTGCTGGCCTCAGTATTTCCATAGAAAATGACAGAAGAAGGTGGTAAAACAAGAAAGAAATAAGACAGAAAGCAAGGGAAAATGCAGAGGAAACAGGGATTAACCGAGGAGAAAAGATTACCAAGTTCTGGCAATGTGGTGAGTGAAGGCACAGGGCTCAGGGAAGGTGCATTTCCTTTCCCAGCAAACAGGCACTGCCCCTGGACGAGTCAGGCAAGGGGAGAGCAAGCAGGGAGTAGGAAACCAAGCTGGAAAAGTGGATACAAATCTCAAGGGAAAAAAGAAAACAACAACTGGATACTTTGCATTCCTTTGAGTTCCCTCCCTCCACCTAAAACACCACAACTGTGATTGAACAAAGCAAATAAGATAAAAAATGTTTAGCCAGCAATGTTTCCAAAGTGACTGGAAACACCTCCAAGTCTTTGGTAACACAGAACTACCTGATCAGGTGAAAAAAAAGCCAAACCTACTTAGATATCCCCACTAGGGAATCTGATTATAGGATTAATGTAGTGAGTGCTCACAAAACCCTTATACATTTGGGAATTTTAAAAAAGAAAGGTAACAATCAGAAATGGTTCTTCAAAAGGATCAAACATCTGGCAAAAAATATTGCCAGCTGTCTTTTTTATGCACCTATGTACCAGTACCTATGTACCTCATGAAAGAAATCTCAATATTAAAAGATTCCTGTTTTTAGAAGGGAACTTGGTGATAGAAAATTTTATGAGCTGAGTACCTTCCTAGGGCTCAGAGTTGCCATGAGAAGTAACTGCAATGTGCTCTTAAGTCCTAGGAACTAAATAAAATTCTGTGTTTGGAAATGCTGAAGAACTATGGAAAAATGTAGATCAAAAGGCATGGCTGGAAACCACCAAGTTTAACCTTCTGCTTCAAGCAGGACTAATCTCAAAACTCCATCAGGTTGCTCAGGACATCATCCAGGTGAATTCTGAAAGTCTCAAAGGCTGGAGGCCCCACAATCTCTCCAGGTAACCTCTGAGTTGTATCCTTGTTGGTGAAAAAGTTTTTACCTTATGCCCAGGTGGGGTTTTCCTTGTTGCAGCTTCTGCCTGTTGCCTTTTTTTCCTTTCTCTGTTCACCTCCAAGAAGAGAGTGGCTCTGTCCTCTCCATAAGATCTCCTCAAGGTGAAAGACAGCTATTAGATGCTTCCTCCCCATCCTCCTCCAACAGGCTGAAAAAGCCCAGTTTCCCTGGTTTCTTCTTGCTCTGATCCCCTATCACCTCTTATCACTGCACTGGACTCTCCCCAGTTTGCTGATACCTTTCATGTACTGGGGAGCTCAAACACCACACTCCATTATCAAAACATCTCTCCTTTCATCCATGCACTAATGACAAATGTGAAGCTGCCTTGGCAAAAAGATGCAGCTAAGGAACAAGAAAAGCTTTCCGGATTAAAATAGTGACAACGAGCAGGAAGAAAAGAGGCAAGGAGAAAAGCAGGCAGAGGTTGGAGGAAAAAAACCTCTATCCAGACTGTAGACATGCAATAGCTCTGCTGTGGTTTTATGATCAAGATGTCCACCCTGCAGCTGGAAGGGCAGCAGCCCTTTTTCCTGCCCCAGTCACCCATTTCTATTCACTCTTTCATTTAGGCTCAAGAGGTGGGGCAGTTCCAATGTAAACCAGATCAGGAGAAAGGAAGAAAAAGGTGAACAACATTTGGCTACATCTGTTCCCTCATCTGGTTCACACTGTGGCCACTTCAACCTTCCACTGGTTCAAAAGGGAAGAAAGAGTAAGAGGTGCTGGGAAAATCATCACAGTGATGTGAGGAGGCATGTGCAAAACCCCTTGTGTAAGAATTCAAACTGAGTGGAGACCCAAAGCATCCCCCTGGAGATCCAGATCCCTGCAGTTCCAGCAGCTGGGAATGAAAGGCTTGGTGCTTGAATTCTGTTTCTCATTCAAGGTCAAATTATTTAGACTTTGAAAGATTGTCATCCCTCCAAGATCCAGAAGCCTGGAAAGGGAAAGCCATCCACCTATTCCTTGGGACAGTGCAGTAGAACAGCCTGTTCTAGCTGGATACAGTTCATAAAGTACAATGACATTGCTCAGTATCTGTAGAGAAGAAACCTTCCAGATTGTATCTCTAAAGGCTTCTGGGGGATTCAAGACAGGTGAGGAGAGGCACATGCCCAGGAGTGACAATAAAGCAAGTATCAGAAGCACAGGAGCTCCTCTCTGAGGCACCCAAGATGGGCCACATGGCCAAAGGCACAGGTCAGAGACCTAATGGCTCAGACCCCAAGCAGAGGTGCTGCTGTGGAAGAAAGTCTGCAGGTGCCCAGGCAACCCTAAGAACTCCATACTCATGGCAGGAATAAAGAAGAGTATGAGGACATTTAGGTTCAAGCTCAAATTAATGTGATGCATCTGATTCCTTAACAAGAACAGCCCAAGCTGTGACAGGAGACAGGCTCTCTCCAAGCTTGGCTAAATGCCTGTGATTGTATAACTGAACTACACTGTAAACGTAGGGGTGGGGGAGAGGATCCCATTTTTAGCAACAGAGATACAAATGTCCAAGGAATTGAGAAGGTTTGTGATATTAATACTGTCAGGACAGAAAACAGTAAAGACACTGCTTTGAGCGCATCAAACGTCAGCCCAAAGCAATACATGCATCCCACAACAGGTAGCCCATGTCAGGCTTTCTGGCTGTCAGCAAGCTCCAAAATTAGCTCCCCAATCAAAACTTTCTCGTTGAGATCCTTGCTGAGCACTCACATTCGTCAGCTCAGACAGTATTTGGCTGTTCTGAAGATCCTGCTCAGACTCCTGAACATATGCCACGTCCAGATGGTGGATTCAGGAGGGCTCGCTCTGGTGTTCAGGTACACGTCCACTGAAACACTGCTAGTCCTTGTGGTGGGATTAGAGAGAAAAACCTGCCCAGCTCCCCTCCTCTGTGGCTGACAGAACCTTCCCAGAAGGTGGCTCAGGCCTTTTTCCTCCAGAACTTCTGATTTGGCACTGGAAGTGACCCCTGGGGTCTCATCTCCCACCACTGCTGGCAGTGCCTTGAACAGGAAGCTTTCCAGAGCCACCTCTGCAGGAGCCCACTAGGATTCATGGGGACAGGACTGTAAGATTTGTTTATTTGCTGTTAACAAAGCCCAGCATTTCTTGCCAACACCTGAAGAGCCATCACGGTGGTCACCCTGCACTCCCAGAGAACCTGGTACAGGTGTGGGAGAGGTACTGAAAGGTGAGCCCTGTGATCTGCAAAACGATCACACTTGAAGCCCAGTAACACTACAGGTGCTACAGAAATAACTTGTCAGCTGGGGCTGTTCCCTGGAGAAGCTGCAGTGGCTGCCCTTGGCCACACTCCTCCCTACAGTGCCACATGAGCAGACAATAGAGAAGGTCTTGGAGGCCAACTCTGGGCATGAAAGAAATCAAATGTGATGATCCCAGACTCAGGGGTGGGATACACTGAGGTAGGGTGTGGATACCTCAGCTCTTACCTTGCTTTAGTATTAAAAAATTTCTTTAATATACATGTAGAGAGTTGCAGACACTACAGATTTAGTGTTATGCTGTTGACTACATGTGTAACAGCAATGGGTTTTTATTTTTAAAAGACCACGAAGAAGATTTGCCTGGGATTATTATTGATACTATTTACATTAATCAGGAGATTAAAATTTACTTCCTGTAATTAGCCTGGATTAAACTAATGTCTGAGTTGTCAGGGAAATGTAAGAGCTGCCATGTACAACGTGGATATTAAAACTTGCTGTCACTCTGGATTCCTTTTCAGCTTGTTTTTGGAGATACATATATATATTTATTTCCATATAAAGGCTAGGAATTATTTGATTTGGCCAGCTAATGGATTCCTTGCATCACCTCTATGCTTTAGCCAGGTTAGGGAAGACACTGAGGTGCCACAGCAGAGGGGTCTCAGCACTGCCAAGTCTGTTCACCCCCTGCTGCCTGAGCTGTCAGTGTTGTAAGCCTCGGGATGGGCAGTTCTTCAAGGTCTGACTGGCTGTTCCTACAGCACATAGCAAGTAGAAAAAGTCCAAGGTTTGGAGAAAGGTTTGGAGAAAGCAGAGCAAAGTCCCCCCTGGTGTCCCCTGATGCTGTGACTAGTCCCAGCAGCCACAGGGGCCATGTGGCCTGTGAGCAGCTGCACCCAACGTCCTGCTGAACACAGGGACTCCAAAAACACCTGCAGCTGCCTCCAAGGGCCCATGAAACAGAGCCTAGTGAGCCAGAGCCCGTGTTGCAACACGTCTGGGATAAGCTAAAGGCCAAGAGGTGCTTTCATTCCTGTGGAGGAGCACCTTCCAGGAAAACCACAACTGTGACCCTGCCAGGGGCTTCTCACTGTGTGCTTATGCAGATGATTGATCTCTAAATGTAAAGACACACTCCTCCTCCTTTTCAGTTGCATCTTGTTTGCAATATGACTTCTCTGATTTGTCTTTATCCCCGCAAATTACAATTTTCTGCTTCCTGCTTCCAGCTGCTCCCATTGATGCAGAAAATAAATGAATTCTGTGTTCCCATGATCCCAGTTAATAAGGGCTGCTCCAGGAGTTCAACCGTCCCCTGCTTTTCCCCACTCTCACCATAAGATTATCTAAATTAATCTTTCACAGCTTGTTTATGAGAATTCCAGAGAAAGCAATACAATGAAGAAGATAAATCAACAATCATAAATTGAAAGTACAGTATTACTCTGCTAAAGGAAGTGAATGCATGAGTGGAGCTGTAACTAATATCCAGGGGAAAGGAAACATGGCATTCACTTTGAAAGGCCACACAAGGATCACACTTCACAGCAGAAGATAACAGAAGGGTGCCCCTGTTAATATGGTCAAAGACAATCAACAGCACCAGAGCTGCTGTGATTATACCAATAATTCTGAGGGACATGGGGAAGGCCATGCTGCCCACCAGGGCAAAATCTGTTTAACAATGACCATGCAAAATGATAATAAGTATATAAACCCCAGCTAATGCTGGGTTGGTAACGTTGCAATCAACCCCAGTGGATTACCTTGAGGCATCTTTACAAGAAGCTTTCATCAACAGGACACACCACCTTCCCCAGGTACAAACCAGAGAGGGCTGTTTGCACAGATAAATCTGTTCAAACCATTCTTACTCTTCCTGACTGGATGAGATTTCATCTGAAATGTTTCACCTTTACCCACACAATTTGCATGGCCACTGAAGGCTGTGGAGTGGCAGCTCCACCCAGACACGGCGTAACAAATGCAGACCAACAAAAGCAAAGCTTCAGGTCACACTGGTTTGTAACAAAGCTATAAAGAGATCAGCTAAATACTCTGAAGAAACACAGCACCAGTTTCGGCATCCTGCTGTGCTGGCAGGAGATTTACCTTCACAGTTGTGAGGCTAAGGGAGCTCCAAGGCAGATGGATCTAATTTTCCCTTCAACTAATAAACATTCTTGTCAGGAATGGAATATTTTACACAGTGGTGTTTTGTGAGTTGGTGTAAAGATACTATTGTTATTTCAGCCTTATTTTAAGACTTCTGTACTCATTGAACAGACATTGAATGGCCAAAACAGTTCCTCTTTAGCATGTGAATATATCAGAGCTTTGCTAGTGGTCTACTGGTGGGGTTTTTTTATTCTTTCACTGAGAGACTTCTTCAGTTCCAGACTGATCAACCCCATTGCCCCAAAACACATCTTGTAAAGACAAGCAAGACCATGTTTGAAGCAATACTTCCTATTAAACAGACAGTACTGTCCCCACCAATATCTTATTTTCAATGAAAAGGCAGTGAACTGAGCATGAAACATCTGCTGAAGAAGCAACTCTCTAAGCCCTGATAACAGCATTTCAAATAAAACCATCAGAGGTGAGAGAACCTGAAGCTAGTGAGAGCTCCAATGCCAAGGAGGAGTGATACAGAAGGAAACCCCTCCCTCAAGAGGCCTGGGTCATCCAGTGAGCAGGCAGGACATTTTCACATCTCTACACAAAGGGTAAACCCAAATTCCTCACACAACACATCATCTATAATGCTCCAACTACAGCCTTAACCCTGCCATCCTCAACACACCAACCCCTCCTTGTCCCAGCACTTCTCCCGGGTGGAGGGGCCAAATACGACCCCACCAATCTCAACCTCCTTTGTAAAGGAGTCCCTGCAGGCCAGTCTGTGCAGCATAGTTATCTGAGAACAAACACACAAATGACATCCTCTGGAATGGAAATCTCACACTCAGAGTGCACACCCACCCCCTTGGATACCAATTCATGCATTTTGAGGACACCACTCATGACAGGCACTCAGCACACCACAGGAATACATCATGGTTTTGAAAAAGCAACATGGATAAGAATAGCAAAAGAAATAGTTTTTCTAAAAAGGAGAGGCCCTCTACTCATTGTATGCACTGCTCTCAAACACCATCCTAAAATCTATACCCAAGAAATCTTCAGAAAAGTGATCATGTGATCAAGTGATGTTAGGACATCCTACCCAGTGGAAAATTTTCCCCAGAACCACCTCTGCCAGTCTTTAAGCTGCCCCTCAACCTTGCTAAGGTCGTCTCAGAAGGAAGCCTTTTGTGCAGAAAATGAGAAAGATTAAATACAACTTGTCAAAACCTTCTCTTCCACCTTCCTGGAAGGACCTTCTACCCCAGACTTCAGCACCCCCAGGTCTCATACCTGGGCTGTCCTGGGAAGCCCCATCCAGTACAAGGGCCCTCCTCACACCCCAGAGTTGAGTGCATACAAGTGCTAAGCCCAGACTGACCTGGCACAGCCCACTGACCCAGCACAAACACATCCACTGCTCCAAAAGCAGCTCTCCCAAGGTCTCTCTCAGTCCTGATCCTGGAGTGAAATCTATGAACTGCCCTCCAGCCACAACCCCAGGAATAAAACTTGGTAACATTTCAGGGTAGGAAGCCACTGCTTCTCTGTCACAATACAACCTCCCACAGTCTCCACACTCTCCCCACTCCACATCCCACAGGCTGTAACTCTCTTTCTCAGCCCACGTCTCATCTAGTCATTCAAACATGCCAGGAAACGTTACTTCTCTCTCCCTACAAAGACAAGTATCATAGTTTCTGTTTTCCTACAAATTAGCATTCCCACACTGAACCTGACAGCTCCACTTCCTGCCAAAGATGATCTGAGGGATTTTCTCAATTTGCAATCCATTCTTAAAGCATTGTGTCACTTTTAGGACTGGCCTGGAGGTGCTTGTGTGCCTGAAAGCTTGTCTTCTTCTCAAACCACACAGTTTGGTCTAATGACAGACATCACCTCTGCACATGTCCTTGGACATCATGGGCACAACAATGCCATTGTGCTTTCACACAGTTTAAAAATCAAGTCATACTTACAGTCCAGCTCAACTTCTAATCCTTATCATGTGGTTCAAAACATGACTTTGAATCCCTAAAGGCTTAAAGACATGTTGTTCTTCCCAAATCAGCATGGCTGTGGAAATTGGAGAGATGTTTTACGAGGCCACTGTGAAATCCTGGTTTTCAGCTTACACTTCTTACAAGTCATCACTATCCTCAATCAAAGGTTTGAAAATAGAATAGAAAGTGCTCATTGCCATTAGAGAGTGAGATAAAGCTAGAAAGCAGCAGAAACTCTTCATGCTTAATAAGATAAAAACTGTTGTCCCAATCACCAGTCTTCCTTAACTAATCAGCCAGCCCCACTCTCTGACAGGGGGAGGCATTCCAGACTGAGAAAACAAATATGGATCAAAGCAACTTGACATTCAAATGTCTTTGCTCTTAACTTTCTATTCACCATTACAACTAACTCTAACTCCCTTGGTAAGGATTCCATGAGATACCATTTCAACAACTTTTTTGTTCACCTTCTCTCTCCCTGAGTTGTGGGTTTTGTGGCAACTAAGGCCTAAATCTTGAGATGTAAAAAGCCAGCACACACACTCCTCTAATCCACACCCCTGCACAGTCACAAACAAACTAACAACATGCTCCCATTTAAGGTAGAAAACATCTGAACCATTGTTTGGGAAGCAAAAGCTCCACTAAGGAAATTCTTTCTAGTTGAAAGCCTGTCAATGTGTCTGCACCCAACTTATCCTTGTTGTGAAAGGTGACCTGACTCTTACCATCATGATTAGAATTCCCCAGGGTCCAGGGCTCATCTGAGTCGAAGTGAGTGTCTCCTCCAATCCCTGGTCCAGGAAAGTAAGCGTGAGCCAGGAATCCACCTTCTCCATCAAATGGAGAACTGTCTCCATGGAAACCAGAAGCAAAAAATATCATAATATCTGCCTCCTTCCTGTCATTTTTAATTTCGTGGTAAGGGACCTCTTCAAAGGTAAGTGGTGTCACTCTCTGCCAGACATCAAAGGCCTGACGAATGGCTCTGCGCGTGTCGACCTCGCCCACCTTGGGGGTGTAGTTGTGCACACTGTGGAATGAGACACAAGGGGGGTTGAATTTGCAGAACACATTCAAGACATTACCAATATACAGCCACAGTTTTTACCAGTAAAGGGTCTTTATTGTTTTCCAGACACTACTCTGTGTATGCAAAGTTTTGATATTACAAAGGAAGTTACCAACAAAACCAATGTACTCATTTACTTTTACTAATAAGAATCTTCCTAATGCTTCCCCTGATTTTGTATCACTTCCTAAAAACCTGACAGCCTTTCCAATCTGGGTATAGACAGATGAGTAACTTAGTTTAAAAATGCAAATTATTTCAGATTTTGTCTGAAATTATGGTGCTAAAATGGAACCCAGTACACGGAAAAAACTGACCGCTAAAGTTCTTTTTGAGGAAAAAAGTAAACTACACAACTTTATTTACATGAGCTGCTCCATTCTCAGGGCTACTCAAAATATTTTAGAGCTCACAGGAGTGATGGACCTGCCAGTTTTGTGCAGCCCAGTCCATGTCAGCTGATGATACAGAGTTTAGGGAGTGCAGGGGGCACTCAACTGCACATAAATTTCCCATAATTGTAAACTATAGCTTAAAAAATGCTGTTCATGGGGTGTTTTGTGTGTGCGCATTTAATAAACTTGTGATCTATTAAACGTGGCTTGGGGGATATGAACCATCTATGTCATGGGAACAATGTTCAGCCTTCAATGAAGCTGGCTCAGCTTAATGCAATGACTGACAGATGAAAGGCACTGCAGCATTCAGTGGTGAATCAAGACACCCATCACTTGAATGCACACTACAAATACTGAAATTGGAAAGCTAAACAACTATTGGCTTGACAAAGGCAGCAGTGGGGCCATCTGCCAATCTGCTCCCCGTGGTTATGCAAGTACTTAGAGCATGTTTTATTGATATGACTCTATACCAGTTTTCCCTAAGGTCCAGAAAAGGTTAGAAGAAGGATCTGATTCTCACACCTTCATATACAGAAGGTGTCCCTTTACAGTTTCAGTTAAAAGAATGATTATGGATGGAAGCTTTGAACTGGCCCCCAGAACAAGTCCCTCCTCCCAGTCTCTGCAGCTCCTCACCGTTACATGAAGAATCCTCCTCCTCCTTTCTCACAATTCTTGGCAGAAGCAACAAAGAGCACCAGTCCCTGATTCTTCCCCTTCACACCACGTATCTCTTCCTACACATTCTGGCACCTTCCTCATGCTGGTCATTCACATTCTACCTCTTCACCACAGAATTTCTTTCTGTCTTAGTCTTGCTCACCTTCATCACAGAATATTGTGAGTTGGAAGGGACCCATGAGGATCATCATATCTTCTCCTTAATGACTGCATTCCTAGTTTTCACTCCTTTGCAAACTGCTTTCCCCCTCCAAATAATTTCAGATGCTGTAATTTCAGCTAGAATGGGGTGTGTGTGTGTGTGTAATTTTAATTTGAGTGACATTCTTACTGTCAGAAACTTCCACTGGTATCATTCAGCAACTGCCTTTGAAAAGCTCACGGCCTGACTGACTCAGAACACTTCTCTGGGAAACAATTGTCCCTACAGAGCACTCATTTAACACCTGCAGCTCACTCCAGCACATCACCTCAGCAGGACTAATAAGCCTGGTCAAAAGCAAGAGCTCCACTACAGCAGCAAAAGTAAAACCTCTGCAAAAATAAATATTCACTCAAAAGCTGCAAATCAGTAGGAGGAGGAAGCACCTTGTCTTCAGATAATGATGTTCCTTCTGCTTTAGTGGTTTGTTACATTTCTAATGGAACAGAAAGGGGCTTACATTTTCCTGTCAAAATTACACAACTGATGGCTGGGATTTAGGTACCTTCACTGCTCAATTATTTTCTAATTGACAAGAGACTCTCCAGTTATCCCAGTGCCCTGACAGTACCCTCTGCACCATGTTCTGAGGATTAAAGCCTCAACTGGGCATTACCGGGAGGATCCACTTTTAATTTGGAAGTACTTAGAAGATTTGCACACCAAACAAGCACAGAACATTTTTCCCTCCCAGAAAGGGGCAGGAGGGGGCTGTACCTGTAGGTTATGTGCTTCTGTCTCCACTTCTGGCCAGTGAGTGCATAGCGCTTTTTCCTGCGGCTGTGGCGCAGGTGGGGATGGTCTGGGACTCCACACCGAGGCTTCTTCATCCACCTGGGAGGCAAGAAAAAAGCAAATTAACAAAGAGTCTGCAAGAGGGATTCCAAAGAACGCAGGGGGTGACTGCAAGACCTCTGAGGGATGGCCAGTGCAGACCTCAAACAGGGCTCACTCCTCCCTCTCTCAGGTTTACCCTCTTTGCACCCGACTGCAGTCACAGTTTGCTGGCAATCCACACACCTCAGCACACCAAAAGGACGTCATTTTTCCTTTTGGGATCACAGATACCAGATCAGGCAGCCCTTAGGCTTCACAAGAGCTTAATGGTGGTAATGCCACAAGAGACCCAGATCACAATCACAGGCGTGCGTGCACTGGGGTCAACCTCACCCACCACCTACTTGGTCTCTGTATGTTAATGTGCTCCCATGCCATTGAAAAAAATCCAGTTCATAACCCACTAGATAAAACTGAACAAGTGCAATTATTCCATTAGGTCCTTCCTCCCCCTAACCCCTCTTTTGTCGCTCATGATGTAGGAAACTCCTGCCTCTAAGGCCAGGTGATCTGGAAGAGCAAAGGATGCTGTGCCTTCCACAGGGATCAAGGCACAATGATCAGAGAAGTCCAGTCTTCTTTCCCACTTCCTTTATTTCCAGCCCTGACAAATGTTTTCCTCATGCCTCACTCCACTTGGGGGTGGTCAAACACTGGCAAGGTTTGCCCAGAGAAGTGGTAGAGTCTCCTCTCCATCCCTGGAGATATTCAAAACCCAACTGGACATGGTCCTGGGAAATCTGCTCCATCTGTCCCTGTTTGAGCAGGGGCTTGGAGTAAATGGTCTCAAGAAGTTTCTTAAAATATAAATATTTCTCTGACAAAATAAACTGTCCCAATACTATCCCACTGGCTGGTGTGGGCACACTCCAGAGAAGTCAGAAGTGGCTTACAGAGAAACCAATCTGCCCATCACTGCATGTGGCTGCTGGGGAGAAAGGAGACAAGACAGAAGGAGAGGAACTAGAGGTACTGCTCCCAAAAGGTCCCCAGTCCTGTTCTTCAGCATTCCACAGGGCAGCCCAAGGCAGGAGAGCAGAGCCCAGGAACAATGCAAGGCCAGAGCCTCACAGGCAGACTGGCACTGCCCTCAGCTGCTGGAATGCTTCAGGCATTTGACCCACTCACTCTGATGGCAAAGACAAGTGCCCACGGTGACACAAAGCCCCAAGGACACACTGCAGGACTCACCACGGCCTCGTCACACGTGAGAACATCGCAGCCAGCCCCGGCCCCTTTCTCACACAGCACATCAAACTGTCTCCCCCCTCCTCCATAAGGCTTCCCTCACATTCCTGGCCACCCAGGGGACAACTTGTGGCCCTCAGATGCAGACATTCCTCCACCAACTGCAGCCAGTAGTCCATGAGTGTCCACAGGCTTAAGTACATCTCATCCATCAAGAAGCATCAGCCCCACACCTTCAGGAAGGGATCCTCTCCCATCAGCAGTAGATGATTTACAAGACTTCTTTCTGGGACACCTTATAAATTAAAACCAAGCAGGCAGACACTTGTACAGCCTCACCAGAACATTCTTCCACAGCACTCACACACAGGGCCCTGTCCATGCAGACACACAGCTGCCCCTTCCTGCTTCCACTTCCCACCTGTAACAACTCTGGGTGCTTCTAAATTTCAGTGCAGTCATCTGTCATCTTCTCCCCACCAAGAACAGAGCAAATGAGAGTTGTTATACACCCTGCACTGTACCTGACAAGAACCCAAGCTGTGCATATAAAGCTAGCACGTATCTTCCCCACTTACATCACCTTCCATTTATCAACGCTGCACATCTTTCAGAAATCCAAGCAACCTGTGGAAATCAGATCTGTCTTGCCCACACAACTGCTGCCACCTTCAAAGAAAAGCAGTTCAGCTAAGATTTGCTTTTAGAAAAGTCATACCACATCAACCTCAACATGCTGTATTTTTCCAAGTGTCCTTTATTTGTGTTCCTTGGCACTGCTTCCAGCACTTTGCCAGCGAGATCTCAGGCTTACTGCCACCTGTGTTCTCCTAAATATTTCTTGAATTTTGTGGTTTGTTTTTTTTAATTGCAGTCATACACTATGGCACCGTGCTTTTAGCATAACCTTACACAAGTCATAATGGGAAATAGGTTTTCACCTCTTGAGCTTCATGAGAACTCCAGTACTCTGAACATCAGCAGGCTCTGATTACAGTCAGAAAATGACCTTCTGTTTTATCTTTACTAGTATCATCTAGAAGACAAAAAACTAACCTAGGAGAGCTACCAAACCAACACTGATGTGTAAGGAAGTCACCAGGGCTGTCCAGGGCAGTGCTGGCTATGCTGACACCAGCAGCACCTCACACCTCAGCGTGTTTCCTGCAGGAACACCCAAGGCTGCCCCTTTCCAACACTGGAATGAAAGTGAATTCCCTCAAAGACAGCCAAATTCCCTGCCCCTGTGCCAGCTCCTGGTACAGCCACAGGGCTGCTCCAGACGAAGCTGCAATACCAACACCCAGGGCTTTAAGAGCTTCTTGACCCAAAGCTTCCAAGGCAGAGCTGCCAAGAGACTTATGCTGCCCACAGCTGTCTAAGTCCTCTTTTAAACCCCATTTCACTTAGGCCTGTCTGAACACCCACATTCTACCACAGTTTGTCCTTTCTGAAATCAAGGAACAAAGCCCAGCTCCCTGGTCAGAGCTCAGCAGTGCCCAAGCTGTCAACAGCCTGAGCTAATGCCACACTGAGAATGTTCATCTGGACCAGTTCCCTGGTTCAACTCCCTTCCCAGACATGTGGGCCCTGGTCTGATCTCATGGGCCAGGGTACAAATGCAGCCCATCTCTGCTCCTCTCAGCAGGGCAGGTCTGTGGCACAAGAACCACAAAGCTGTAACTTGCTGCTCTTGATCATCTGTAGCTGAGCTTAATGGCAATCCCTCTCTGCTGAGCAGTTTGGATAACCCTTCCTGTGTTCCAGGGGAAATCAGCACATCAGAAACAACAAAAGGCAATTACTGTAAGAAAGACTCAGATACTTATGGTTGCTTCCCCCCATCCTCAGTTTTTTAAATGGCAACAGCAGTAATACTAGATCATCAAAATTTATGCTTGGCACTGTTCAGACATAGACTACTGCACTCCTCCAACTGCTTGGCATCAGAAAACTGGCAATTTCCAAAAGCAGTGACAACCAGTTCTTGTCCTGATACAGCTGCTTTCCCCAGTTCAGGCTCCAAGCCCTCCACAAGACTCTCCTAAGCAGAGGAAGCTGTCACTCTCAGTCACTCTTGAGCTGGTGGGAGTGCTATCCTTACACAGCTGTGGTGCACCTCAAGGTGTGGGACCCACACAACAGGCTCAAGACAAAGCTCAAGACACTCCCAACATGTTTAAGGTATGTTATTCCTGGGCTATAATATTCCTGGGTTCCCTCCAGAGCCACATGATTGATCATGACAAACACAACAGTCACCACTTCTGTTTGGCACTAGTGTGTCTTCCCTCCAGCACATTCCCTGCACTGATTCTTTACTTATCTACTCAGCAAAGACACACTTCAATCCACCAGCTGAAGGCAGACACAAAGTTTGCTGAGGATCTGGAGAGGCTGTTTCATGTCTTCTCCCCTGCTTTCCTTACAGGAAACTACATCTCCTCAACATGCTCCCTCAAGAGAGTTCCTCTGCTGAATGGACTCCCACCCAGCCCTCCTTTTGGGGACTAAAAAGTGCCACAAATGGTTGAAAGTTCCTTCCCATCTCCCACTGGCAGCACCTTCGTGGTGGCTTTCACACACGTGGGTACCAATCTTGGAGGAAGAAACAAGCTCAGGATTTGGGGGCTTGTGGAGATAAAAGACTTTAGGCTGCCAAAGTAAGTGTAAACAGAATATTCAGAATTTGTTGCCTAACAAAGAAAATCGTACTTTTGCACTCTGGTTCTTGAAGTGACTTTAAAGGGACAGAGCTCGTGACACTGATGGAAGTGACAGGAAAATTCATAATTGCAATCTCAGAACTCGTAACACAGACTGAAATAACAGCTTAGCAAAAGCCTGAGTAATTCAGAGCCTTGGAGGCAGCCTGCCTTGTCAGCTCTTTTCCTCCTGCTCAGCTTCCACAACCAGGTCTGAGGAAGTGACAGCCCAACACAGCCCAGCTCAAAACACAGCAACCAGGGTCTCTTCTTCTGTTCAAGCAATTTCCAGGCAGGTACTCCTGCCCCACCCTGCCACACAACAGATGGACCTCCTGGCTCAGGACAGATGGAGGCAGAGCAACCCCCCAAAGCACACCAGTACTTGGCTGCAGGCCTCAAGCCTTTAAACACTCAAGTTTCAGAGTAGGTTTTCCACCCATCAGCCTTTGGGTGCTCATGCACTGATCAACCCCTGCCCATATAGACAAGCTCTAAAATTCAGGCAACACCTTCCTTTCCTCCAGAAAAATGTTTATTCACCAAAGCAGGGAGTCTCACATGCAGTTTGCTCCCTTTCCCCACCAACCACAAGGCAGCAGAAGCAGCTCCTTGACTTTCCAGACCAGCATCCCAGTATCACAGCCCCTTCTTCCTCCATCCCCTTCCAACTCATGAGCATCCCAATTGCACACACACAGCCTTGCCTGACAGCTCTGCTTCAGCGTGCACTTAACAAACTGTTATTAATGGCAAAGGGATCTCAGATGGAAAATCCCCATCTTCAAAAAACATTTCATTTTCCACTCATTTGAAGAGCAAACAGGATTTTCTCTATCCCTCAACAGAGAACAAGGAGCTTTTCCTGTGTGCTAAAGGAGGGAATGCTATGTTCACTGGAGAGGCACTCCCAGCCCAGCATGATCCCCTCCTGCCCAATTCCCTGATTTCTTCAGTTTCTCCGTTTTCTTGCAGTCTGGAAGGCATACAACCAAACCTCTTTGTTTTTCACACTATTCAGGTATTTGTACCCCTTTCTTTTGTGTCACCATGTCCCTTTTGCCAGCACAGGAGAGACAAAGGACCAGGCAGAGCACTCTAAAAGGATCTGCTAATGCAATAACGTCAAGGGGAAACTAGGCAGGGTCTAAGCAAGTTCCATTATTTGTGCCTTCTCTTTTTGCTCACCATGAGATGCTTTTTTTTTCCCCAGAAAGCATCAGAAAAACCTTCTCTGCAATCTGCCAACAGATGCTCTTCCAGCCCAGCCCAACAGCAGACAGATTCAGCCACTACGCAACACCCAGGCAACCAGACAAGGAGCCACTTCCACACCACCCTTTGCAGCACACACTGGGAGAGGAGACTAAGGAACACAGTCCCTCCAGCCTTGGTGATTTACAGCAACACTTCGGAGCTATCAGAACACCGACCAAAAACACCACCCCATGGTCAACACCCAGCACAGAACATCCAAGTCCAGGAAATGGCAACTCTGGACAGCTCAGGAGCCCTGACCATCATCATCACACGACAACAACCCACTGCAGCTCAAACTGTGGACCTCCACAAACAGCATCTGTGGAGATACAGAAACCCAATTAATTAAGAAACACATTAGCAGCCATTTCTGAGCCACAATTCTAACCTACATCCAGACAGAGATGGATATAAATGCAGCCTTGATGTTCTGTACTTTAAGAAGCTCACAGGATTCATGCTTTGCTTGTGCACAAGCAATGGCAATGTGTTTTCAAAGATCATTAACTAGAGCTTCTCCTCACAATCACAAACAGTGGTGGCAAAAAGAAAAGTGGAATTTGTTAGAGACACCTTTTCATAATCAAGGCTTCTTTGGCACAGTCAATCAAATCTATCCCTTTTGAGGACATCTTGCACCTGGAACAACCACCCAGTAAATCTGGCAATGCATCAGGAAAGGGAGAGACAAAAGTAGCCTGTGTTCATCTTACTCAATAGTTGTCTGGTCCAAAACTCCTGTTACTGGGATCCCATAAAACTGTTGCATAGTGGCAACTGCAGACTGCACAGCTTTTCCTGACTGCAAGGCAGACATTTGGCTGTCAGATGGGAGTAAGTAGCCATACGTTTTTAACCAACCCTGAAAAAGAAAGAAACAGATGGTAAGATGCCACAGTAAGTTTTCAACTTAACAGTTCAGAACATTTCCTAAAAAGAAAAAAGTGACAAACTAGCCAAAATAATTCAGCCATCTCTCCTTTTTTGGTTAGGTCTGGTAATATCACCTGATCCCTGGGTTGAAGACCCAGCTTTAACATCACCAGACCTGAGAGGGCAAGGCAGATGTGCACCCTAAAAATGGGTATGATCCCCACTGAGTGAGTGGGGGAGAACCAGGACTTCAGAGCACCAGAAATGCCCAAGAAGCTCTGCTCTTGTTCCAGGGACTTGCTGTGCCCCCTGTCCCCTTGCCAACATGTCCCCACAGCAGCAAGATCCCAAAATCCCACTGCCCACCACCCACTGCTGTCTCTGGACCAACATTCCCACTGAACACCTTAACAGCCCTGGGCAACTCCCGCAAAAACCAGTTTGACTTCCAATGAGCACAGGGGTAATTCTTAAGAAAAACCAAGAAAATAAAACAAAAACACCCAAACCAAACACTTTCCTCTCAAAACTCATACCAAAAAAACCAACCAAACAATAAAACAACCCATCAAACAAACAAACAAACAAAACAAAAAACTCAACAAGGCACCACAGAGGAAAACCTACAACAACAAAAAACACACTGAGAGAGTCTGAACAGTCTCTGGCTGAATGGATATTTTTCCTACCAACAGCTAATACCAGTGAATCATCAGAATAGTAAAATAGCCAACTCTCCTCAAGAGTTGTCTCTTTGCCCTGTCTCCCGCAGAAAATGCAGACTTAGTTAAAATCTCACGTCAAATTTCTCAAAATGCTGTGAACAGCTTTTTCAAAATCACACACTGATTAAGGATCAATTTCCCTTCCCTTTCTACCACTCCACCACTTGGTTACCAGGAAAAAACAGAGTCATTAGTTCACCATTAAGTGCAAATGCCAATCAAACTTGAACGAAAACTTGTTTTCAGAACCTTTTCACCATAATTGTTCATGCACACCCCACAGTGCTTCTTTCTTTGGCCAAAATCCACTGGGAAGAGACAAATCCCTTGCTTCCAAAGCAGGAGAAA